>JAQNBH010000011.1:38009760-38570441 GCA_028752905.1 Cladorhizidae sp. MBARI D1340-BT2
GTACAGCTCATGGTGATCAAGCTAGTTGCAGATTACAAGTAGATGGCTTTGAAGTGGCTGGAAGGCCAGTCCAACACTGACCCATTACACCTCTTGCTTGTAAGAAAGTGGAGGGATACCATTGCCTGGAGATTTGCTGCAAGTCTAGGCAGGAAGCAAACAGAGAAAGCCTGCGATCACCAACATGGTACAACAGGCAAGACGAGACAGAAGGTCACTTGATAATTAATTTTTTAGCAAATTTTTTTCCAAGTTGTGACCCACACACTGTGTGCGACAGCTACTTTAAGTTGCGACCCATACACTGTGTGCGACAGCTACTTTAAGTTGCGACAAACACACTGTGTGCGACAGCTTCTTTAAGTTGCGACCCTCACACTGTGTGCGACAGCTACTTTAAGTTGCGGCTAAAAATACGCTAAAAATTCAATTAAAATTGAAGGAAAAAATTGGTCTAGTCGTTAACGCACTCCATGTCATCCGTTCAATCCTTGACAGATTAATCTGGCAACCGGATTAGGCATTGCTAACACGATCTTATCACTGCACTATAGCTCCACCTACTTCAAGTATGTACATATGATTGGTGCACACACTGAGCATGCCCAGACCAAATAGTGACAGCCAATGGTTGCTCTTCCTCTGTTTTGTTGTTTCATTGCTGATCTTTGTCGCTGAATGACCACGGTTCTTGTCCATTTCATAGCTCTTCAACATCGTGGTTGACACCGAGGAAACGGCCAAAGATCTACTTCAGAAGGGCAAGCTAAAGAGACGCTACACTATCATTCCACTCAACAAGATTGCTGCCAGGGCTATCAGTAATGATGTAGTCAATAAAGCTCAGGCCCTGGTGAGTGAGCTCATGTACCATGCACTACACATGCATGTACTTTCCTCTGTACCATACACTACAGATGCATGTACTTTCCTCTGTAACCACTACAGATGCATGTACTTTCCTCTGTGCCATACACTACACATGCATGTACTTTCCTCTGTACCATACACTACAGATGCATGTACTTTCCTCTGGACCATACACTACACATGCATGTACTTTCCTCTGTACCATACACTACAGATGCATGTACTTGCCTCTGTACCATACACTACAGATGCATGTACTTGCCTCTGTACCATACACTACAGATGCATGTATTTTCCTCTGTACCATACACTACAGATGCATGTACTTTCTTCTGTGACATACACTACAGATGCATGTACTTTCCTCTGTATCACACACTACAAATGCATGTACTTGCCTCTGTACCATACACTACACATGCATGTACTTTCCTCTGTGCCATACACTACACATGCATGTACTTTCCTCTGTACCATACACTACAGATGCATGTACTTTCTTCTGTACCATACACTACACATGCATGTATTTTCCTCTGTACCATACACTACAGATGCATGTACTTTCTTCTGTACCATACACTACACATGCATATACTTGCCTCTGTACCATACACTACAGATGCATGTACTTTCTTCTGTACCATACACTACACATGCATGTACTTGCCTCTGTACCATACACTACAGATGCATGTACTTGCCTCTGTACCATACACTACAGATGCATGTACTTTCCTCTGTACCATACACTACAGATGCATGTACTTTCCTCTGTATCACACACTACACATGCATGTACTTTCCTCTGGACCATACACTACAGATGCATGTACTTTCCTCTGTACCATACACTACAGATGCATGTACTTTCCTCTGTACCATACACTACACATGCATGTATTTTCCTCTGTACCATACACTACAGATGCATGTACGTTCTTCTGTACCACATACTACACATGCATGTACTTGCCTCTGTACCATACACTACAGATGCATGTACTTTCCTCTGTACCATACACTACACATGCATGTATTTTCCTCTGTACCATACACTACAGATGCATGTACTTTCTTCTGTACCACATACTACACATGCATGTACTTGCCTCTGTACCATACACTACAGATGCATGTACTTGCCTCTGTACCATACACTACACATGCATGTATTTTCCTCTGTACCATACACTACAGATGCATGTACTTTCCTTTGTACCATACACTACACATGCATGTACTTTCCTCTGTACCCACTACAGATGCATGTATTTTCCTCTGTACCATACACTACAGATGCATGTACTTGCCTCTGTACCATACACTACAGATGCATGTACTTGCCTCTGTTAGCTAATGATAGCAGCGCCAGCAAGCAAAGTAGCTCAACTAAACATACCAGCTGTTTTGAAGACAATTGGCATCCCCCCTCTCCCATCACCCAAAAATCACAACGATACCCATAGCAAGGAAATTCATGATGGAGCACTTTCTTTCTCAAATTAAGTGCCTCTGAAGTTTTCCTTAGCAGAAGAACTTCCAGAAAAGGCAGCAAAGTCGTACAAGAGACAGTTGATGATGACATTGTGATCATCAGCCACATTTCCCTTCCCTTTCTTCCTTTATGCTCGCTTGTCAAACAGAAAGTGACTATTTTTAAATGATAGAGCAAGCAGCCTTGTCAAAAAAATTATTATAAAAAAAGGTGTTGTAACACATTTTCTATAAATTTTTCTAGTGTTAACAATGTCTAGGTTTGTGCTTGTGATGATTGTTATCTTCAGATTTCCCCCCCCCCCTCCCCCCCATTTAGAGCAAAACAAAATATTAACCACTATTAGGGGTCTCCACTTTTCATGGCCCCCCAAACCCTGCTTAGCACATCTCCTTTATTTTTACAGCATTTACCTCACATGCATTGTGTTATGCATTACATTGCATTGCACCCGCTAATCCATTTCTCGATTTAGCAAAACACCAAAAATCAGTGAAAGGTCATGAATGCTGTAACTCTGCCTGTGTGCTTGCAATATCTGGTCCAGCTGAGCTGAGTCAGTTACAGGTGCATGGGTATGTGGAGCAATCAGCTGGTTTCCTCAGAAGTTTACTCTTGTGATGATATAGTTAACGGCACTGGCCTCCCACAAAACCTGGTCAATACTTAATGATGTACGTGCCATGTGCGAATACATAGGCACTTGTGCAATAAACATGGTAACCAATAACACCTGCGATTGGTTGGTGTTATGCCGAGTAACTTCCTGTAGGAGGTGGTGTTATGCTGAGTAACTTGTTGTATATGTAAGTGGCTGCTTGACTATAAAAAAAGGAACAAGACAAAAACAAATGAAGCAAGAAGTTACCACGTAGACCACAAATACCCCTTACCTATTAATATAATAGTTTATTAAAAAGCAGGTTTTCATTATATTAATATTAATAGGTAAAGGACTTGTAAATGTTTGCGGTCTACATTGCTAAATTCCTGTTTCATTTCCTTTATTGACCAATATATATATAAATAAAACTATATATATATATAAAACTATATATATATATATAAATAAAACAATATATAAATAAAACTATATATATATAAAACTATATATATACAATATATATATATATATATAACTAAATAAAACTATATATATATATAAATAAAACATATATATATATATATATATATACATGTATATAAATAAAACTATATATAAACAAATAAAACTATATATATATATATATATATAAATAAAACTATATATATATATATTGTTTTTAAATAAAACCTTTTTGTCTCATTTCTATGTTGTTGTTGTTGTTGTTGTTCTCACGGACTGTAACCCTGAGGCTCGCTACTCTACCTTTGAAAGGGACCTGCTGACCCTTTACCTGTCCATTGAGCACTTCTGCCACTTTTTGGAAGGTCGGCAATGTTGTATGTGCACTTACTACAAGCTACTGACCTTTGCCCTCTAGCATTTCGGACAAGTCGACAGATCAGGCATCTGTCCTTCATCACTGAATTCACAAGTGACATTCGGCATATTGAAGGGGAAGGATAACCTCGTTGCTGACGTCCTCTCATGGATACAGATCCTGGACATAGCAGGCACACCACTTTGGGATATAATGAGCTTACACACCACTAAATTATGGATCAAGTGACCTGGGCCTTCAAGACCGCTGGCATTGCCTTGAAACTGGCCAAGTTCCAGGTGTATAGTTCCAGGTGTATAGCGCATCATTGTTTATGCTACCTCATTCGATTTCCCCCATCCTGTTGCCCGTTCCCCTCCCACGCAAGGTTTTTGGCATGTTCCATTCCCCACTCCAGCCAGTCTGGACGAAGACTAACGAAGAATTTTTTGGCTGGAGAAAGCTAAACAGGAAACTCATAGCTGGAGGAGGGCCAAACAAGAAGCTTCTGGCCGAACGCTATATCTGGCATGGCCTCATCGAAGATATCATTCTAGGCAGAACCTTCACCAGCTCCCAGCAGTCCAAGATATCCCAGTCAAGGTCCAGCACCTTCACATGTGTATAATGGGACAACTTCCACCATCCCATGGTGATCTTGCATCTTCTCCGTTGTTGATCATTTTACTGATGGCCTGATGCAATTCCAGTGAGTGACTACACTGCCAAGTCTTGTGCAAGAGCTTTTCGGATCTCTCGTTTTAGTGTACCCCAACGGTCACCTCGGATTCTGGCCGACAGTTTTCATGGGAACTTTGGCATGATATTCAAATTTATTTTGAGTGCAGCCTCAGTGCTACTTCATATCACCATCAACCCAATCTTCTGGAGGAACGGACATATCGGCACTAAAGACTCCACTAACCAACTCCATCTTGGTGTGCCCATGACTCTCAAAGCAGCACTAAAGACTCCATTAACCACTCCATCTTGGTGTGCTCATGACTCTCAAAGCAGCACTAAAGACTCCATTAACCACTCCATCTTGGTGTGCTCATGACTCTCAAAGCAGCACTAAAGACTCCACTAACCACTCCATATTGGTGTGCTCATGACTCTCACAAAGCAGCACTAAAGACTCCACTAACCAACTCCATCTTGGTGTGCTCATGACTCTCACAAAGCAGCACTAAAGACTCCACTAACCACTCCATCTTGGTGTGCTCATGACTCTCAAAGCAGCACTAAAGACTCCATTAACCACTCCATATTGGTGTGCTCATGACTCTCAAAGCGGCACTAAAGACTCCCCTAACCACTCCATCTTGGTGTGCACATGACTCTCAAAGCAGCACTAAAGACTCCACTAACCACTCCATCTTGGTGTGCGCACGACTCTCAAAGCAGCACTAAAGACTCCCCTAACCACTCCATCTTGGTGTGCGCATGACTCTCAAGGAAGATCTTGGAAGATCTGCCGCTGAGATTATCAAGGGTACAACCTTGTGCCTTTCTGGTGAATTGCTCGTGCCTATCCTGTACAGATTTCACCGGGCACATTTGCAGACCTCCTCTATATATATATATATATATATATATAGGTGACCAGCTATATACAGGTGACCAGCTATATACAGGTGACCAGCTATATACAGGTGACCAGCTATATACAGGTGACCAGCTATATACAGGTGACCAGCTATATACAGGTGACCAGCTATATACAGGTGACCAGCTATATACAGGTGACCAGCTATATACAGGTGACCAGCTATATACAGGTGACCAGCTATATACAGGTGACCAGCTATATACAGGTGACCAGCTATATACAGGTGACCAGCTATATACAGGTGACCAGCTATATACAGGTGACCAGCTATATACAGGTGACCAGCTATATACAGGTGACCAGCTATATACAGGTGACCAGCTATATACAGGTGACCAGCTATATACAGGTGACCAGCTATATACAGGTGACCAGCTATATACAGGTGACCAGCTATATACAGGTGACCAGCTATATACAGGTGACCAGCTATATACAGGTGACCAGCTATATACAGGTGACCAGCTATATACAGGTGACCAGCTATATACAGGTGACCAGCTATATACAGGTGACCAGCTATATACAGGTGACCAGCTATATACAGGTGACCAGCTATATACAGGTGACCAGCTATATACAGGTGACCAGCTATATACAGGTGACCACCTATATACAGGTGACCAGCTATATACAGGTGACCAGCTATATACAGGTGACCAGCTATATACAGGTGACCAGCTATATACAGGTGACCAGCTATATACAGGTGACCAGCTATATACAGGTGACCAGCTATATACAGGTGACCAGCTATATACAGGTGACCAGCTATATACAGGTGACCAGCTATATACAGGTGACCAGCTATATACAGGTGACCAGCTATATACAGGTGACCAGCTATATACAGGTGACCAGCTATATACAGGTGACCAGGTGACCAGCTGCATGCAGTTCCTGTTGCAACTCATGGCCAGAAAGTCTTCTGCATTCCACGTGAGCTACACGTCACTCTCATCTTTGTCTGTTGTGATGCCCACGTGGCACCACTCAAACCACACCCTTTTATCTGTCATGACGTTCACCACTCCAACCACACATCATCTTTGTCCGTCATGCCCACAGGGCACCACTCCACTGGTCCTGCGATGGGGCCTTCCATGTGCTCGGCAGATATAGAAGAGGATATTATTTCAATTGACCACCTCAGCCTTCACGGAGTCACCTACTCTCACTGCTCCTTGCCAACTGCGCTCTGTTCCAATTTCGACAGGCTACACCTTCCTCTTCGGCACCTGTTTTCATGCCGTCCACAGCTCTGCCCACCCCTTACCGACCGGCTGATGTTCTGACGGATAAGCACTGGATTACGGGGGGAGGAGGTGTTGTACACGTTCATCCAGCATGCGCCAACTTCTGATATGAACCCTATGTACCCTATAACTCATTATAGCATCACCTGATTTAAAATAAGACGGTAACACTTGTTTGCAAGAGGATATACCAGCAGCCTAGAGCCCAGCATCTTATTTACCGAGAAGATGGCAAACTTCCCTTCCTGGAATATGTGCATGTCCTGAAAGAAGAAGGTGCCAAGTAAAGAAGGTACCAAGTACACCGGCTACCGAAAGCAATCTCACACGGACCAATGCTTGAACTTTCACTTGAACGACCACTTGCAAAACCACAAGCGATCAGTTCTTAAGACCACCCTCTGTCGCGACAACATGACCGCGGAACTAACCTCAGTAAGAGGACCCACATGCATTGGGCTCTCAAGGCCACCAGAGCTAGGGCCTGAAAGTGCCTAAGGCCAGGCCCACTGGGAAACCAGTTCCATAAAAGTTTCTCCAACATTAACCTCCCCACACACCCTATGTCCGTAGCCTATCAGAGAACCTCACAGCCATCTTTCAGGAATATGGAGCCCAGACTGACCGCACACACAAGCCTTACACCACCATGTATGTGGGAGCTCCTGGCGCACCCCGACGACCCCACACCTGAGACTGACCAATGTGGTGTGCTCAACCAGACCACGTGTGACGGCCTAGACCATTACATCAGTGAAACAGGACGAGCTATGAAATCCGATTCCAGGAGCACACAAACCTCCGAGGCAGCGACTCTGACTGCAGTGGGGGAGAGCTTTGGTAAGGGACGAGACACTCCATCCATAACATTACCATTCTTGCATGTGAAGAAGACTGGTGGAGAAGAAAGATCCTCGAGGAGTTGAGGTGTGTATCTGTGAACCAACACTCAGCTGAGACTGAGCGTATGACCTACCAGTGATTTATATACCGCTGTAGTCACTGGTAGATCATGTGACTATCGAGGGATACATCATTTAATCTGATGAAGTGACCGAGATTTCCCGAAAAGCTGGTCTCAGAACAAAAATTTGCACTCTTACAGACATTAAAGAAAGACATTATAGAAAAACACAAAAAAAAACTCTTGTGATGAAATTTATTATTTCGATAGCGAAAATTCCCCCCCCCCTTTTAAACAAGGACGAAAGATTAAGGTCTGGGGGAGGAGGGTGGTGGAGACTTCTCTACAAGGTGGCCGAGTATTTTGTTGGTAATGAATATTGTTATCGATGAATAATTGTTGACAGTGAATGTTGTCAATGAATATTGTTATAGGTTGGAAAGTCCAAAGCACGCCCAGCGCTGTCCCTGGTTGGCTACGAAGAGGAGCTACGCCCAGCTATGGAGTATGTATTTGGCTCCACTTTCATTTGTGACAGCTTAGAGAATGCCAAGAAGGTTCGTAAGTACGCATGGCCTCAGATTTGTGGTAACTTAGAGACCACTAGGAAGGTACATAAGTACGCATGGCCTCAGATCCTTGTAAAGGCAAAGCCCTTGTCTGCTCAGTCAAGCCCTTTCAATTGGATCCTGTTTGCATGATGGTGTAAATTCTCTTTTGACGATGACAACCAGCGTTACCAGTTAATGACGTCCGTTGCCTTGATGGACTCTGCTGGATCGTCCACGGATGTCCAAAGTTTGTAGAAGTTATAGATCACCTGACACTAACTCAACTTCCCCTGAACATCCTGGCATCATTCAGGATTCCCTAGCCCTAGCCTTAACCATAGGCCTAGCAACCACCAACGGTTCCCTAGCAACCACCACCAAGAATCTCCTAGCCTCCCCCCCCCTAACTTCAAGCATCCAGGATGATTCCGGGGCATTATTCGTGGGGGCGGGGGTGATATATTGCGAGTGCGATATGGATCTGATCGAGGCTGATCACATGCAGACTGGGAGCACTGGAGTGGCCCGTGCTCTAGAGAGAGCGAATGTCTCAGTTGTGTGTCTGTTGCATGCACTTGTGCCTTCTAATGTCAATATCTTCTCGACTGTTCACACATGCACATGCATGCTCAAAGGTCACCTTTGACAAGCAAGTGTTGAAGCGTTCTGTCGCATTAGCTGGGGATGTTTTCGACCCGTCCGGCACGCTAACTGGAGGTGCCCGTCCCAAGACATCCTCCATCTTGTCTCAACTGCAGGAGTTGTACGAGGCAGAGTCCCGATTGCAGGAACATGATGGAGCACTCCGACAGGCACAACATGACCTAGACGCTATACAAGGAGAGGCAACGAAGTGCGTGGAGGCTTGTCTTGTTTGCTGTATTAATATCATTATTATTGTTGTTGTTGTTTTTATTATATATGTATATGTATAGGATAGCCTATACAAAAGAGTCAGTTATGCGCCTATGTAACCTCCGAGTTTGCGGTTACCCCGAGGCGAAGCCGAGGAATGTAACAGCAAACGAGTAGGTTACACTGGCGCATAACCGACTCTTTTGTATAGGCTATCTTACTTATACTACATTGCGCATGCACTAAACTACATGCGGTTAAAAGTGTAGGTTACGCGCCTATGTAACCTACAGTATTAACCAATCAGATTAGCCACAGATGACGTGATGTAGTATAAATATATAACACATACAGGTATATATATATGTATGTATATATATAAATATATTATATATATATATATATATATATATATGTACTCAATGATCTCTTAGTTGTCATAATAACATTAAAATCACCTTCTCAATAATCAACTTCAAATTTTATTCACTCGACATTTCAACTAGCTGCTCTAGTCACATATTCCTGATGAAGACTAGAGCATCTAGTCGAAACGTCGAGTGAATAAAATTTGAAGTTGATATTGAGAAGGTGATTTTAATTATATATATATATATATTATTTTTTGCCGGGGTGGTGGTGGTGGATGGGGGATCGTTGCTCCTTGTTCTTTATGCCATCTCGACACACACGCAGGTATCGCACAATCAGGGACCAAAGGGACGGGAAAGCTCACGAGGCGGACATGATATTGACCCGATTAGAGCAGAGCACTCATCACCAGCAGCTCACACAAGTCCATAAACTCAAGGCCACCATCAGTAATGCCTTCACCCTCAGTTGAATATATCCCACCAGCAGGTAGCATGTTTATCTGTTGTTGTCGTACGTGTGCAGATGAGCAAAAGGAAGTGCTCAAGAAAGCGAAAGAATCGGAGAAGTCTGCCACCGAAAAGCTTGACACTATTCAGCAGAATATGGAGGTTATTTTATAGGCTTTAGTGACATGCATGCTTGGGAGGATATAGATGACGCAGGATTGCATGGGTTAACAGCCAAGTTTTGGGGTCCCCCCCCCCTTTTTCTCTCCTTCCCTCTAATATACATGGAACTAATGATAGCCATGCATGCATGCATACATACATACAACATTACTCTATCACAGTGCACAGTCACGGACCACCCATACATACATACATGGAACTAATGATAGCCATACATGCATGCATACATACATACAACATTACTCTATCACAGTGCACAGTCACGGACCACCCATACATCATACATGGAACTGATAATAGCCATGCATGCATGCATACATACAACATTACTCTATCACAGTGCACAGTCACGGACCACCCATACATACATACATGGAACTAATGATAGCCATGCATGCATGCATACATACATACAACATTACTCTATCACAGTGCATATCACGGACCACCCATACATACATACATGGAACTGATAATAGCCATGCATGCATACATACATACAACATTACTCTATCACAGTGCACAGTCATGGACCACCCATACATACATACATGGAACTAATGATAGCCATGCATGCATGCATACATACATACATACATTACTCTATCACAGTGCACAGTCACGGACCACCCATACATACATACATGGAACTAATGATAGCCATGCATGCATGCATACATACATACAACATTACTCTATCACAGTGCACAGTCACGGACCACCCATACATACATACATGGAACTAATGATAGCCATGCATACATACATACAACATTACTCTATCACATTGCACAGTCATGGACCACCCATACATACATACATGGAACTAATGATAGCCATACATACATACATACATACAACATTACTCTATCACAGTGCACAGTCCCGGACCACCCATACATACATACATGGAACTAATGATAGCCATGCATACATACATACATACAACATTACTCTATCACAGTGCACAGTCACGGACCACCCATACATACATACATGGAACTAATGATAGCCATGCATGCATGCATACATACATACATACATTACTCTATCACAGTGCACAGTCACGGACCACCCATACATACATACATGGAACTAATGATAGCCATGCATGCATGCATACATACATACAACATTACTCTATCACAGTGCACAGTCACGGACCACCCATACATACATACATGGAACTAATGATAGCCATGCATACATACATACAACATTACTCTATCACATTGCACAGTCATGGACCACCCATACATACATACATGGAACTAATGATAGCCATGCATACATACATACATACAACATTACTCTATCACAGTGCACAGTCCCGGACCACCCATACATACATACATGGAACTAATGATAGCCATGCATACATACATACATACAACATTACTCTATCACAGTGCACAGTCACGGACCACCCATACATACATACATGGAACTAATGATAGCCATGCATACATACATACATACAACATTACTCTATCACAGTGCACAGTCACGGACCACCCATACATACATACATGGAACTAATGATAGCCATACATACATACATACAACATTACTCTATCACAGTGCACAGTCACGGACCACCCATACATACATACATGGAACTAATGATAGCCATGCATACATACATACATACAACATTACTCTATCACAGTGCACAGTCACGGACCACCCATACATACATACATGGAACTAATTATAGCCATGCATACATACATACAACATTACTCCATCACATTGCACAGTCATGGACCACCCATACATACATACATGGAACTAATGATAGCCATGCATACATACATACAACATTACTCTATCACATTGCACAGTCACGGACCACCCATACATACATACATGGAACTAATGATAGCCATGCATGCATACATACATACAAAATTACTCTATCACAGTGCACAGTCACGGACCACCCATACGTACATACATGGAACTGATAATAGCCATCATTACATCACATATACATTGCAGTCCAGTTGTGTTCCAAATTCTCTACAGGACTCCAAGAGCCATCATGAACGAGAGCTGAAATCTGCGGAGGAGGAGGTGGCTAGGAGTCGGAAGGTGGCAGAGGGTCTGGGAGGGGAAGCAGGGCTGCAGAAACAGGCCATGCAGACCTTACAGCTGGAGGTGGAAGAGCTGGAGAAGGCACTGACCACTCAGCAGGATCAGGTTCGTCTGTTTCAAGGCTGTTGGTGTTATCTTGCATTTGGCCTAGCGTGGGATTATTTTATTGTTCGTTGATTGAGTTCACTATTATAAATTATCCCTCGGAAAATATTTAAGGGAATCTGATATTTATTGCTTCTCAGAGGGACATCATCTCTCAACTTGTTGTCAGTGTTCAGGAGTGCCCCACTCTCTATTTCTTCTTATGAACGTGCTGTGGATGTACTCTCAGCCTTTCCTCCTGCTGCTCTGGGCTTCCGTTTCCTCAAATTTCTTTCGGTAGTTTAGTCGAGTATTATGCACAGAGCCTTGCAAGACTGTGTGGCCGGCTCCTCCTGCTCCAAGCTTCTCGGCGAGCTAGTTGGGTGCAGTATGTTGACACACACGTTGAGCAGATGGTTTAGATCTTTCCCATCCTTGTTTGCACATGTGGGGCAATCCTCGACATTCCATGACTATGTCCAGGCACTTTGTACCAAGTTCAAATGCACACACACACCCAATCCTGTCCCCTGTCCTGTTAATCCACTACCGTTGACGGTCACGCAGCCCCCCCCCCTCCCCCCTTCCCCCCCAAGGCAGCAAGTCTTGTGCATGTCTTTATTGTGAAACTCAACATCCTAGCCTGCAGGTATGGATGGCTAACCCTCTACTGCTCATAAACCACTTCTGGCAAGACTGACACTGAACTGCTCCTCTCTGCTCACTCAATGGCTTCCTTCTTTCACTCACACTCGCTTGTGCCTCTTCTCCTTCTCTCCTAGAGGATCTGAAGCACACCTCACACACTTGTGCCTCTTCTCCTCCTCTCCTAAAGCTCCATCACACCTCACTCAATGTGTTCCTAGCTGCCATAGAAGCACATGCTTTCTGAATTTTCTTGCTTCTTCCACACCTTACCCATGCACTGCTCTCCAGCTAGTTCTAGACCTGCTTGTCTTACGCACCACACCCCTCCATCTCTTCCTACGCCCGCACCTGGGGGGGGCGTGGCTGAGGCAGGAAACTGAAAGGGACTGTCTTGGGCATCCTGTGGTCAGGCATCCTTGCTGGGTGGCTTAGCCATTCTAACCTCTACTTCTTGACCTTCTCAGTGGCTGCCTCATCATCTCCCTATCTCCTCCTCATTTCTGCCGTGGTGGATGTGCTTAGACACTGCTGCCTGTTGGGCACCCCCAGGAAGACCCTAACACACTTGTGGTGTGGAATGCACTCAACTTCCTGCCATGTTTCCTGGGAGGAGTCCAGAACTCTGTGCCATAGAGAAGAACAGACACAACATGTGCATCATAACACTTGGTGGCCAAGCTCAGGTTCTTGTCCAAGAAGACAGCTTTCCTCAATGCTCCGAAAATGCTTGATGCCTGCACCACTCTCCTGTCCACATCACCCACCCTGCCTGAGCTGATGCCCTTGATGCCTGCACCACTCTCCTATCCACATCATCCATCCTCCCTGAGCTGGTGCCCTTGATGCCTGCACCACTCTCCTGTTCACATCCTCATACATCCTCCCTGAGCTAGCTATGGGAGGGCGAAGATAGGGAAACTCATCCACTGCACTAATGACCCCACCTCCAAGGGCAATGGTCTCTCTCTCCGTCTCCTTACCTGTCTTCCTGCCACCATGTGCTTCGTCTTGGAGATGTTCACTGTCAAGCCAATCACTGTCAAGCCAAAGTCACCACTTGTTTGCTAGTAGTGCTATCCTTTAAGCACTGATCTTGTTGAAGTGAGGGGGGGGGGGGGGGGGGCATCAACTGCAAACTGACATTTTGTAACCGTCTTCTCACTAGCATTCCTGGCATACCTCCTAAGAAGCTTTCCATCATATTTGTACTTGACAGTGATACCTATTCCTTCAGCTCCATCCACTCCAGCAAGCCACGTCTCCACTGCCAGTGATGCCTACTCCTTCAGCTCCATCCACACCAGCAAGCCACCTCTCCACTGCCAGTGATGGCTACTCCTTCAGCTCCACCCACTCCAGCAAGCCACCTCTCCACTGCCAGTGATGCCTACTCCTTCAGCTCCACCCACTCCAGCAAGCCACCTCTTCACTGCCAGTGATGCCTACTCCTTCAGCTCCATCCACTCCAGCAAGCCACCTCTCCACTGCCAGTGATGCCTACTCCTTCAGCTCCACCCACTCCAGCCATGTCTGGCCCTTCTTAACTCCCTTCAAATTTATGTACTGTGAACATTTAGACTTTGGTGAAATGCCACCTCCATACAGTATCTCTGATGGAACACCACCCCACCTTCCCAAGATGCCTTCCTCTCTCTGCCTCCAGTCTTGGTGCTGAAACCAGGTATCCTCGGTCACTCTCACTGCCTGTCTGGAAGATCCCCAGCATGCTTCTTCCTGTCTCTGTTCATCTCAGTGGCTAGCCACAGACTATATGGCATGCTCTCATCAAACATGGGCTTGAGATCAACTTGGCTCTCTTTAAACCAATCTGGTTGCCTCCTATCTCCATACCAAAAGGGCCTGAGCATCATCACACAAAGCAGACTCGATGGCATCCACTTCTCCTGCACACTCCCTTCCTCATCCCAAGACTCCCTTAACCTCTCCTCCACACACTCCAGCTACATCTCTCCACTCGTCTTCCTCCCTCTCTCATCATTTCCACCTCACAATTCGTCCACATCCAACTCTTCTCACCATCACAGGCACAATCTCTCCTCGACAACCTCTTCTTCACAACTATGAACTTCATTATCAACATGATGTGATCAGTGTCACAATCAGCTCCTCTCGTAATGGACGCATCCAAGCATTTCCTTCTGTCCATCTTCCTTGTGATGGCATAGTTGATACAGTGCCACTGCTTGGACATCGGGTGCTGCCAGGTCCTTTTATGGATGTCCTTCTTCTGAAACCAGTAGAGAGGAAAGACAGAAACTCCATTACAGCCTCATACCCACGAGGGCCCCTTTCATGCCAGCACTAATCATCCACCACTCCCGTACTCACGAGGGGCCCTCTCCTGCCACCTCATCCACCAATCTGGACCTCTCACGTGCATTGAAATCACCCAACATCACGAATGATGAGATTTCTGAGAGAGCTTGTTGAAGGCAATCAAGGAAGGTTCTCGTCTCTACTCACAGCAAAGATAGGAGCATAACGAGATAGCACAGCGCAGACTATCACAAGTTCTGTTCCACAACCTTCAAAGAGCTTAGAGCTCCATGCCTTCCAGTGGCTACTTCCTGACTTCCATGCACGCACCGCCGGCCCTGCCAGCACAATGGCAAAACCTTCACCTCTCTGTCTGGCATCCACGTGCCCAGGGAACCTTCCTGCCAGCTGTTAACACTGCACTGTCTCCTACCATGTAGCTAAGCTTCACTCCCAAGCGATTTTGTTTCCAGCCAAGCAGCTACAACTACCTTATACCTACCCGGCTCACTCACAACTTATCTATCTTTCAGTAGACACATCAAAACCTTGTCTTGCAGTCTTAATAGAGCCCTCCACACCTAGCAACATCCTGGCGTCCCATAATGCCAAACACAACACAGACAAACTGAACACTCGACCTGCTCTATGTGCACAATAAGTTGGCTGACCCTGAGAGGTGTACAAGGCCTCTGCAGGGGGACAGTCTTGGCAAGAACTGAGTGTTGTCATTCGACGGCACACTGTACTCGGAACCAAGTGGATCCAAAACTTGAGGGTACTATCTGACGGTACACTGTACTCTGAACCAAGTGGATCCTAAACTTGAGGGTACCATCTGACGGCACACTGTACTATGAACCAAGTGGATCCTAAACTTGAGGGTACCATCTGACGGCACACTGTACTAGGAACCAAGTGGATCCTAAACTTGAGGGTACCATCTGACGGCACACTGTACTCGGAACCAAGTGGATCCAAAACTTGAGTGTTGGCATTCGACGGCACAATGTACTTGGAACCAAGTGGATCAAGTGGAAAAATCAGCTTTGTTACAAGCATGAGCAACTGCCCAGGGGTCACCACGTGGAGGTGGGGAGGTGCTGGCCACTGACCAGTCCACCCCGACACATACCACACATGCACACACAAAGAAAAAAGTGGTACGCAGCCATTTTAAATACAAGTTGAAGAATGGACCACCTCCTCACGAGGCCAGCTATCATCATCCTCTCCCTCCCTCGGGCCATAGCTGCTGCCAGTAACTACCAATAACCTTCTCAATAATCACTTGAAATAGTTCGCTCTCTCGACGCTTCGACCAGATGCTCTAGCCTCCATCAGGAATAATTTGAAGAATAAAAGCCCAAGGACATTAATCACAGAACAGATTGCTGCAAACTTCTCTACTCTGCTAGTAGCTATCTGAGCTTGCTGACATGCTAGCTATGGATACGACAGCTGCCTTTAAACTCTTCCAGCCTCCATCTTGACTGGAGACTACTACTATTATTATTATTGTTCTCAATGAACTCTCAGTTGACATAGTAATAATTACAATAACCTTCTCAATAATCAACTTGAAATTGTATTCTCTCGATTATTATTGTTGTTGTCTTGTTTGCTTGTGTATGTTAATCAAGATTGATTCGTGTGTCGAGACTATCCGCAAGAAGGCTGAGCAGTCGGAAGAGCACGCAGAAGCTGATGGTGAAGCCAAGGTAACATTCCTTCGCAACCTTCCCCCATCCACATTAGACAGCTCTTAAACATTGCCAGCAGCAGTGGCTGTGGGTGTGTGCACCTCCCCAGGCATGAGCGTGTGCAGAGGACATTGCCAGCAGCAGTGGCTGTGGGTGTGTGCACCTCCCCAGGCATGAGCATGAGCAGAGAACATTGCCAGCAGCAGTGGCTGTGGGTGTGTGCACCTCCCCAGGCATGAGCGTGAGCAGAGAACATTGCCAGCAGCAGCGGCTGTGGGTGTGTGCACCTCCCCAGGCATGAGTGAGTGCAGAGAACATTGCAAGCAGCAGTGGCTGGGGGTGTGTGCACCTCCCCAGGCATGAGCGTGAGCAGAGAACATTGCCAGCAGCAGTGGCTGAGTGTGTGCACCTCCCCAGGCATGAGCGTGAGCAGAGAACATTGCAAGCAGCAGTGGCTGGGTGTGTGCACCTCCCCAGGCATGAGCGTGTGCAGAGAACATTGCCAGCAGCAGTGGCTGGGTGTGTGCAGAGTTCCATACAGATGTGGCTGCCCTGTGATATCCCCCCCCCCCATCCTCCCACCAAGAATTTTTAAATCATATTTTCTTAGAAGCTACATCCAGTAACACTAGGTTCACTCAAGAACTTGTTTGTGGCAATCATAACCTTACAGTTGCTCAATTTTCTTTATTTTGTGTCATCAGAGAGCTCTTTTAGTGCTCTATGATACTTATTATTATTATTTTTATTTTTATTATTTATTTTTATTTATTATTATTTTTACTGCAAATGTTGTCAAGTTATGGTGACTGGAAAGACTGGGAAGAGGTGACTTTTGGTTTTAATCAACTTGTGGCATTATTGTCCTCCCACTCTTATCATAGCTATCATAGCTAAGTGCTTTGGCAAGCCACAGACCCAATTGGAGCCCTTGTTTACTCAGCAATGTGGACGTAGTATTGCCACAAAATAGTAAGTGCAGTTTTTTTAACTTCTAGTAACCTTGATACTGTATCTAAGCCGTTGTGCTTATCGAGACATTCAACACATTAGATAGCACACAGAATGAGCTGATATGAAAATTATTAGTTTTCAAATCTGAAAAAATGTTTTGACTCCCCCCCCTCCCCCTAAACATTGCTAGTTGTTGAGTGGTGCCAATGAGATTACACCTTACCTATAAGTGGTGTTAATCTTCACTAATGACACACATCTCAAAAATTTGTGTGCATCTGCCAGAGGGAGTTACAGGAAGCCAGGAAAGAACTGGATGAGTTCAAAGCTTCTCTGCGCGAAAAGAACAGAGAACTGCAGAAATATGAGCAGGATAAGAAGAGCCTCGAGAAGAAGAATATGACGATCCTGATTGAAATCAAGGACTTGGAGCATAACTTAGCCAAGGTGCAGAAGGACAACAGAGATGCTGTTCACAAGGTGAGCTTGCCAACTCAAATACTGATTACAATATATGATGGTGGGAGTATATATGGTGGTGGGAGTACGTGCAATTTTATGAGGAAAGAGTCGGTCAGACCGTCCTGACAATTAATACATAGATAAATATAAGTCCTGATAATTAATATATATATAAATATATATATACACAACAAGTCCTGACAATTAATATATATATAAATATAAGTCCTGATAATCTATACAACGAGTCTTGACAATTATATATATATATATACACACACACACACAACACACCCATATATATTTATTGATATGCTCAAAAACAGATTTTTTAATTTAAAAGAGAACAAGTATATAGGATTGACCAAGAAAGGCAATTAGACAGTTTTAGACCACACCCAGTTAGTTGGCTGTTTCCTTTTTTAAAGGAGTACAGTATCGGCGTACGTGATTTTAAATGGTAAAGGGTCGTCTAACAGCTTGTGGGCTGCATGGGTATAGTCATGTTTGCTTTCTTACGGCAACCCAATACATGTTGTTTTGTTGTTGTTGTTGTTTTAATAAAGATTGTTTGTTTTGTTGCTTCTGGTTGAGCGGTGGAGGAATACAACAATTGGTTTTCTCGTGGTTTAAAAAAAACACTTTTTCTAACTCGTTTATGCTGTTATACACCACATAATATCAGCACATGCAATATCTTGTTGCTAGTGTTGACTGCACCCATGTAGGGTCAGCTATAGACTCCTTGGGGGACTTAGTAACAGTTGCACAGGAGAACCCCATCAACTGAATAGCTGATGTTTTGGTGGAGGAATAGCTACAGCCTCCTTTGGACTTGGTACCCGTTTCCCTGGAGTGAGAACTCCACAATCCAAACATCTCTCTTCTGTTTGTACTTCAACATGTGTGTTATCTTGATTGCACACTCAGCAAACCCACTGGCTGATCCTTACCAACCACTTTATTCCATAGTTGAGAAACAGACTAGTTGTGGACGTGCATTGGAACATTTGGAGTCTTCTGCTACTAGAACTATTACAACTGTGAGCAGACAAGTTGTGGACGTGCATTGGAACATTTGGAGTCTTCTGCTACTAGAACTATTACAACTGTGAGCAGACTAGTTGTGGACGTGCATTGGAACATTTGGAGTCTTCTGCTACTAGAACTATTACAACTGTGAGCGGACTAGTTGTGGACGTGCATTGGAACATTTGGAGTCTTCTGCTACTAGAACTATTACAACTGTGAACAGACTAGTTGTGGACGTGCATTGGAACATTTGGAGTCTTCTGCTACTAGAACTATTACAACTGGGAGCAGACTAGTTGTGGACGTGCATTGGAACATTCAGAGTCTTCTGCTACTAGAACTATTACAACTGTGAGCAGACTAGTTGTGGACGTGCATTGGAACATTTGGAGTCTTCTGCTACCAGAACTATTACAACTGTGAACAGACTAGTTGTGGACGTGCATTGGAACATTTGGAGTCTTCTGCTACCAGAACTATTACAACTGTGAGCAGACTAGTTGTGGACGTGCATTGGAACATTTGGAGTCTTCTGCTACTAGAACTATTACAACTGTGAGCAGACTAGTTGTGGACGTGCATTGGAACATTTGGAGTCTTCTGCTACTAGAACTATTACAACTGTGAGCAGACTAGTTGTGGACGTGCATTGGAACATTTGGAGTCCTGTGGCACTAGGAATGGACTTATTGTTATGCGCGAGAGGGGAAAGAATAGATAGGAAAATGGCAGATCCTTGATGATGAACTTCAAGGATTTTTTTTGTTGTGTATGTGTGTGTGTGTGCTGCTGGTTTACTGCCTTAGCAAAAGATTCAAGGCACTAGTGGAGTCCTTTTAGGCTAACAGTCTGAAACCATTTAGACAGCTAAGATGCTGCTGATGTGAGTTATAGCTGAAATATGAGCTTGTCATCTGCCATTTTGAAATACTATAGGAATCAAACCAATATACTGCACTCCCCAACACCAGGCATGCATGTATGTATGTATCATGCTATCATGCTTGTTTGCAGATCTCTACTGTTGATCAATTCTGCTGTATGCCGCCATATATGTATACTTTGCTCTAGCCTAGCTATAGCCAGTTTTAGCTAAGAGACGAGTTGTTGTTATTGTTATTGTTGTTGGTATTTAGCTAGTGCTAGGACAAAGTATCCATAGATAACTCAAGGCCATCCTTGGATCTGTCCGTAGCTAGGACTAGGGTAGGACTAAAGAGTAGAGCCATGGCTAAGGTTAGGACAAGGTATCCATACAAGGCTCTCCTAGGACCTGTCCTTAGTGCTATGAATAGAGCCAGGGCCAGGGCTAGGACAAAGTTAACACTAGGTGGGATCGATCAATGCGCATATCCATCAAACCTGCATGACGTAGACGGTGTAATGTATATATTCTACATATTGATTGTAGTACTTTGTAAATTAAACAGTTTTTATACCCAGACAAATAGGATGACAAAACTAGGATAATCACGCTCTGAGTGTCAGCTTGCCATGTTACCACATGCATGACTGTATGTATATCTCTTCACAGGCAGAAGCCATGCTTGCCAAATACGAGTGGATATCCACTGACAGGCAGTTCTTTGGTCAGCCTAACACGGCCTACGACTTTGAGGCTTCAGACATGAAGGAAGTCACCAGGAGGTTGGGGAAGATGCAAGAGCAGAAGGTTTGTTAGTACAGCACCATCACTACACTTGCCCTTTCATTGTCCTGAGTTACCTGGCTGCTTGTCCTGTTCTGTGTGGATGTCAGTAGCTCGCAAGAGAAAGTACTTGAAACTGTTCTTTGTTGTTGTTGTTCTTGTAAGGAAGATCATTTCCTATTTGGTATTGGTACAATCACCTTCAAACTAAGCACAACTGACCACAACAGAATAGCAGTTCATGCACTCACATGCCAACTTTCAGATGTGCTCAACTTTTAAGTTTCAGTACATGCAGTTATTGCTCGCTTCCTTTTTCCTTCCCCTCATCTTCAGGACAAGTTGAGCAAGAATGTTAACATGCGTGCTATGAACATGCTTGGACAAGCCGAGGAAAAGGTACATATATTGTAATAGCACTCAAATGTCCATGCGAGAAGCGAATGGTTGTTTTTATGGATTTAAAAAAACAAAAAAAACAATGAATCCTTTCAACAAGTTCAATTTAAAGTGACAAAGTCTCAACAAATATACTTCGTTCTTTTTATGTTCCCACTGTTCCCAATGTAAGGTCTGCTTAATTTATTATGTTCCCACTGTTCCCAATGTAAGGTCTGCTTAATTTATTATGTTCCCACTGTTCCCAATGTAGGGTCTGCTTAATTTACTATGTTCCTACTGTTCCCAATGTAAGGTCTGCTTAATTTATTATGTTCCCACTGTTCCCAATGTAAGGTCTGCTTAATTTATTATGTTCCCACTGTTCCCAATGTAGGGTCTGCTTAATTTATTATGTTCCCACTGTTCCCAATGTAAGGTCTGCTTAATTTATGATGTTCCCACTGTTCCCAATGTAAGGTCTGCTTAATTTATTATGTTCCCACTGTTCCCAATGTAAGGTCTGCTTAATTTATTATACTCCCACTGTTCCCAATGTAGGGTCTGCTTAATTTATTATGTTCCCATTGTTCCCAATGTAAGGTCTGCTTAATTTATTATGTTCCCACTGTTCCCAATGTAAGGTCTCCTTAATTTATGATGTTCCCACTGTTCCCAATGTAGGCTCCGCTTAATTTTGATGTTCCCAAGGTTCCCAGTATAGTCTTTGCTTAATTTTGATGCTCCCACTGTTCTTAGTGTGCTGATCTGTTGAGGAAGAAGACAATTGTGGAGAATGATAAAGCCAAGATTGCTGAACTTATCAAGGAGTTGGACCAGAAGAAGAATGAGGCTTTGAAAGGAGCTCATGAAAGAGTGAACAAGGTTGGCTAATGATTATTCACATCTATACCTTATCCTCACCAATTTCTTGCCTCATGACTAAACAGTTACACTATGAGAGATTTTATTATTATATATAATTACTATTATTAATTATTATAATATATATATATAATAATTATTATTATTTTATTATTATATTTAAATTAGTTATTATTTTGCTTGGTAAAAAGTTAGCCTCTACATATATTTGGAGCTCCATAATCACCTAAAGGGTCAAAGTTTGAGCGGCTATATCCATTGGTTTTGTGGGTGCTTCTAAGCATGTAAATATGAACACCAATATTATACTACATTCTTTTACAAGGTAAAGGGTCACCAAATGTTTGTGTCTACACTTGTTTCCTGACAAGTCAACTCTCTCTATATATATATATATATTGGGGAATGCTATGTAACCTATAATTGCATGTTTTAAAATGGTGGAGTGCAAAAACACGGAATATAGCAACAAAAAAAACTTTAGAGTTGCTTCTTGGAATCCTAGGTGATTTCAGCCAATTTGAACTCCAAAAACACTTTGAGTACGTTTTGGATCCTTTGCGAAGGTAGTAACTGGCAGCCCCAAAATTCCGCAAAATTAATCTTATATTTATGTATCTATCTACTTTTCTGCCCACACTTTTTACTACCAGAAGGTTTCTCGATTGAACAAAACACCCCCTGGTAAAATGAAATAAATGCCCATGTATATTATGTAAATCGAGTCAAGCTAAGCTGAGCCACAGCTGCAATTTTTCGCTACTAAAAAGTGATCAGCTGGTTTCCTCAGAAGCTTACTCTCGTGAGAAAGAAAGGGAAAAAACAGCATTGGCCCTCAACAAAACTAGGCAACCAATTATGATGCACATATAACCTATGTGAATGCGTGGGCATGTGTGTAGACTTTAGTAATAAACATGGCAGATGATATCTTTGATTGGTTAATTCTTAGCTTATCCCGAGCAGCTGCTTGTAGGAGATTGCTTGACAAGAAAGAAAGAAAACTTCTTTTTTTTAATAACAAAAAACAACAACAAAGAAACAAGACAAAAATATAGTGAAGACCAAATGCCTTCTAAAAATATATTTGGAGCTGATTATGGTAAAGGGTCCTATAAATGTTTGTGTCTACATTATATTAGTAGGTAAAGGGTCCCATAAATGTTTGTGGTCTACATTATATTAATAGGTATATTAATAGGTAAAGGGGTCCTATAAATGTTTGTGGTTTAATAGGTAAAGGGTCCTATAAATGTGTGTTGTCTACATCGGCCAATTCTTGTTTCGTTTCTTTTTTGACAATTCGATCCAATATATTATATATGTATATATAATATATGTATAATTATGTATAATATATATGTAGATATAATATATGTATAATTATGTATAATATATATGTACATGTATATATAATATATGTATATGTATATATAGTATAGTTATTATATTATATGTATATATATATTTTTTAATATGTCTTGTACATTTTGTTTTTAGGTAAAGAAGGGAGGGTGGGCGGGGTGGGACACATTAGTTGTGTAGTGTGTATCTTTGCTTCATGATATAACGAGAAATTGACATCATAGGATATATTTTCAGCTCCACCTAAGCCTTAAGAGCACACGAGTTGAAATCTTATTTAAAAAAAGGGGTAGCTTCCGGATTCCATTTCCATTCCTATCCCTGCACCATCAAGGATCCGAGATGTGTTCTTATTCCTTCTCACTTCTCATCAAGTACAAAACTACGTCACTGGCGCCTCAACAGAAGCTACCCCTCTCCATACCCGTAGTAGTAGTATTATTCCTATTTATTATTATTATTCCTATCTATTATTATTGTTGTTGTTGTTGTTGTTGTTATTATTATTGTTATTATTAATACTGTTGTTATTATATTTGTTGTTGTTATTGTTGCTTATTATTATTATTATTATTATTATTATTATTATTATTATTATTATTATTATATTTGTTATTATTATTATTATGACCATTTCTCTCTTTATTGATGGTTGGGATAGATAGATTCTAACTTATGTAATGACTGCTGAAGGCTCTAGATGGATCTGAAAATGTTGCAATAAATCTACCATCAATGTTTATTTTTTGTTGTTATGTCAACTTCTTGGTCGATTTCTATGTTTTATGATTTGCTAGTTACTATATACTTCAATTTTCTAGGCAGTTAATTTGATTATTCTCTGATCTAAATCATTTTCTGCCTTCAACTGGAGCTAACTATCTCTAGGGCTACTCACTTTTGAAAGCTTTTTTTTATTTGTTGCTAAGGCAATACGGGGCTAGGGATAGGGCAATGCAGGGCTAGGGCTAGGGCAATACAGGACTGGGGATAGGGCAATATAGTCCTACCCCTGGTCTAGTTGTTGATCAGCTCAATGTCAATTCTCTCTACAGCAGTATTCCATTTGCATGACTTTTCTTTGTTATGGTTTCCTGTTCATGCAAACAAAAGAAAGTTCTTGATTTATTTATTTTTTATTAAAAAAAGCTTGCCAGTTTGAAAATAGTAGACCAAGGGATCTTTTTGTCTGCCATTGCTGTGGAATTTGGTGTTGGAAATTCTACTGTTTCAGACATACAGAGACGTCAAGATAAAGTAGAAAGTTCGCCAGTGAATTCTGTGCTCATAGCTCGAGAATATCCCTAACTTGGAGGGGAGGGGAGGGGTGGGGGGCAAATGCAGACATTTATCAATCACATTCTTTAGTAATTTCCCTAGGGAAGCAAACCAGCTCAAAATTTAGCATTAGCCCTAGCCCTAGCTCTGTGTATACATTAGCACTAGCTCTGTGCATACATTAGCCCTAGCCCTAGCTCTGTGCATACATTAGCCCTAGCCCTAGCTCTGCATATATTAGCCCTAGCCCTAGCTCTATGCATATATTAGCCTAGCCCTAGCTCTATGCATACATTAGCCCTAGCCCTGTGTATGTTAGCCCTAGCCCTAGCTCTGTGCATACGTTAGCCCTAGCCCTAGCTCTGTGCATACATTAGCCCTAGCCCTAGCTCTCTAGCCCTAGCTCTGTGCATACATTAGCCCTAGCTCTGTGCATATGAGAGTCCTAGCCCTAGCTATGTGTATACATTAGCCCTAGCCCTAGCTATGTGTATACATTAGCCCTAGCTCTCTTCTGGTACCATAATTAGTCATGCAGGGAATTGCATGACATAATGTACATATTTTTATACTCAACAGGACTTTGGTTCTATATTTTCCATGCTGCTTCCCGGGACTAGTGCAAAGCTCTCCCCACCAGAGGGAATGAGTGTGTTGGACGGGCTTGAGGTCAAGGTAGCTTTCGGGGACATCTGGAAGGACTCGCTACAGGAATTATCCGGAGGACAAAAGTAAAGTTTATGATAGGATCTGAAAAAAAGGTGTCGATTGATCAAGTTTGAGTTTTCAGTATTGGGTCAAAGAACACAGAACTGCCCACAGAATGGAACTTGAATTGGTTCATCTATTCCTAACAGCAAAAAAATATTGAAAACCTGAAGTCAGAGGTTAAGCATTAGTAGATATTGAAAATTATAACACTTGACGTCCATTTTTTTGGAGCAATATAAATAAATTGACATCCTTTTCTCAGACTCTGTCACATGTCTGCTTAAACTCATTTAGAATATTCTCAGTAAGTCCAACATGTGCAATTATTTCACTGATGGTGAAAAGAGACATTTGTGGCATTGATGTTGCATGCTTGCACAGCAGTTATTCCTATATATACATGTGTTGGCACCAGCCATCAGGTGTGCAAACAATCCAACAGTGTTACCATTTCAGGTCTCTGGTGGCACTTTCTCTGATCCTTGCTCTGCTGCTCTTCAAGCCTGCCCCAGTCTACATCCTGGATGAGGTGGATGCTGCCCTTGATCTCTCGCACACACAGAACATCGGCCAGATGCTTCGCACCCACTTCAAGCACTCGCAATTCATAGTGGTCTCGCTCAAGGACGGCATGTTCAACAATGCCAATGTTCTGTTCAAGACCAAGTTTGTGGATGGAGTGTCGACTGTGACAAGGTAAGGACAACCTACAATTCAATAGTGTATGCATTTTGGTGTTACACAAGTCTCATGTTTGAAGATCATTTCAATGGCTGATTCTCGGTTGTCCTACTTATCGGGGGAGGGTGGGTGAGGGGAGAGGGGGGTGGAGGGGAGGGTGAGGTTATAAATGTTGAGCCTTTGAAAATTTAATACAAGTAGCATAATAGTACTAATTGCTACATACTTGAACGTTCCTTTTCTGTTCAGTTTCACTGTCAAACTTCAATTCAAAATTAGACCAAATGTTCGGATAGGTCCCCCAGGGTGAAGAAACGGGAAAAAGGGGGGAAATGATAAAGTGGAATTATATATATATTAAAATTAAAAAATAGCAACTGTTTGTACTGTGTGTGTTTCATCATCCTGGTGATGGCCTAAACATTGGTCTAATTTTGAATTGAAGAACAATTATCTTTTTATGGTGTCGGGGAGCATGCCTGTTGCATATTTTATATTCTCATAGAGAGCTGAGGGGCAGGTGTTGAGGCTAAGGTTCAAATCACAAAAGATTCGGTCACACTTGGATGCTGTGGAGCTTTCCACATACTGCACTTTTTAAATCCGTCATTTTCTTTTGCCAAATTTACTCTTTAATTTATTTCTGTACGTGGTGGGAAAACCCCTTAATTTTGCTAAATAATGGGTGTGTCTTGCATGCACACTTCTTTAGCCACTTGCATGCCACTTTAACCATGTGATGTGGGTGTGTCTTGCATGCCACTTCTTTAGCCATGTGATGTGGGTGTGTCTTGCATGCCACTTCTTTAGCCATGTGATGTGGGTGTGTCTTGCATGCACACTTCTTTAGCCATGTGATGTGGGTGTGTCCACACGCACACATCTTTAGCCATGTGACGTGGGTGTGTCCACATGCACACTTCTTTAGCCATGTGATGTGGGTGTGTCTTGCATGCCACTTCTTTAGCCATGTGATGTGGGTGTGTCTTGCATGCACACTTCTTTAGCCATGTGATGTGGGTGTGTCCACATGCACACATCTTTAGCCATGTGACGTGGGTGTGTCCACATGCACACTTCTCTAGCCATGTGACGTGGGTGTGTCTAGCATGCGCACATCTTTAGCCATGTGATGTGGGCATGGCTTGCATGCCATTTCTTTAGCCATGTGATGTGGGTGTGTCTTGCATGCACACATCTTTAGCCATGTGATGTGGGCATGGCTTGCATGCCATTTCTTTAGCCATGTGATGTGGGTGTGTCTTGCATGCACACTTCTTTAGCCACACAAGGCCTATGATGGAGATGGACAAAGAATAGTGATCACTAGTGCATGTGATGTACTACTAGTATATTAATTTTTTTATATATTAGCATGTTAGTGACGATGTCCATATTGTTACTTGTTAGCTAAATGTTTCGCAACCCATACATATATAAAACAAGTTTGAGACCGCTAGATCAGTGTTGTATATACTGTATTAGTCCTCTATTATTATACCCAGTGTTTCATTTTGTGAATGAGCATTCTAAATGAATATTTTCAGGTATGTGAATCCCAAATTGAAGACGACTGGTGCTGAGAGTGGGCGGACCTCAGATGCACTTCACAAGAAAGCTATCTCAGGGTCTCGCATATCAAAGAGAGCTCGCCTTGCTAACTAATATGAATGTGAAGAGGCGTGGTCATTCCATTTCATCGTATATATATATTTACATAGATACGTCTACACAAACATGAAGTAGTCACTTCCTGCAGAGTTGTAACATAATCCTAGATCCTTACATTAAGAATATATACTTGATATATGATATCAATCTATGACGGGATGTTATATTATATTCTCTGGACAGGTATAGTAAATCAATGTGTGTGATGGTAATATCTAATATCAGGAATATTGAATCTGGTGTATGTAATAAATATTGGACACTATGGCATCACCTTCTTCATGTCACCCTCCTAGCATTACATCATTGTGATGATGTCATCAGCACTGTATTATATTTAGATTTCATAGATGTTTGTCTACATTGTAACCTAAGCATGGACATGTCCTAATCCTAGCCGTTGCCCTGGGCACAGCTCCAGCTGAAAGGCTTTCCTGATGGTGTAATGCTAATATTTGACGAGAATAAGTAGCTGGATAGTCTCAATATGCATATAATATATATATATAATTATACTATATGCTTTATCCTAAATATATGTGTGTATATATATATATATATATTAGTCAATAATAGTAGTCAATAAAGAAGTGAAACGAGAATTTACCAATGTAGACAAACGTCTATGAAATTCAAATGTAGTAGCAAAATAGAATTACATATATAAGTATTACATATGTATAGTATTATATTATACATATATATATACAATTACATATATAGTATTACATACATACAGTATTACATATATATATAGAAATACATACTGAGATATCTAGTCGGTCTTCATTAACAATATGATGGTACAGGACGGGTGTAAGGATATAGTGTCCCATATGGGGCACACTCACACCAAGAGCTGGTGCAGTGGATGTAAATTCTTGTTTCATTATATAGTAGTTTTCTTTCCCCTTCCCTTTATTTCACTTTATTTCTACACACATCTACAAGAAGTTGCTCAGCATAACACCACAACTATATATTATATTATAACCAACCACAGATGTTATTATTTACCAGTATATACTAAAGAAGACATGTTTTCAAATAGACACATGTGGCTTTGTGAAGGTCAGTGCTATTAACTATTGTCACAGGAGTCAACCTCTGAGGAAACCAACCGAAGATGTGCAGCTGCTTGCTGATTAGGCTCATCTCAAATGTTCCATGTGCACAAGAGGGTTTATGATGGGGTGATCCTTTACCAATTTTGAGTGTTGGCTTTCATGATGGTTCTAAATTACAAACTGATTCATCGTTGCTATGTAGTTTGGAGTCTTCTGGTAGTAAGTTTGTGTGGGGTGAAAGTAATAGATAAAGGATCCTGAATATGGAAAATCATCGTTTTAACTGTGGGGATTAAATGCACACTGAAACCATAAAGCTGCCAAAGTGAGGAGACAAACTTTGTTTTTTTGGGGGGACCACCATTTAAAAATAGGACTGCCACAATCCCCATACCCCATTCTGGCCTCTATATAATTATATACACATCATACATGGACTCTTATTCTGCTATATACACATCATACATGTACTCTTATTCTGCTATATACACATCATACATGGACTCTTATTCTGCTATATACACATCATACATGGACTCTTATTCTGCTATATACACATCATACATGGACTCTTATTCTGCTACTTGTGTACACACAACATACTAGATTCTATATAGACTCTTGTATCTATTGTACATGCAACATACTAAACTATTATTTTGCTATTATTGGTTATCTAAGCAAGCCTTTACTGGAGATTTGGATTGAGAACTTGGTATTGTTACACTGGCATAACTACTTATCAATGTATATAGCATAAGATGCATCATTTAGTTCTTGGAGAAAAGATGTAATGCCACTTGATGGAGAGAGGACTTGCTACATAGTTAGCATATAGAGGAAAGGTAACTGAAGGAGATGTACTAATGATGGATAATTACTGAACATTCAACTGTCAAGATCAACTATCACTTAAACAAATTCTTGGCAGCCTCTGCATGCTCTTCCCTTTAGTTAATACCTGCTACTGATGACCTCACTCTTCATGTAGTGTGCTTTTCTTGTCGAGGAAAGCTGCTTCCAAGTTCCACTAACAAACAATTGTGAGAATAACTTTAGAAGCCACAAAGAATGCGATAGTAAAACAAGCAACCTTTGGCTCTATGGAACAGACGTTCGAGAGAAATGGTCTATGCTAAAGTATCATCTATATACCGCATCAACTGGTGGCTATCACTTGAACTATTTCCTTATTGATACTGGGGAAGCTCTCTTACTCACGTGAGAGGACATCTGGCAGAGAATAAACACCACCTGCATCGAGCTCGAGCCAAGGCCAAATCTACAGCTAGTTGGCGCGGATGGAACTCCACTCAAAACACGAGGATCTTTCATACCTCAATAATATATACTGGATTGTGAAAGATTCAGGTGGATGTGATGGTCCTCAGTGCCTTGACTGCAGAAGTTATCTTTGGATTGAATTTTCTGCACTGACATCAAGCAAAATCTGTCGGCGAGAGGATGCTGAAGCTCAGCAGAGACATAGCACTACTCTGGTAAGACCCAAGGTCAGGTAGTTCAGCTGTGACAGTTAGTCATGTACGTATGCTTGACAAATGCACTATCCTCTCCCCACAGCGAGGTTGAGGTGATGGTGGAGGTAGGAGACATGGGTAAAAAATGGACCTAGCTAGTGGAAGGGGTTCAGTGTCCTATTGGCACAACTTGCAGTGTTGATTGCTCCTAGAAATGGTCAGATTTCAGTCCGTCTCCTGAAATCTAGATTGGATGTCACCATATATAGGTTGGCACTATTCATAACTTGGAGGAGGAGCCCCAACATAACTCAAACATCAGTGCTGCACTTGTAGTGCTTTTGGAGAAGATAGTGTCGAAAGAGAAGCAAGCTATGTTGTGGAGAACAGATGAAAATGCACAAGATTTAAGTGAGTCTGAAAAACTAAAACTCTACATTACTTTTGGCTTGTGAAGATGTCTTTGCTCTATTCCTTTGGTCATAAACCTACACAATACACCATTGATACTTGAGATGCTCTATCAGGCAGGCAGTACATCACATCCACCAAGAATTATTAAAGGATATGCATGAAGGAGTTTTAGGTGGCCATTTAGGGAAAGAAAGACAGTTAAACGTGTCGAGGAGAAGTTTTATTGGCCTGGACACCACAAATGTCTGTCACTGGTGGGAATCCTGTGCCGAGTATGCTGCACGAAAAAGTCCAACACACAAAAGGCAAGAGCTCTGCTAAAGAGTATCATGGTTGGTTGTCCAAGACAGTTAGTTGCAGTGGACATTGTGGGACCACTATTGGAATATCATCTGGAAACAGTTACATCCTGGTTGTAGGAGATTATTTTACTCATTGGGTTGAAACATATGCTGTACTGAACCAGGAGACTACTACTGATGCTAAGAAGCTTACAGAGGAATTCTTTCCTTGTTATTCACCCGCAGAATAGCTACATTTAGATGAGGGACGTCGATTTGAAAGTGAGCTTATCGCAAAAGTGGGCAAACTACTGGGAATTCACAAAGTCATACAACCCCTTATTAGCCCCAGTCTTGATATATAGAATAAACTTGCTTGCAGCTGTGGCCTCTGACAATTATTGTGAGTGGGAACTTCACCTATGCCCTTTGTGTCTTGCCTATAACTCGAGTGTACATGCAACAACTGGTTACACACCATTCTACTTGATGTGAGAATGCCTACAAATATTGTTTATGGATGTCCGGACTTGGAGCCAACCTCTCCACCGAACTATGCCCATTCTCTTCATAACTGTTTGGAGGAAGCATACAAGTGAGTAAGAGATTATACCAGACAGCAACAAAAAGAGTTCTGTGAGAGTATTGGATCACCATTCTTTGAGGGAGACTTAATATTCCTTAATTCACCTGTTGTCTGTCAGGGACGCTCCAGAAAGGTGCACTGCAAATGGAAAGGCCATTTTGTCAAGAAATGAATCTCTGATCAGTGATGACACTTACTGTATTCAAAACATCAAAACATCAAATTACCGAAACAAAGACATGTCCATTTCTATCTCCTAAAACCATGTCCACCTCACATTCGTATCACTCAAGATCCACTATCCGCTCCTCTGGATTATAATTATAGCCAGAAGATGGTTCATTACATGAACTTTCCAGTGATGTATTTATTAAAGCTTGTAAGTCTGTGATATGAAATGTTGGGGAAAAACCATCTTAGGCTTGGGAAAAGAAAACTCAACGACAGTGATCAAAAACTGCTCGCTGATCACCTTAAAAATCAGAAAGTGTCTGTAACCAATTACCATTCACATGTTGTGTAGCAGAACAACATGACCACATTATGAGCAGTCAACATCAGTGTTTGACACTGATTGATCGACCTTCCATTTCCCTTTTATGAACAAACTTCACACACTTATAACATATTTATGTGGTCTGTACAATCTGTGAGTGGGAAGTGGTTATAGGTACTCTGTGATTTTAGAGGAATCTTAAGGTAGGTAGTGTATGTTCAGGATTATCTGTAATACAATAATATGCAGAGATATGGAGTGAGTGATGCAAATGCTCAAGTTTGCCCAATGAAAAATAAGATATAGTTTATGACAATTTTAAACTCATTGTGTGAACACTCTTATGTGTGCTAACAGGGCGAGAGATTGTGCTGCGCAACGTTCACTTCCACCTGCACCACCACCAACAATTCCCTTCAGCCTTTGGTGGACTTCAACTTTGATAAATCCTTGACCGACTCCTCTGAGCCGTAGGCTATGTGGATGATCTCTTTGCTGAACTTTGGAATAGAAGACCAAAGTTATGTGAACATCCGTATTGCATCTCCACCTCCACTGAGCAGCATTTTTGAACAAGCAGATAAGAAGAAAGCAGTTGTAGAGCATCGGAGTGGATTTTCACAACTCTGACATTGTTATATACTAAATTCATGATAAAGTGGGATATTTAAATCTAGGGTATGTGAAGCATGTCTCTAATTTTCTTTATAGCACTAGCCAGGAGTGCCACTTAGATATCTTGTCCCAACCAGCCACACCAGGAGTACTTGGATATCTTGTCCTAACCAGCGATGCCAGGAGTACTTGGATAACCGGCCGCAGAACCATCTTGTCAACTGGCGATAAGCAGAGTACCTGTACTTCACAAACAGAACTGTATTATAATCGTACCACATCTGCCTTACTCATGTATCAATGCATGATTATCACAGCCAAGACACAACCCATTGGTAATAGGCTGTTTGAAGGATTCACACATTGAAGCACACAGAACTGAAGCCTGGTCTGGGATGTAAGTCACATTTGAATTTTTTAGTTCATTCATCTTTTCTAGAATGCTGGATGTTTCTCTGCGGCAAACATACTCTCGACTGGTATTCACTTCATTGCAGTGGCCACACATGTATATACACATTAAAAAAATCTGTGTTAAATTGCTCTAATTAGCTATATATATACCAGCTATTCTTAGACAAATCAGCATGTCTATCGTCATAATCACGACTTGAATGTCCAGACTGAGAGGAATCTGATTCAGCATCACTGTCACTAAGCTCATATCGGTATGCATCTGGTATCAAATGTACACTATCCTCTGGAGAGTTTTCAGCCATCCCAACATTCAAAAACTGGTATATAGCTCACCCCCTGGAGAGTCTCCTGTGGTGGTGTCATTCTCAGAACCAGGATTAAACTAGACTTAACCTCCTATCATCAGTATGTTGTAGATGCGTGTTACACAGCTATGTACAGACCATGGAACTGGCTATATATTGTCTAGGTTCCTTACTTTACATCATTAATTAGCCACACCCAAATAGGAAGTAAATTGTACAAAGCTTTTAGCTACTGATTTCTCCAAAGTACTTGGCTTCAAGTAGAAATATTTTAAACACAAATTATAAACACCAAAACTGGCAAAAAAAATTAAATTTATATTGGAATAAAACAAGAATTTACAAATGTAGATAAATATTCTTTACTAAAAGAAGACAAATATTATAACCCAGTGCTTTTTTAAAAATTTTTAAAATCAGTATTATAATATCGGTCTACTTTATAACTACTAATTTCGACACTACTGACACATGGCAAACAAAATCTACATTACTATAATTATAAACAAACTGAGGGATTTCTGTCCAGTATTTATGCTGACAAGACCTATTATTAAACAATGACAATGGAGAACCAAAGGTGGATACTTGCACTCGAGAGCCTAATTCAAGATATGAATTTGGTGCATTGAGTGCAAAAGTAAGCCAATATCATCAGACTTCTCAAACCAATTGCAGGACTAGATGAAGAAGCACAGAAATAATGGACATGCAGACAAGATGTGGAATGAGAGGGCAGGATAGAAAAGGAACATGAAGGCTGCAAAGTCAGAGACTCAGGAGGCTCATGGGGAGATAAAGACACGAGCCAGTGGGCTGGATGGGAGATAGGTACACAGAAGCCTGGGTGGGAGTCACATATACATAGGGAAGACAGAGTGGGCTGAAGTGGGAGACCTACGTAAGAAGAGTGACAGGTACCAGAGCTGCAGATGGAAAAGTGGTGGTTTTGTAGGTCCTTTTTTGTTTGTTGTGTATTAAATGTGGAATCTACTAGTTAGAAGCGATGGCTGCTGTAAGGAGCTAGTAGCTACTAGCTAGCTATTTGATAGTCCATAATATACGCAGTCACTGCTCAGTTAGGATAACTTACTTAGCTATAGGGGGCCTTGAGTGCTTAAAAAAGGGGGGGGGGGAAGAGTGAAAGCCCATGAATTTAACTGAGTCATGAATACATTCTTCAGTGGGTGATAGGAGTCGACAATCTGAATCCCAGGGAGATAACAATCTGAATCCCAGGGAGGTAACAATCTGAATCCCAGGGAGGTAACAATCTGAATCTCATGGAGGTAACAATCTGAATTAACAATAACACAGACTTGAGTGAAGCCATCAGGGAGTATCTGCTGACTGACGGAGAGCACTGAAGGGAAGACCATGCAATAGCCAACAAGAACTTCAGACAGCCTGTCTTCTTGATTTCTTTGTGTTCAATATGTTCTCCATTGTTGACATATTTCAAGGCATGCTTGAAGTGCTTTGAGAGGTCAAAATCAGCTGAAGTCTGTTAATGACATTAAGAAGATGTCAAAGTGAGTTGTAACTGAGATATAAATGCCGTTTTAAACTTGGGGTCAAACGGGTACTTCTGCACTCCCCCATACAGAGACAATGTGTGTGTGTGATATATATATATATCAGAGCTGGCTCAGGCAGTAACGTAAGATGATCAGGCCAGGAATGGATGCAGTCTGGATGTGGCTTTTACATTAACACAGTAGTATTGCTGACGTAATATTTTAGGCTGCAAAAGGAAGTTATTTTAAATACTTGTTGTCTTTGCTGACCAGCGTCTAATTGGGGGAGCATAGTAAATGTTCTGTGGTCTAATAGCTAGCTATGAGATCCTTACGAACATGTAATATCACCAGCTTTAGTTTGTCTTGTGGAACACACGATTTCAGTTAACAAAATTGCACTAAATGATCGTTCACTGGTGTTCTTTATAGCTGGCAAAATATATATGAAAATGTGTATGCCCACCACATTAACCACACCTATTAATTGAATAATGACTGGAAGCAGTCTCGGCTGTAGGAGCCACCCTTGAATATATGTGTATATATATAGATATATAGATAGAGAGAGAGAGGTGATTATAAACAGGAAAAAAGAGAGGGAGGTGAGGTTCTTTTGAAATAAAAACTGCATGCATGGATAGCATCTGGGAAATTAATTATGGGTTGCTGAGTAAGAGACCATATGGTTTGCCTTGATCCATGGGACACACCACGCACCACGCTGAACCAACACCACACTAATCACACTAGGTTGAGGCAGGTTGAAGTAGGTTGACAATGGCTCTATGGGGACACACACTGGATCAACACCACACTGGTTGGAGGCAGGTAGTATGTTGACAATAGCTCTATGGGGTCACTAGACCAACATCATACTGTGTTGGAGCAGGTTGACAACAATTGTTTGGGGGCACACACACTGGACCAACATCATGCTGTGTTGAGCAGGTTAAAGTTGGTTGACAATGGCTATTCAAAAATGCACTGAATCACTCAGCATCCCCCCTCCCCATTTTCACCCTGAGTATGCATGGATGTATGTATATATGTATGCATGTATGTATGTATGCATATTTGTGTATGTCTGTAAATGTCTTATACGTAGCCAAACAGCCAACATAGACTACTTGACTGAAAATATCCATGACAATCACCTCCACCCAAACAGTGGCAATAGGCTAGGTGGCCCACATCAGTTGCAACTGTCAGGCACCTTTTACAGATTTTTCTCTGTACATGTACTGCATTTTTCATGTTCCCAACAATGGCGGGTAAATAAGTTGTACCTAAGACCACAACATATGCAGTGTCAGCACTTGTGCATAGCACACTTTATACATACCTATTATATCATCCGTTGTTGAAGCTTGGGCAACTCATCTGCCAGGCAGGTGGAGGGGTTTAATAAATAGTTTGTTCATATAGTCCGTAAATATGCCATTACAGGTTGCTTTGAAGGGGCTGGAAGACTAGTCATGTATACACCCATTAGCAAACAAAATTTTGGTCAAAGGAAAAGGGAAAAAAAGAGTGATTTGTACTGTAACTTTGGCTATTATAATATAATACACTTATAATATAATACACATACACTTTGTGCTTTAAATATCAGTTGTGGAAACATTTGAAAAGATGTCAGGCATAGTCAGAAATCTTTCAACCACAAGCTGCATGCAGAAAAAATGTGAATTACCTCCATTAGTGTCTCGTGCAAGCAAACAAGATTTCCAGCTACACTACCATGTACAGTGCATAATTCATTATATATATACATGTGTGTATTTATTAAATCCACATAAAATCATTGTGCAAGGAATCATCTGAAAAGGTGCATTCTAATTATACTGCTGCAGTTTGTCAGTGCAGCAGCCGATAAGCCAGTGTGTCCTTGGGATCTATCCTCTGTTCTAGACGTGGCCTGAGACAGTCATGATGCGGACATGACCAGCGCTCTGGATTTTTACACTCTGTCAAGCTCGTCATGTGGAACATGAAGTAGAGCATCAGCAAGTACTCCATGGTCGTCGTGGACATGTCTCGCTGCAGCCAATCACGCACATGATCATCAAGTTCACCATGAGTCTCAAATATTTTTAGCTTCCTCTGATTCTGAGCTCTTTTCAACTCTTCGAAATAGGGTACCAGGTTTCCGACTAGTTTGGGATGCACGGGATAGTCGAGTTCTTTGAGGACATCAGCTATGAACTTCTGGCAGTTACGATCGATGGGGTCAAAGAAAATCAACTTGTTGTATATATTTAATGATAACACTGATAATCTTATCTACTTGCTCCTTCTTGGCGATGGTGACTTTAAACTCTTGTTCTATGAAGTCATCTGGCAAGAATGATGATGTACATTGCATTTCTGTGGTTCCATTAGCAGCATTGGAATTGGAAGCATTGGAATTGGACAGTGTATTGGTGCTTGGAATAGGTTTCCCAGTTGGGATGATTAAACTTGATGTGTTCCATTCCAAGACAACAGCGTCCCCAACTAGCATGGATGCATGCAGACAACCATAGTTGCGTAGCAGCATAACTGTTACCTGACCTTGAAGTCCATATTGGCCAGAACCTAAAATTGGTTTCAGCAGAAGCTTTATTGGAAAACTTGCTCCAGAGCCAACTTCTTCAGGGTGGAGCCCTGCTTCTAGTCCAGCTTCGATATGCTCTCTTGTTGGGTCTAAGACAAGGCCACTGAAGTAGAGCCTCCATAGCTTGGTTGAATCTGTTAGTTCCTCGACCCTTTCCAGCTTCTGTGCTCTTGGCAGGCTTCGGAACTCTTCTATACCATCAAATTTATTAAGCACAGTTATCAAGTAGGAAGATATCGTAGAAGCAGTCCTCCTACCACGCTCTGTACCTTGACCACTACCACAGGTCTTACAACTACCAAACATCGTGAACTACAGATTTAGACTTGTTTAGACTGACTTTTATCCCCTCTGGTCCGGAAGTATTAGCCACGCCCAGCTCTGGACTAAAATGTACGAGAAAGATCGCGCACATCACCATGTTATCTACGCAAGATTTTTTTGGAGTGAGGCAGCAGAAATAATAATGCAGCTATTTGTTTAGTTAAGAGTTGAATTATGCTGGTGGACGGTAGGTTAGCAGAAATTGAACGGGAAGATGGCTGTGGAAGCTGGCAAGTCTCTCTACCAGCAACTCATAGCAGGAAGACACCATATTTGCAGCAAGATCAAGGTAGAAGATAGGAGGGGTTTTCAGAAGGTTTTCCTGCCTGGAGAAGTCTAGTTCCACCTGGCAACTCTCCTGCTGTATAATAAAATGCTGAGTCCATTGAGCACCATACAAAATAGTCACGATAATCATAAATAAATAAGGTTATATGTTGATCCACTTAGCAAGACATATGAACCCACTGTCAATCAGCCAGTACATCCATCAGGAAACTCTTTCACTCGCCAGTGGTCAGATCTTTTAGAGTTAGAGCATAACAATCTGTAATTAGACAGTCATCAAATGTTCCCAAAATGTTTACTTGCTGGTGATATTATTTTTGTTTGCACAATGGGCATGATATTATACTCGACGCATGGAAAACAAAATCCCAACTGCTTTCAATCATGAACATCTTCACATGATACATGTGAGTATGTGAGTATCGGAGTAGCAGAGGCGAGCAATAATTCACATCCGCAAACTTAAGTGGATAATTTTCGTGGGGCAAAAGCGAGTTTGGTAAAGGTGTCGCCCTGATTCCTCCCCCCCCCCCCCCTTCCTTTGCCCCTTGCCCGAGGAGTTCTTTCCCCGTAGCCGGTACGCTACTTTAGTAAGGCCAAGAAAGACAAACTGCCGCTTAGCACCTATAACTATGCAATGAATCGCTCCACCTCGTCGTAAAATACAGACTGGAAGATATTTTTCTGTCCTGACTTCGGTGGCCCCCAGAAAAAATGATTGTATCTTCACATTGCCAGGGTTTTTTCCAGCCCAAATTGAAAATTATCTGTAAGGCCACCACATAGCTATATACACATAGTGATATTACTGAAACAGTCATTATTTACAACAGCAATGATAATTGTTCAAGGACCAAATATCATTCATCAGCTAGCCTTCCTTCCTCCTCTGCCACCACTTCTCTGCCCAATACATAACACACCCATTTCCTCCATCACTGCAGCACTTCCTCCCTCCACACCTTTCTCCAATGGAAATGCCACCTCTCTATCCTTACACAGCTCATCCATATTCATCCAGCCACTGCCAAGCCCCTACAATTCTGTGCATCTCATCTACCAGTACCAGCCGATTCCCCTTAAATTACCTACACATCACCAAGAAATGTCCTACATCTTTCCCTGCTCCACTATCACACATGATACATCTCTCATCCCTAATTATTCCACATCTCTTATTATCCTCAACTCATCTGACACAGTCAGTCTAAATTGCAACCTCACACCTTCCTTCTTCCTGACCCTGCATGACCTCATGTAGCCACCTCTCTTTCGCCCTTCCAAACCCTTCTCATTTCTCAACTTCATCTTTCCCCCATCCACTTCTGCACTTATCCAACCTCGTTGTTTAACTTATATTTCTCAAGATCTCATATTCTTCCCACAATCCTACTCCGCCATCCTCTCTTAACTTATTTACAACTGCTTTCACCAATCTGTCCACTTCCAATGCCTCCAACTCTTACCAAACAAAACCGTCACCTCTTTCCTCCTCTCCTTCAGCTTCCTATACCCCTCATCGCCCCATATTGCCACTTGTAATACTTGCCCCCAACAATCTCCTAAAACCACTTCTGCAAGCATTACGTCCTCCTGTTCACACACTTCGGTTGCATACTCCATAATAGTAGAAGTCCCACACAATTCTTTCTCTGTCTACTTCCACCTACCCATTCACTCTGCTCATCCATCTCCTCACCAATCCTCCAACTCACCCCTGCTTCCCTATTATCCTTAACATATACCTCTGAGGCATATCCTAGTATGATATAGGCTGAAAATCCTCTGGCTTCCAAGTCACTCAAAAGCTTGTTGTAATTTGCCTTCTCCATCTTCTGACTGTGATCCCTAGCGATGAAATTTGGTGAATTGTAGGGAATAAAAGTTTCAATGAGGAGAAACTCACAATTCTGAATTATCACAATATCTGGACGTGCTGTAGTGACAAAGATCTCAGGATGAAAAGTAGATCGTGGGTTATCAGAAGCTCTAAAACTAGCAAGATCAGTGAAGATATTATCCTCTGATGAGAGAAGTGGATTAATGGTAGACATTAGCTTCACGAGGATACTCTCATGTCTCCAAGTGAAGCAACCTTGGAAGAGGAGGAATTACAAAGCTTGCAACTAGCATCAACCCGGTGCAGCGTTTCATGTTTTAACAGTGTAGGTCATGTGTCCAAAACGACTCGTAACAGGAAGGACAGCTGACCAACTGGGAGACCATGCATGAGCTCCTGTTCCACACCATGTTGTCTTCTTCTAGTGCACAAACATCAGCAAACTTACACTGTACTGAGAGCTCCTGAAGCTACAAGGACCATTTGACATTATTTCTCTTGGGTAGCTCTCCTTTTACAGGCCTGGCAAAGGTCTTAAAAATTATTCCTTCAACAGAACAGATCTTATAGCCACTAAGAGGGCTTTACCAACATCTTTCTCCATCTCAGTGGATTGGAATAAAGGTGAGAGGACCTAGGCTATTTCCTCAATCATTGCATCCTTCAAAATGGTGGTTATCAACAGATATGTTAGATTGAAAAGCCTGAGAGAAAGGGGATATTAAGGACTAAAGGGTGATGCAGGACAGCTATATACTGAAGTTGAATGTGTTAACAGGGCTGTATTAACCCATGGTCATACCCCTGGGCTTTTAGGCACTTCAGGCCCCTCTCCGGTACGTATATACTTCAACCTTTTGCCCCACTACAGCTGACCGCCTGACACTGATGTATGGTAGGCACTAGGCCGCAGTACAGAACCCTATATATATATCCATTTTGTGGATCTCCAACAATTAAGTTTTTATTGTGCGAGTGGAATTCTTCAGGAAAGCACATTTTGGGAGTATAATTGCGGTGAGACAAAATTCTTATTTATTTGTTCTATTAGGACTGTAGAAGTTCTAATCAAAATAAAATTTATAAATCAATGAATATGAGACTTAATGTTGTTTTTGTACTTATATTTAACTAATTATAATTTAACAATTAACAACGAAAGGACATTTATTGATTAATAAAGTACAGTATTTTTTTCTCATGATGAGCTCATACAAAAACACCCTTCAATTAAAAACTTTCCTCGTAATTCGGTCAACAAACTGATCAAGAACAGGACAGAAATCCATTTTCCTAAGCACAGATGATTCCACGTGTATCAGAGCAAGACTGTTTAGTTTTTTTATCTTTCAGAGTAGAACATAGTTTTTCTCATGTTTGAGGGCAGAGAAAGAACGTTCACCAGAACAGTTTGTCACCAAAAGGAACATACACATTGGGGAAGATGTCCTGCAAGTTGTTGGATAGAAGCATTCTACTAGGGCGCTGGTAACAGTGCCTCGACAAACAAAAAATGATGGGCTCCTCCCTGCAGGGCCCTAGGCTTCAGCCTAGTCAGCCTCATGAATAATATGGCACAGAGTGTTAGGCCAAGCCAAGATATGATCAACTTTGTGCCAAGTGCACTCTATTACACCAGCAAATATGCCAACCAATTATTGCTTGTATATCCAAACCTATTCCGCACATATTGGGGTGCATCTAGTCATTGAAGAGAAGATGAGAAATGCTCTTGAAAGGCCTAACTGGAAAATTCTTGGATATCTGCTGACTTATAGCAATTGATAACCCGAGAAATAATGTGGGATTGTCAGCAATATTTTTGGCTTCACCATCACCAATATGGAAGGGATCTTGTCCTTTACATCCTTTCCATCAAACACCAGCGTAAACTCTTATCTGTGTGAATGCAGAGACCACCATCCTTGCGGTGGTTCTCAATGGAGGAAAGAACATTCTGATGATCGGACTCAAGGTCAAAATGGTAATGTCATCAGCTAATCCTTTCACCTTATGCTGCTTGCTGAATGTTGCTTCCACAGTGGCGAAAGAGGAGATGGTAGTTTCGGGTGGTAGATACCACTTGTCATTACCCTTTCTATAAAACCCATTTAATGGTGACAGCATAACAGACTCTCAAAGCCTGCCCGAGTGATAAGCAGGGTGGCCTCTCCAGTCTCATTCACAGACAGCACTTTGCCAAGCACCATCCCAGCTTCTCAATTGAACCTTCCTCACTCCAGAGTGCATAGATAAAATTACTCAGTGCAGGAGGAGCAGCTGGAGCACCGTGGGACTCACACTCGAGATTGAGGGAAAACCCGTCATATGGACTGTCTGGATTATGGGGTTGAATACTAGCAGAAATAATAAAGGGGATAATGTATCTCACTGGAAAATACCCCTGAAAGGTGAGGTGCTCCATTCCTTTGTACTGATATATCCAGATAGCGATGAGTAGAGACAGTGAATATAGCCAGAAATCTCACTAGCTAGCTTGGGGTAATGTAGCATATCATTAATGTTGTTGTGAGATATTGTCTGAGGTACTACTACCCTTTTTGTGAATGGCGATAATTTTTGACCATGCACTGAGATGAGGAGGAAACTTGGGAGCATAGCAAGATCTTAGTGAAAAGAGTGGCCAAGAAGTGATGGGTGGATCGGAACTTCTTCAGGTAATGGTAGGAGAATTCTGTCCTCCCCAGGAGATGAATTTGATGTCTTATCTTCAGGAAATGTTGATTTTACTTGCGTTATAGAGGACATATTAAAGGGCATCAACTCGTCCTCATGAGGGACAGGCATTACATCCTTAATCAATGACGAACTAGAGTAGCAACTATCATCCATGAATGACTTCTTGAAACAGTTAGCTATGGGTTTCAGAACTTGAACAGGAGAGTCTGCCAGTGGTAAAGCTTACAGATGGACTCGGTATAGTACCAGGGATTTCACTTCACATTAACTCTCATTTTTCTGTATTTAGCTTATCACAGTCTCTCTTAGTATGGTTTTGAGCTCTCACTAGATTGAAGAAATCTTTGGTTCATGTTTTTTTAATTTATGGACTTCAAATATTTTTTCACCATTTCAATCCTTCTTGTTCTCCTAAGCATATTTTTGGATGGTTTGTGTTAGAAGAAGGAGTCTTGAGAACCATAGAGTATTCGAGTGTGCTTTAATAGGTTATTAAACAAATCATCATCCTCTGAAGGTAGGATGTCACCAGAACCCAGAGAAAATGCGATGGGACCAATGATAGACTCAAACAAGCATCAATAAACTCAAAATCTGGTTTGAAGTTGGCTGTAACAGTGGTCAAATCTGCTTGTTGCAATGGTATGATTGCCATGTGCCACCAACATCGCCCCCCCCCCCCCCAACCATAACCAATGCAATGTATTACTTGTATCTCTATGTAGACGGTATTTTAAAATGTAATATTTTTACAGGTTCTTATTATAGCTAGAACTATTAAAACAGGAGGGAGTGGGGGGGGGGGGGGGGCGGATGTAGTGGCAGCTGCCTTTAAAAAATATCTCGACTGCTGAAGGATAACTTGAGTGAGAAACAGAGGAGAACACTCAAGGAATTGAAAAATAGTCAAAATGTTATCCTTTCAGCAGAAAAAGGTAATACCACTGTCATTTTGAAACTAGATAGTATCATTCAAAGCTAATAGAGATGTTGAACTACGATACCTAAAAGGGACCCAACCTAATCACAGGAATAAAAGGCCATGTTTAGACTTAAGTTTAGAGAGGAGAGGAGAGATATTAACTGTGTTGTATAATAAACTTGGACACACAGGAAGTACACCACCATTGTTCTACGAAAATACAGAAAAATGAAAATCCCTTGAGTCTATTGTCTCATGCAGCTGATTTTTAAAGATAGCACCATTGATCTAGCCACTTGGGGGAACATATGTTAAATATTCAGATATTGTATATATGTGTGGGGGCGTAACCCCCAAGGAAGGAACTTAGAGAACCAAATATTATGTGTGAACTATATTTAGAAGTATTAATAGTATTTTTAGCTAGAACTAGGGACTAGAATTAAGTGTCATAACAACTCTACGTATTAACATCACCTTATTACCACTTGGAAGTGTTACCCAACCTTATTGTAAGTCATGACCTATTCTGATTGGTCGATTCACTTTTCATTTGTGATCCGGGGCCTTGTCTATAAAAGCCCGGCCCTGGACTTCATTCTTTTATGCGAGTTTTATTCTGTCATCATTCTGTATCAGTCCTATTACAACTTTAGCGGCCTAACTGTCAATATCGGGAGGGATTGCAGGGTTGGGAAGATTTCAGAGACGGAGACTTACATCTGGTGGCAGCAAATACCAAGAGGGCATAAACAAACCCCCACAACTGGTGGCAGTGGAAAGAGTCGAACTCCACAGCATCGAGAGAGAAAAAGTCAAACGGCTACTACGAAGACTCAAGAGAAATATCGCAAAGACATCTCTGTTGGGCCGGAACAATTGTGTATTGTGTATCAGAGTTATTATTACGTGTCTTGTGTGTGTTTTACTGTCGTCTCTTATTTGACTACAGGGCTCCAGCGTTTGTGAGTCTGCAATTACCGGAAGCTGGTGTATGGCTGGCAAGGGCGAGCGTACACATCTACAGAAAATCCGATACGAGTTATTAGATTCCTCCTTTCACGTTACGTTGGATACACGTAAGATTCCTCCTTTCACGTTGCGTTGGATACACGAGCAGAACCCTGCTCGCTAAGACCAATAGAGCTAGGAATGTCAGACTACGACACCGATAAGGAAACCCACCTTCACGAGAAGGACATCAAGGAGAGACGGACAAGAACAACAACTAAATTACACGAATCCCATGAACAGATGGCAACCTCTCAACAGCCTATGAACGAGATGCAACAGATGCTGAGGGCCATTATGGAGATGCAAATAAGTACTGATGCAGCCAGAGAAGAGCGACGTGAACAGGCAGAAATTGCCAGAGAGGCGAGAGACGAGGCCCGATTTGAAGTCCGTCTCACAAGGGAAGCTGAACTTGCAGCCAAGAAGGCGCAAGAGGATGCAGTGTACAGAGCAAAATCAGATGAAACCAAGAAGAATGAATGGAAACTACGGACGGTTAAAGCCATCACCCCACAGGATGACCTCGAGGTCTACCTGGAGGGACTTGAGAACATTCTTCTTCAGTGTCATGTAGGTGAGGAAGAGTGGCTCTTCTACCTCACTACTAATCTCCAAGGAAAATATGCAGCGTTGGTGCAAGGCCTCACAATAGGCACATACGAGAAGTACGGACAAGTCAAGGGAAGATTATTGGAAGCTGCCGGTCTGTCTACAATGGAAGCCGGGCAGCAGATCCTGGACTTGAATACATCTGTACTACAAGGGAAGACAGCACTGGACGTGTTCCAGCTGCTCAAGCGTTTGGTACTCAGACTTTTCAAGGAAGCTGAGTCGATCCAGGATTGCATCTTAGCCCTGTGCAAGCCGATCCTGAGGAAGATCCTGCCAAAGGATGGTGTAGCGTTCCTAGATCAAAAGGGACCTAATTCCATGGACACCTTGCTCGAGACGTTACAGCAGTGGTGGTCCATCAACAAGAGTACTCAGGCAGAGGAGTCTCTGGGAAGACAGACTACCTTCCACCAACAGAGATCTCCGAAACCTCCAACATGTTTCTACTGTGGTAAAGTAGGACATCGAATTGCAGAGTGTCGTTCCAAGCTGAGCAACACCAGTCCATCTACACTGTACCATGGAAGCAACAACAACACAAACGCAGCAGTATCCTCACAGGTGACCTGCTACGTATGCCACAAGCCAGGACACAAAGCTCCAGCATGCCCTCTGAGGTCATCTAAAGCGATGGGACCACCCTACCAGAAGAGCGTGCAAGTCAAGAGTGAGCCAGTGAAACATCTAGTGGTGAGGGCAAGGAAACCCGTGTTAGTAAACGTAATGAAAGGTATGGTAGGGGATAAAGAGCTAGACTTTGTGTTGGATTCGGGTGCTAGCATTTCTATGGTTCCTAGGACTTGTGTGAAAGATGAGGAATTGTTAGAAGAGTGTATTATGGTTGAGGATGCTAATGGTGGGTCAGTTAGGCGCCAGTTAGCAAATGTTGAGCTTAAGTTAAAGGGTTTTATTAGCAAGGGTGAAGTTGTTGTAGCCCCAGAGGAGACTTTGAAAGGTCAGGTTCTGTTTGCTATTGACTACAGTAAACCAGACCATTTACAATTGGTCACGGAATGTGCTTCAGGGCGACCTGCTCAACCTGTTATGGTAGTGTCGACCCGCGCACAGAGTGAAAGTGTGGCTACCACGGAGGCTGAAGAAGCTGCTCTCATAGCAGTGGAACAGCCAAAGTGCACACCAGTAGCGGATCTTGTTGGTGAGACTGAGAGTGTTGAACAACAGTCAGTTCAGACAGCTGAGGTAGCAGAGGTTGAAGAGACAGTGGAAGGGAATGAGAGTGAGCCAGCTTCCCTGTGTCTGGAAGTAGAAGGGAACACCGAGAGTAACCCTAGTGTTAGCCAAGGGGAGGATGATCTGGTCTTACCCCCATTGATAAAAGGTTCAGAGAGAGAAAAGTTGTGTTTGGAATCTAAGGCTGACAAGTCGCTAGCGGTTTGGAGAAGTTTAGCTGAAGAAGGTATTAAGGGATTTAAATGGAAGGATGAAGTGATGTTTTTGACCGTGCATGATGCAGCAGGCCAAGCGGTGGAAGCATTGGTACTACCCACTAGCTTTAGGGTGAGAGTTTTGAAGACTGCTCATGATGGCACTGGTCATCTGGGACACAGAAAAGTGCTCCAGATGATTAAGAAAAGTTTTGTGTGGCCGTTGATGTCAAAGGAGGTTGTACATTATTGTCAGTCCTGTAGGGTATGTCAGAGTTGCAGTCGTGCGTCAGTTCGGAAGGCACCCATGGTTGAGCGTCCAGTCCTTACTGAACCCTTTGAGCAGATGGCTTTCGACCTTGTTGGTCCCCTCCCAAAAGCCAAGGGCGGGTATAGGTTCGTGCTGACCTCTGTGTGCATGGCTACTAGATGGCCAGAAGCCATACCTTTAAAGTCGATTACTGCCAGAGCTGTAGCAGAAGGGTTGTTGAACATCTTTAGTCGCACTGCCATTCCTTTACAGCTACTGTCAGACCAGGGAACACAGTTCATGAGTTCTTTGGTCAAGCATTTGTGTCAGTTGTTAGGTATACAACAGCTCAAGACCACGGCTTACCATCCCCAGACGAACGGATCTGTGGAACGGATGCACTCCACGCTTGAGGGCATTCTTACCAAGACTCATCATCAAGTGATTGACTGGGCAGAGCAGGTTCCAGTCGCTCCCTTTGCACTCAGGCAGATGCCTCACCGTGATTCTTTATTTTCCCCTTTTGAGTTGGTCTATGGACATAACGTCAGGACTCCGCTGGAGATCTTATATGGTGAGTGGTCAGGGAAAGATAGCAGGAAGCTAGATGCAGGAAGTTGGGTGGAGCAGTTTCAGGAAAGACTTGAAATAGTCAGGGAAGCAACTAGGCAAAGAATGTCTAAGGCAGTGTTAGACAGGAAGATTCACTATGACAAAGGTTCTTGTGTGAGGTCATTCCAGGTGGGTAGCGTTGTGTGGAGTCGTATCCCTGGTATGAACCATAAGTTGGCAGATGCATGGTCTGGACCATGGGAAGTGGTTGCTAGACTTAATGCTGTAAATTACCGAGTGAAGAGGTTAGATCAGAAAGGAAACACTAAAGTAGTCCACATCAATACTTTGAAGGCATGTGTGAACAGAGAAGAGAATGTTTTAAGATTGACTGTAGTGGCTGAAAGTGAAGAGGAAGAAGGGGCAGGGTCTTTGAGTTTGAGGCAGGTATGTAGTGAATACAACCAGGAACATGTTGATGTATTATTGAGTGAGTATCAGGATGTGTTGAGGAATGAACCAGGAAATACTGAGAGTGCACTTCTATCAATTGAGTTGTTGGATGAAGTACCTTTTCAGCTTACCCCTTACCGAATCCCTGACAGGCTGAAGCCAGGTGTAAGAAAGGAGTTGGAGGGATTGCTGGATGCCAGCATAATCTCACCATCTACTAGTCCCTGGGCATCACCCATCGTCCCAGTCACCAAGCCAGACGGATCAGTACGCATCTGTGTAGATTACAGAAAATTAAATGAGAAAACCAAGGCTGACCCCTTTTACATGCCTACATTAGACGAAATTCTAGAGAGGGTAGGGCAGTGTCAGGTCATTTCCAAGTTGGACCTTAGTAAAGGTTATTACCAGGTGAAGGTAGCAGCTGGATCGCAGGAAAAAACGGCTTTCATTAGCCCATACGGCAAGTACCAGTTTGCCAGGATGCCCTTTGGGTTGAGAAATGCACCAGCTGTATTTCAGAGGCTAATGGATGGAGTTTTGCAGGTGTGCTATGATTGTGCAGCACCGTACTTGGATGATGTTATTGTATATTCGATGAGTTGGAAGGAACATATGGTGGATTTGAAGAAAGTATTAAATGTGTTCAGACAACATGGGCTTACGGCCAAGCCATCAAAGTGTGTGTGGGGCAGGTCGTACGTTGAGTATTTAGGGCATGTTGTAGGATGTGGGCAGGTAGCAGTACCATCAATGCGTGCAACGGCAATGGCAGAGTTTAAACAACCAGTGACTAAGAAGAATATGAGATCTTTTCTGGGCAGTATCAACTATTACAGGAAGTTTATCAAGAACTACAGCTCATTCTCATCAGTCCTCACGCCAGCCACTTGCCAGTCTGCACCAGCCAAGGTGGAGTGGACAGAGCGGATGTTGGAGTCCTTCGTCCATTTAAGGTCTGTTTTATGTGATATATGTATTTTGACGGTGCCTGGCCAGCAGGATGTTCTTTCTTTACACACAGACGCCTCAGCAGGAGGTGTTGGAGCAGTTTTGAATGTGATCCGTGAAGGGAAGGAGTTACCCGTAGCCTTCTACTCGAAGCAGCTACAGGGAGCAGAAAAGAGATATTCAGCAACGGAACTGGAAGGTTTGGCAGTGTTCAGGACGATTTCGTTTTTTGCTCATTTCTTGTATGGCAGAAGCTTCACAGTGGTGACAGACCACAAGGCACTTCTACCAATGATGCTAGGGAAATCTCTCAATCGCAGGATCCATGGCTGGGCTCTGAAGTTACAAGACTACTCCTTCAAGATGATGTACAGGAAAGGATCAGAGAATGGGAATGCGGACGGATTGTCTCGCCAAGCCAGTGCTGAGCAAGATCAAGAAGATGCAACCGAGGGCGGCTGCAAGCTCAGTGCGGGGGGATGTGGGGGCGTAACCCCCAAGGAAGGAACTTAGAGAACCAAATATTATGTGTGAACTATATTTAGAAGTATTAATAGTATTTTTAGCTAGAACTAGGGACTAGAATTAAGTGTCATAACAACTCTACGTATTAACATCACCTTATTACCACTTGGAAGTGTTACCCAACCTTATTGTAAGTCATGACCTATTCTGATTGGTCGATTCACTTTTCATTTGTGATCCGGGGCCTTGTCTATAAAAGCCCGGCCCTGGACTTCATTCTTTTATGCGAGTTTTATTCTGTCATCATTCTGTATCAGTCCTATTACAACTTTAGCGGCCTAACTGTCAATATCGGGAGGGATTGCAGGGTTGGGAAGATTTCAGAGACGGAGACTTACATCTGGTGGCAGCAAATACCAAGAGGGCATAAACAAACCCCCACAATATGGATGCAGTCAAAATAATTATGTCTTATTTCAGATGAGATATTAGTCAACTTTGGTGTCCCCCACTCCACCTCTTTTCACTTATTTACCCATGGATGAGGCCATTGAGGTAATATGAAGGTTGAAGCCCAGGAGGAAAGAGCCACACTGCTGTCTGACATAATCGCTGAACTGTTAAAAGCTTGTCTGGAATTGACCTACCTTAGTTTCAAGGAGGGGCCTCTATGAAAATAGAAAAGGAGCTGCTAAGGGCTCTGCCAATTTATACTTGGAATTCATTGTGGAGCTGGCCTTGCAGGCAGCATTAACAAAGTCTGTTCTATGTAAAGATATGTTGATGATACATTCTGCATAGTAAAAAGAAGGACAGAAAAATAATTCTAAACCATCTGAACAACATCAGGTCTACAATCAAGTTTCACCATTGAGTTGGAGAGTGCTAACCAGCTTCCATTTCTTGACTGCTTATACAAAGGAGAGGATAAGATGACTTGCTGAAGATAAATGCAGATAGATAATTTTGTTATATTTCACAATACCCAGTTCATATTAGAAGAGGGATTGTCAAGAGTCTATGACAGAGACAGAAGAGGAACTACTATGAGCATGATAGCAGACATTTGAAGTTCGACGTTTCTCCATGTACTCTTATGCTCCTTGATCAGGGTCTCTTACCACTTTCTTGTATCACCTATTCCATAAACGAATAGTATTTGTTATTGCAATTCTCTCAACAATGAACTTCTTAATAGATTCTGTAGCCATCATCACGAATAATTGACTATAAAGACTAAGAGTTCGTTGAGAATGATATTTGTTGCATGAAATTTCATTGAGTTGCTATATGCTTGGATGACAGGTCTTGGACCGCTAAGGTTTCCATGACACCCTGTCTTGAGCCTGAGTCTACATTTCAGAGGCAGTTATGAGCAGTAGTGAGCATGGAGCCACCACAGTGAGTGTGGTAGAGCCAATGCACTGAGTGTGACAGGGCTACCGCACTGAGCGTGATATATCTACTGCACCGAAGGCTTGTCCCATGCTCAGTCAGGCACTGGATTGTTGCCACCAACTCAGACTTCCAACAGCTCTGCTGCTGTTGCATGTGTTATGACACTATTCTTCCTTTTCAGAGAAATAAATGTGGTGTTAACTTCTGATATTTGATTGTTCTTGTGTCCTGAGAATGATTTCTTTCTTTATACATGTGCTTGGTAATTACAGTTTGAGCGTGTATTTGACTAATGGGACTAATTTCAAATTCCGTGTTCCCCCCCTCCCACACACCCCTCCCACACACACCCTATCCAGAATGTTTAATTAATTAATAAGATATGACACATGCTCCCTTCCTCCTTTTATTTTCTCCAGTGTGTTTGGTCTATCAAAAATTTGGAGCTCAGCACTCCCTGTACATTTGTTCACATCAAGCCTCCATCGCTGGCCGTGCTTGAAGACAGGCTGCGAGCTCGGAACATGGAAACAGACGATGCCATTAAGAAAAGATTGAGTGATGCAAAGGTAGAGTTGGACTATGGTGCGTGGGCTTGTAATTGATCAAGGTTTGTTAAATTAAAAGGGAAAGAGGGGGAAGATGTGTAGAAATTTATCAGTCACACTTGTCAGCCATTTCTAAGGTGGGGTGGGGTTGTGGGGGATGGAAATCAAATCCAAGGGGAAATATTGCTTTAAGATTTATCTTTATTTGGTTTTGAAGTCAACGTTTCAACTGAAATAGTTCAGCCTTCATCAGAGGTGGCAAAAAGCATATTATAATGTACAAATTATTATTATTGTTGTTATTATTATTGTTGTTATTCAAATGAAGATCATTCTCTGACTCTATCATATTTGATAATTAAGTTACTTTAGTTGAGTCTTGGTTTGGCTTCTCTCAGGAGCTTTCATGTCTCCTTCCTCATGTAGACTGACCAATCTGTCCTATCCCATGACTGCCGGTTGGTGTGGAGTCACATGACAGGAGGCTGTTGTAGATTGGAGAAAGGTCCAACCCTCGGGACAGTTAAGTAGCGCAAGTTCACCGTTCGGAAACTTCAGTCAACAAACTTTGGTGCATCAAGTACAGGAAGCGCTTCCCGTGGAACACTCCAGGACACCACCACATTTTCAAAGCCACCAAGGCTAATAGTTCCAGTGACTTGCTAAGCAGAGTGTTTCACAACGTGAATGATCTCATCGGATGAAGATGCAAATACCAAGCAGAAATGGTATCTTTAACATTTCTAAAAAGGAATTATCACCGGACAAAATTAGTGTCCTGAGCAAAGCTTAAACTTTGCAATAAAACCGTGGGAACTGCCGCTATATAAAGGGAGATCATTGCTTCTATTGTGCCTGTGGGCAGGACCAATTGAGAGATGAGGAGAAAGTCCAGCAGATTATTAAGGGTTAGGTTCTATGTATGCTAAAATGCATACCCCCCCCCCCCCCCCTCAAGCAACAAAATGAAGAGAGGGCAATGGAAAACCTAAGGAAAGAGTGAGAGTGCATGTTTCTACCTGTTCATAAGAGACATGAGACTAGCGATGGATAAAGAAGAGTATGGAGAGAAGATAAATGACCTACTTGAAGCAAGGCCGTACTAATAAACACACGAGAGAACTTGTTGATATTTTGAAAGATTGGGACAGGTGGGGTTATGTCACGAAGTCCTAATACCATCAGTCGTATCGTACTTCACAGAAATTCCTAAGTTCTGTGGTTTACCTAAAGTACACAAGGAGAGACACATCTCTCTGGCCAATTGTTTCATGCATCAATAGCGTTACCTACAAGGCATCGAAGGCATTAAACCAAAATCCTGAAACCACTTGCCAGCAATGGAGAACATTCCGTTAAGAACGGATTTTTCCATCTCACAGATCATCATCCAGTTGCTGGAATTTGGAATTTGTCTTCAACATTACATATTCTACTTACAAGAGAGAACATTATCAACAGGCACGTGGGACACCAAGGGGTCTCCAATTTATATATGGAGGATTTTGAGCAGAGTACTTTGTCAGTTTGGCTGAACACCCTCAGGAATTGTGTGTTGACGACACATCCATCAAGCTACATGAAGATGACATTCCTTGACATAAAATCTGACACATCCACCATACATGAAGATGGCATTCCATCCTTGACAGAACATCTGACACGTCCACCAAGCTACTTGAAGATGACATGCCATCCTTGACAGAATATCTGACACATCCACCAAGCTACATGAAGATGGCATTCCATCCTTGACAGAACATCTGACACGTCCACCAAGCTACTTGAAGATGACATTCCATCCTTGACAGAACATCTCAACAGCTTATAACTCAACATCCAGTTCACCATCGAGCTGGAACACGACATGAAGCTTCCATTTCTGGACACGTGTGTTCACATTAAGGGTGATTGATGCATGTACCAATACTAAAGTCACTGTATATCATAAACCTACACACACACACCAATATCTGAACTTCAACTCAAATCACCGTCTTGAACATAAGAGATGACTCATCACATCCATTGTTTACAGAGAGGAACACATCATTTCAAAGGAGAGTGACAGATCAGAGATCACCTACATAAAATCCTAACAGTCAAGGAGAAACCCAAATGCATGTGGAAGACTCCTCTCCCCAGAAGAACAAAACAAGGACATCGATGTCCAGAAAAAAAGACCTGTTTTTCTCACTACTGTATGCGAAAGGTTTATCAGAAGAGTTTAACAATTGCCTTATGAAGTTTAATATTGCGGTTGGTAGGCCTGTCAAGACGCTCAGAACACTTGCTCATCCTAAAGATCCGCCCTCATCGCTAAGAAATGTGGAACGGCATACAAAATAGATTGTTGCAGTTCAGTTTTACAAAGATGAAGAAGGATGCCATTTGGAAGCTGCACTCAAAGAATATGGCAAGTACAAAGGTGAGAATCTACTGGTGGTGGCAGAGTGCATGCAAAATACAGCCACAAGATAGACCTTGAGAAAGTCTCCATCTTAGCCAGGGAACAACATCAGACCAGAAGGAAAGTGTGAGAGACCATCGACATCAGGATGCAGACACCTCCACTTCATTGTCACCAAGGGTTGGACCTTCCTCCAGTCTACAACATCCTCCTGAACTATTTTAGCTTTCTGCACAATCAACCTCTATCCTGATCCTCTTACAATATGTATTATGTATGTGATAAGCATGCATTATTGCTTTGTAGTTTATCAAGAATGCCCTTTCTTCCTCCTTTGATAATCGTTTTTATGTAGGTGCCACTCCAGGTGTGTTTGATAATACTATTGTCAATGATATCTTGGACACAGCTTTCAAAGACCTAGACCAGGTCTTGCATGAGGTATGCTGGAGGTGTCTGTCAGCATGATGCTGGGGGTATTGGAGGTGTCTGTGAGCATGGGGCTGAGGTATGCTAGTGGTGTCCGTGAGCATAGGGCTGAGGTATGTGGAGGTGTCTGTCAGCATGGGGCTGAGGTGTGCTGGAGGTGTCTGTGAGCATAGGGCTGAGGTATGCTGGAGGTGTCTGTCAGCATGGGGCTGAGGTGTGCTGGAGGTGTCTGTGAGCACAGGGCTGAGGTATGCTGGAGGTGTCTGTGAGCATGGGGCTGAGGTATGCTGGAGGTGTCTGTGAGCATAGGGCTGGAGGTATCTGTGAGCATGGAGCTGAGGTATGCTCGAGGTGTCTGTGAGCATGGGGCTGAGGTATGCTGGAGGTGTCTGTGAGCATAGGGCTGGAGGTGTCTGTGAGCATGGGGCTGAGGTATGCTCGAGGTGTCTGTGAGCACAGGGCTGAGGTATGCTGGAGGTGTCTGTCAGCATGGAGCTGAGGTATGCTCGAGGTGCCTAAGACTGCATTGCAGTATCAGGTTTACCATGGCAGTATAGTCATAATATATGTGTATGTGGAAAACAAAAATGGAGTAGAGAACCAGCTAGAGAGAAAACTCATTTGGAAGTTGATACTCAACAATTTGGCAAAATCCAGTACAGTGCGGTGGTCGTATACATTCTTGTATTGTTAGTACACTGCCTTATACAGCATGGATTTCTTGCTGAAGTACGGGTACGTAACAAACTGTCGAAGACACAAGAGACTGCACCTTCATCAGAGCTGAACAATTGCACTTAATAATTCATGAGATTGTACTTGCCATTGCCATTGATTTCCCTTCCCCATTGAAGCTAGTGAATTACAAAAGTTGTGCTATTTGTTTGGGTGCATCAAATTACAGCACATCATTACCATATGCATGTTATGAGTTTTGAGAACCATGAGCAAGCTACCTGTAGCTACAGCTAGAGCTATAAAGCTACCTATAGCTACAACTAGAGCTATAAAGCTACCTGTAGCTACAACTAGAGCTAAAAGCTACAACTAGAGCTATAAAGCTACCTATAGCTACAACTAGAGCTATAAAGCTACAACTAGAGCTATAAAGCTACTTGTAGCTACAGAGCCATAAAGCTACCTATAGCTACAACTAGAGCTATAAGCTAGAACTAGAGTTATAAAGCTACAACTAGAGCTATAGCTGCTGAATTGGTCTAGCTTTGGTTCAAGCCAAAGAAGTCCACAAATTTAAAATTTACTTGATGGCTACTAAGGTTCTAAAGGCACGCGCTTACCTAGCTGTGCAATTTTCAATATTGTGGTTTTCAATAGAGCCGTAAAGTGCTAGGAGAGTATTTATAGCAGTGGTATCAATAGCACCTGCACTGGTCTAGGCTAAGTCATATTCATACCTGTGGCTTCCAGAGCAAATCCACAGCCCATTGAACCATGTAGCTTCTTTATAAGCTTAATTCTTTTTTCCTTTTCGTGCATAGGCAGGGACATTCCACTTACCCCCATGCAGCCAGTTATCTTTCCAAATCCGATGTTGTTCATTCTCATGTTCTCTTGACTACAATGGACATTTCCCATTTAAATAAGCCCAAGACTAATCTCCTGTTTATAATTGTTACGGTAAACAAAACGGTTGCAAATGCCAAGCATGGCAATACCAAGTTTTCCATCCAACTTCCCAGTGGATGACGGTTTGCTTCACTTGCGAATTAGACTCAATGAAGATTACATTAAACGGCTGTAGGTTCGGTCAGATTGCCTTGACTTGCATAAGAGGCACCTATTAGTGACTGTGGTGCCTACACTAAACAAATATTACTTTGGTAATCAGCTTTTTCAAGTAAATCTAGCACTGACCTGGATGTTGCGGGACAGTTGGCAGTTCCTTCTCAAGCAGCAGCTGGACACTGAGCTTCAAACTTTTCTGCTGATGAAGCAAGCAGGCGTGGTTAAAAATGTTGCCGAGTACAGGGGTGGAGTAAGCTATGCTATACCTGTAGCGTTCTAAAGCCATTATAGCTACTTTACCAAATCGAAGTGTTTATATACAAGGATACACGTGGTAGCCTCTAATTATGGAAGTGAAAGAGAAGGAAACTCATGGAGCAAATATGATTGCAGGTTAGAATGCAAAGGGAGTTTTGAAGCCGTCTTTGCTTTGTGGTCTCAGTGTCACCTCTGCTGCCTTCCCACAAAACTCTTAAATTTTACCATTCTGCTCTTATTGGTTGACCCCCACAGGCAGTCAAGGCCAAAATTTCTTCCAGTTGGGCATTACAATATTCACAACCCATAAGACAGATGGTAAAATTAAAGAGTTTTGTGGGAAAGCAGCAGCAAGGCCTATAGGAGGGAGGGACTGTGGCACAAGTTGAGGCAGTATGGAGTAGAGGAGAAAACTTCTGAGGACACGTGCAAGATTGTATAGACGATGGTGATATTGAACGGAAGGAGGTCAAGGTGGTTCTCTGTGGAGAATGGACTTAGGCAGGAATGTCCTTTGTCTCCACTTCTTTTCAATATTTATTTGATGGGAATGGCAGAGAAGTTGGAGAGAGCTGAGCTAGAATTCAAGGTGGAAGGCTCTTGGCATGGGGTACAAATGATGTTGTTCTTCGGACTCAGGGGTGGAGTGTGTTGGATGTGGTACAGGCTTATGTGTTAAGGTGGAAGATGAAGTTTAAAGGCAAGACGAGAAAGATCATGGTAGCTAGTAGGGAAGAAGCAAGCAGGAGTGAATTGGAGGATCGGTGAAGAGATATTGGAAGAGGTCAAAGAGATCAAGTGCCTGGGAGTGTAGTTTGATAGGAAGCTAATGGGTAATGTTCAGTTAATTTGGAGTATGCAGCCGAAGTGTGGTGGACAGGAGGACATAATGCTTGCAAGAAGTTGGAGTCAGAGTGGGTAGGACATTGTTGGGGGCAAGTAGTACATTAGCAGGAGTGGCAGTAACAGGGAGATATGAAGGGTTGGAGGAAGCTAGAGGAGAAGAGGGAAGAGATGAAGGTTTTTGTTTGGTAAGAGATTATAGGTATTGGAACAGAGTAGATTGGTAAAAATAGTTGTAAAGAGAGGATGGAGGAATCAGATGGTGTGGAAGAATATGAGATCTTGAGGAGAAAATATGAGCTAAACCACGAGGTTGGGTCATTACCTAAGTGGGGAAACTGATGGTGAGAAATGAGAAGGATTGGGAGGAGGAAGTAAACAGCAAGAGTACGCTGAAGTTTTATAAATTGGCAAAGAATGGTGTTGGGGTGGAGAGGTATATATGTGACGTCCGTATGGTCAGGAAGGGGTGTGCGGTGGCAATTTAGACTGAAGACTGCATCAGCTGGCTTGTTAGAGGATAACAAAAGATGTGGGATGGTTAGGGATGAGAGGTGTATCATGTGTGATAGTGGAGCAGGGGAGGATGTGGACACTTCTTGGTAATAAGTGAAGAATTCGGGAGTGTTCAACTGGTACTGGTGGATGAGGTGTGCAGAATTGTAGGGGCTGGACAGAGGCTGGATGAGTATAGAAGAGTGGGTAAGGATGGAAAGGTGGCATTGCTGCTGGGGAAAGGTGTGGAGGGAGTAAGTGATGCAGTGATGGAGGAGGTGGGCGAGTGTGTAATGTATTGGGTAGGGAACTGGTGGCAGAGCAGAAAGGAACTGTTGTATGGCAAGCTGAGGAATGATCTTTGGTCCTCTCCACTCCCCCTTCCTTGAGCAGCGGAACACTCAGTATTATGGGTAATTAAGTACTATAGATATTTGTTGGATCCAGACTGCCAACACAGCACATCAGCAGCCCTGACGTATAAGCAGGAGCCTGCAGCAGAGGCTATCAACACCTCAAGAGTTCAAACAAGACTGGCTCAGAACAGTAGAAGTGTGAACCTCCATTTCTAGTACATTCTTTAGACTTATCATCTCATTGGTCAGACATTACATCCATCGAGAATTACTGTATCATAAATGACCATATATAGTCATTTTGATCAGGGTCCGGGCTGAAGGGTATTTAAGCCCAAGGCTTAGGGTCCTGGCCAGAACTACTGGGTACTGTAAGCTGAATGCAGTTGATCATAATATTTCTTGTCTACATTTTGTCCACAACTTACCCCCTTGCTCCCTTTCCCTAGAATCAGACCAGTGCCCAACAGTTCCAACCTAACAATATTTTTGTTCTTAGTGTTAGTTACTGTTACATAGTCCCACACTGGGCTGTATATGTGGTGGCCTTAACAGGCTTAGCAGTATCATGATTAAATCATTAGCAATGAAGGCAATAAAAATACATTACAGCTATTATTGGTTTTGAACACGAATAATTTTCAATGTTAAGAGAGATGGATTATCTTGCTACAACATGATAGCTCAAAGACTTAGATAGACAAAGCCAAGTTTTGTCTGCTGATTGAGTTATGCTGGTTGTAATTCCAATCCAAGCCCTCATTCATGTCTCTCCTCTCAAGCTTTATACCTTAGGACCACACATAGAAACATACAAACACATAACACATGTTGCACACCACACACACACACAGTTTTCCTCTTGGGCCAGTGCAGGATGCAGGCGTCATCATTTCCATAATAAAGCCAAAATGAGCATTAATGGCAAACAACTGGGTCAGCACAGTATGCACAGAGGCATACTTGCTATTTTGGGAGTGATTCCCTGTGAAATGAAGATGTATTCATTTTACCACAATCTAAAATCTAAGTACACATATTCGAGAGGACTTCTGCCAGTCTAAATGTTTCTAAGGCTCAGAAGCAACTCTACAGCAATCAGCACTAAGTAAGTTGAATAATTAAAATATAACGTATGTATAACGTCGGTAACCATGAAAAACGTGACGTCAAACTTCACTTCCGGTTTTGGAATATAGATGTCAGTTCGATATAATCGAGATGAAGTTATCGGTCAGCTTTTTTATGATGATTTTGGCCTTTCCAAGAGTGATAGCTCTTAAGAAGATAAAGAAAAGACCCCTGCTTACTTGGGAGGTTGACGTGAATGAGCTAGCAGCTCTGACAAGATCTGTCATTAGCCCTACCCACCTGCTGGCTACCTCTCTTGCTGGTATATATGCATGTAACATAATCTAGTAATGTAAAGGTATAAGAGTAAGATTAATTATGTTATATTTATATTGAGGTCCTTCATACATCTATCTTTCTGACTCTGATGAGTCAGTGATGCAAGTACACCTTCCTGTTCAGCTCCATGTAATGATATTCACAGTTATGTGGTGGTTGCCAGCTTCATATAATGATATTCATAATTATATGTTTGAAAAAAATATATTCTTCGATTGTCAGTTACTAACCAGTCACATGAGCAATAGTAAACTGTTGAACATTCTTAGTGGACATAATAATGACAGCAAGAAACAGTTCCCATTTCTTATAATGAGATTCACGATGTTGTGGTTTATTGCTAGGCCACCAAATTTTGTTACAATATTCATCCATTCATTAGCTATCACTTGATATATGGTTGCTAGGTACTTAACATCATGCATCTTTAAATATAATAAATATTAAGAAAATGAGAAAAACACCTCTGTAAAGTTACCGGTGAGAGGGTTAAATATTAATAGGTACAATAATAGGCAGAGTCAAGAAAGGGGGCTTGGCTTCCTAACTAACCCACCATATATAATTTTTAAGCTTTGGCAGTTGAACTGCTTTAGCTTTGTTCTCTGTTGATGCCATGGTGACATTAAAAATTCACAGAGAAATGTCTAAGTGAAATAATATATATATATTATTATATATATTATATATGAATCACAATGTGAATTCATATTGAAATTATTAATTTGTTTAATTTATACAAGACCATCAGTAGCATATTTATACAAATTTGGACAGGTACATTGTAATCATAACTAAACTAAGATAAAGACTAGCTCTTTTTTATATATAGCTAATAGTCCAAACATTATTGCAAGTAAAATCAGAATAGAAGTAGCTTTAAACTGACGAGCATTTAGCAGTCACGTATCCAGTATCCTTGTCGATAGCTCTACTTTCCATCACCTGTAAGGTATCGATGTCTCCACAGTCTACAGCAGTCATCTCAATGTTTTTTGCATCGCCAGTTGCAGTAACCTGCTCTGGAATAGTGCGTTGACTGAAACTTGTGTATTCAGCATTGGCTTCCAAGAGCAATGAAACAAGAGCAACCAAATCCCTGAAATTAGGCCTGTTCTCTGGTTTCAGCTCCCAACACTTCAGTATAACTTCATTAAATCTGAATTCAATGGAAGATTGTTGGTTGTATGGTAAAAGAATGTACTGTGTGAATAATTGATGCAAAAATTGGCTTGATAAGATTCTTGTGTTATATGCTGACGAAATTTAATGGATCAAACCCTCCAGCTCAAATAGTCTCAATGCTGGTATAATTAAATTGCTAGGAGCATGATATGAGTTTGTAGTGAAATAGTATAAAAACATGATTAATGTAGGGGATGGCAACAAAATTGCATGAGGCAGAGTTGAGCATAATTACCAAAAATCATGCTAAATATTTTTTTAAACGTTTTCATTTCTCGGACAAAGGATAGCATGGTTAACTTGCCAATGTGGCTTGTTCATGCTTATTAGTGACAAATTATAGCATATCAAACATTGTAACATTTTTGACTGCTCTCGAGGGAAAAATTCTGATTGGATAATGACCATGAAAGATCACACCAATAACCACAAGGCTCTATGACCATTTACAAAAATGTGAGTAACACAATTGCTAACAAATGTCAAAAAGTCTCATAAGGTGCAGATGAGTAGCACTACCTAGATTGTCCATGGGGAAAAAATGACTGATTGATGTACCCTTATATCGACAAGGTCAGAGATGGAAGCCTCAAAGCTTTCCAATGAACAGTCTTCAACAAGAATGTCGAAGAAATGAATGCAATACAATACACTCGCATTATGTTGCACATGTCAGCAAAAGGTCGCCTTCTAGTTTGAACTACTTATGATAACGAATGTACTTGCTCACATTATATCAGAGCATGCTGCATTATTAGGCTTATCCATTCTATATCCATTCTCCAGCATAGGACACACATCTGTTGCATTGATTCCAGCATAGGGGCTCTTTCCAGCACTGAACAATTCCCAGCAGGTCACACCATAGGACCACTATATTATCACATAAAATATAATACATCACAGCCCAATGCAATTATTTATGCTGTTTGATAATAGTAGAACTGCATTACCACTAGTGTAAGTACATCAGATGTTAAAATAAATACTCTTTTACAGACATACCACATCAGTTTTCTCAGAGAATATCCCATCTCCTAAACTTTCTGGAGCCATCCACTTAAAAGGTAGCTTTACACCCTTTTCCAGCTGTCTGAAGTAGTCCTTGGATGGGTTGATTGATTCAGAAAGACCAAAATCAGAGACTTTAACCACAAGGTGGAAGTCAACCCTAGAATATGTCCCATTCAAGAGATAACAAGTTAAGATAGTATTCATTAGCTACACATCAAATGGAAACAAATGTTTGGGATCAGACCGAGTTACATGCAGTAATATGAAAAGTATTGTTAAGAAATACATTCCATTTTGTATCACAATACTGACAATACAACTGCTGTGCCCCTATATTATTTACAGCATCCTATCCGAGGAGGAAGATCCTGCAATGTCCATCCATTGTGAGATATGTATCTCTTAGGTATAGGTCAAGCTTTAGTAGCACAATACAAGAAGCTCTACGTGTTAAAATTTAAACAAATCTCTGCTTAAGAGACTGATAACTGTTGCTATTGCAATTGCAGTGTAATGGTACTGCATTGGTCACTACCAGTGTAGGTGACTCGGTGGGCAGAGTGCTTGATGACTTGGCTGGGCTTGAGCATACCTAATCAGCAGATTTTAAGTCAGATGAAAGAGAACTGGCTTCACAGCTAAGCTAGAATGTGCTACATGGAGTGGACAAGAAAGGATGATGGAATGTCACTCAGCATACTCTAGCTATGGAGGTGGTATACACAATTTTTTGTGATGCATAAACCATGATCAAGTACTCTATGGATGGAAAGAACTGGCTTAATAATTGCGTATATTTGAAGGTTAGAGGAAAGATGTGATAAAGACAGAAGTATATATGTTCCATCCAATCTATGAAACTGCCCAATCTATAGATTGTGCTGCACAATCTATGAATGCCAATCTATAGATTGTGCTGCACAATCTATGAATGCCAATCTATTGCCTGCCAATCAATACACTTCAAAACATGGTAGCATAGAACACCCTTTGCAACAGAGAAACACAGAGAAAGCAACTGAGACTGTAATGATGTAAAAAAAGTGATACTGAGAAAAAGTTCCACATGGACTTGGCAGATAAAGAACTAGTGACATGGCAAGTGTAGAAAAAAAAGAATATTGCTCTGTCAAAAAATATATAATGCACAGTTTGTAATACCCACGAACACTCGCACAACTGCTATAGCCCCCAAATGTAGAGAAACTTGCCTCACAAACAGATCTTTTCTTTTTGTGGGAGTAGTGCGGGCTTTGTAAATTCCCATCGACTATCCCATATTGCGTGGGTGGGTTTGGATATTTGGCTTGCACACTAGCTCAGTATAACTAGTTGATAATAAGTATTGGTCGATATGTTCCATCCAATTTATGAATCTGTTGCAAAGGGTGTTAATATGCTACCATGTTTTGAAGTGTATTGATTGGCAGGCAATAGATTGGCATTCATAGATTGTGCAGCACAATCTATGAATTCATAGATTGGATGGAACATATAATTATGCTAGAGACATTAAATAGTGATAAGAGTGATGTTTAACAAATTCTTGTCAGCTTCAGCATGGACTTCCCTTTAGCAGAGATTGCTGTGTAAAACATTGCCTGATGCCCTGCAAATGAGTTGGCAAATTTTGAAATAGAAATGTGCATGTGGAAGTATGGCTACGAGAGGAGTATGCTAAGAGTTGAAAGCAGCTTTCACATTCAGGGTGAGAGGCACACTACATTAATAGTGCATTATGAATCATGACATCAATAATATACATCTACTTATGAATGGAACAGAGGTCTACATGGAAACAGCCATGAAATAGCATTTTTGGGATGAATGACATCAAATAGAATTCTGGTGCATGCATGCCTTATTTTATAATAATCCTTTATCTCAAACTATTTAACATCACGAGACAAAGTAACAACAAAGTCAACAATATGTTTGCTTAAGTGCTCTATTAAGTTAAGTGCTGTCAGAATGCTAACTACTCTAGTGAGAGGAAAAAATAGAAAAATTGTTTTTCTTCTCTATCTATCTAGCATTTTGGCCAAGTTAGTGGTCATTTTAGTTTTTAACTAGGACCACGACCTTCTTACATCTAGTAGTTCCGGCAATGAATTTGTTTTTGAGTTTTTGCATGTTATAAATCATAATGTCTCCTTCACTACAGCCATATATGTGGCTATTAACTTTTTTGGCTGTTTTATTTTTGTGGAAGCAGATGATGATGTAATTTTAGGAACTTAAAATGCCCAATAATCAAATTGAATTTTAATCTTTCAACATTTTGACAAGATGCTCTAGTCTTCACCAGGAATTATTCCATTACTCCTGATTAAGGCTAGAGCATCTAGGTGAAACATCGAGAGAGTAAATTTCAAGTTGATTATTGAGAAGATCATTGTAATTTAGTTGTCAACTGAGAGATTTGAGGAACTGCTATGTTTTTCTACTGGAATGCATGCAGACAGATGCAGCCAAACTTGATTTTTCTTTGTTGATGCAGGCTCTTTTTGGTACTCTCAAAGAAGTCTTCTTCTTTGAGCAAGTAGCTATGTACACTTGCATCGGAATGAAGATTGTATATCTGCTATCAGCACCAAATACAGTTAGTAACATTGTGTTACATGTGTCATACATTTTTGATGTTGTTATTTGGTTTTGCAGGGCTTGGAGTTGGTGCATTATAAAAAAAAAATTAGGTGGGGGGGGGGGGGGAGATGAATGTTTTAAGCATCCATTAATTAGAACAAGCACAGCATAGAGCTAGATTTCTATGGTACTTTCCCAATTATTTTCTGAGATAATTTACCTTGCAATTTTGGATTTATTAAATTATGGCTCAGTTGGTGGAAACCTGAGGGATATTTCACATCATCTTCTCACCCCACCTCCCCTCACTGTAAACAGTGAAGAGTCAATATAAGCTAACATTTTGTAAATTCTTTTGATTTAAAATATATCAAGAATGACTTTCTCTCGATATTATCAACTATCAACTTTTTAAAAATTTTATTTACTTTCCAATGTTTCAGCTAGAAGCTCTATCATTCATCAAGAATAATGCACAGGACAATGGACATCTTACCTCGTGGAGGATTACAAATATTAGATCAGTCATAGAGACAAATGAAACTGCTAGTGTATACATCACCCTGGCACCAGAATGTGAACTGTCCTTTACGTATTGTGGAATGAACTTATGCAGATTTTGGATCACTCTCAAGAGAGCTTAAATTTTTATCATAAGCTATTTATTTTATAATAACCTTCTCAATAATCAACTTCAAATTTTATTCACTTGATGTTTCGACTAGATGCTCTAGTCTTCCTGATAAAGACTAGAGCATCTAGTCGAAATGTTGAGTGAATAAAATTTGAAATTGATTATTGAGAAGGTGATTATAATGTTATTATGTTAACTGAGGTTCATTGAGAGATTTTTATTTTATTTTTTTATTTATTTTTTTGTTTTTGTTTCTCTATTATTTTATTTATTATTCTTTATATATTTATTTATTTACTATTGTTTGCTTAATCTGTTTGTAAGTGGCTTGTTAGAACTATTAGCAGTACTAGATTATCAAGTTTTATCTTAAAAAGTTAAACATCCAATTATTTATTTCATCTGCTGTTAAATATTTTTCTTCTTTCTTAATTTGATTTATTACAATCACATTATTTATTTATATTTATCTATATTTTGTTATATTTATATATATATATTTATTTGTATTTATTTATTTATATTTATTTATATATATTTATTTATTTATATTTATATGTTTCTTCCCTCCTTTCATTGCTGCCATATCCTGTCATGCAAACACACAGCTCCTGGGTGTGGTTCTCATCACAGGGTGGATAGGTGGCTACATATCAACCTCATATGAGTCATAGCATCTCATTATATAATATAGCTACCTGATGAACTAAAGCATCTAGGCGAAAGTTCAAGAACCAAATTTAAGTTGCTTGTTGAGAAAGTCAATATAATCTACAATGTCAAGTGACAGTTGGTTGAGAATTCATTATAGTATTATCTATATATTGTGGGTACACACACTAAAGGTGCAGAAAGGAAAGGTACCTGATTTATTACAATCACATCATTTATATGACTTTTATAATTGATATATTTCTGATGGCATAGAATAGCAACTGATGCAAATAACTAAAGAGTTTTTCTAATAAAGTACGGCTAGAGGCAGCCTCGTGTTAATTGCAGCCACTGAGAATGACTATCTTCCTCTGTATTTTTCTCCATTTTACTAATAAACATACTTGCATAATGCGAGCTCTAACTTAGCTAGTGTATTTCACTGGTAATGCTGCCATGTTGTGTAAATTGTGAGCTATCATTGAAAATGTAAAAGCGTTTGCATTAACATTTCACTTCACAAAATAGTTGATGATTGCAAGTGCCATACCATCTTGCAGATGATTGTTTCCAGGATCTAGGAGTCATTTTCCCCCCAAAATCACTTATAACCATCACCTATTCATGCTGATTCAGAATATACATTATATGTAGGTGTTGGGGGTGGTTTTTGAGTATGTAGAAGACAAGGAAACAGATAAGATATTCCAAAAGTATAACAGTGTCAAGTGTTCAGGCATAACTAAAGTGCTCACATATGGCTGTGGTATCAATACATTGACCAATTGTGTGTTGTTTGTTAGTTTCCACTGTGATGGTTATAACTGTCCATGTGGTGCAATGTGAATGTATCACAATGCTGCTAGTTTTACCAGGTGAATTAAAAAAATGTACTCTAATCATTCCCTGTTGGTGCTACAGGAAAATTTCAGTCCAAAAAAATGCTATATGGATAAAACTATAGTTTGCAACTTACATGCAGTTTCTAGCAGCCAAGTCTCTGTGAATGATCATTTTATTTGTCAAATACTCCATCCCGTTAGCTATTTGAAGACAGAAATCCATAAGCTTACAGGAAGCATGCCCCTATTATTGGAGGAAATTTTAGAGATCAATATATTATGCAAGAATGATATATTTCATCATCACTTACAATTTTGAGATCCATCTCCGAGTTGATTGAAAAATGGAATTCATTCCTCATTTTTGTCAGGTAAGTATCGAGGCTGCCATTGAGCATGAAGGGCATGACAATGTAGGGAATAGGACCTCCATCCATGCAGACCCCAATGAGAGTGAGAACATTAGGGTGGTCAAATGTAGACATTCTAGAACACTCTTCTAACAGACCTCTCACCAGTGTTTTATCAAGAAAACCTATTTTGGAAATTAGTAAAGTTCAGCAAGAACAGTTTCAACAAACCTTTTAGTGTTTTCACAGCTACTACTTCAGAGAGCCCCTTGGTGAATCCTTTAGATAGCCGCCCTCTGTAAACAATTCCATACTGACCTGGTCAGAGTAAAGAGGAGGCAGGAATTAAAATTTGAATATGAAGAGAATATTATGAAAAGACTATAATTAACACTCACACAGATACAGATAACCTTATGCATATGAAGTTTAGTCCAATAACTTGAATATTGTGGCTTGAAATGCCTTATCTATACCTAGTCTCAAGAAACCGTAGTGGAATCTCCAAACAAAGGACACTTTGGGGATAGGACTTGAATCGAAAAATACATTTGGTAAAGAATGGTTTCTACTTTATGAACCACACATAGTAGAAAGACGCCTAACACTTATATTACAACCTGTAGGATATAACAATCTTCTGGATAATCAACTTAAATTTACTTACTAAACATTTCAGGTAGATGCTCCAGCTGATGAAGGCTGGGGTATCTAGGCGAAATGCTGATTGAGTAAATATAAGTTGATTATCGAGAGAAAGTCTTTTTATCTCGCCTGTAGGATATTAGTAAGGTAAACAATTTCAATATTTATACAGAGATAGAACCTACCTTGTCCCACAGTTTCATTTATCTTCAAGTTGCAAGAGTTAATCATAAGATGCTTAGAAATGTTCAGCTTAAATGAACTTTGCACTGTATGTGCCTTTAATTCTGCTGCCTCATCTAAATATAAGGGAAAATTTAGACATTATTATGATAATCTACCAATTGAAAATTCTATACCTGATCGATTGAAGAAGGATGAGGATCTAGAACAAGAAAAAGGTTATTTCTATATATGATTCAGACAGTTGGGACATTAAATTGTATTTGGTACTCCATGTTAATTTTGTGATACTCTGACTTTGCAATTTTCCCAGAAAAAAGTCTGAATATAAATGAAGTTGTTTAATTGGCTCCAGCTCATGTATACAAGACTATGTCTGTAATTTTGCGATCTACTGTTTAGGATAAATGATGGCAGATGATAAAAAGATCTCTTTTAACCACTTCAGCTTTAAAAAGCTTTGAAATCGAGCATCAAGTATACAGTTAATAATTGATATTGTAGAGTTTCAGTATTAATTGGTTGGGTATGTAAATTGAAACTGATTTTCTCATTTCAAAATCTTTGTTTTTTTCTAGTCGTTCTTCTCTTTTTATCCCCTCCTCCTTTTTGACAGTATCTATCCAAAATTGAAATCCTTTACTTAATTTTTTATTACTTTTTAATGCCTATATTTTAATATTTCAGACCACCTGAGTACCTGAATTTATGTTTATTATGAGATGAAGAAACAGCAAGATAATTCACTATTAATTGAGCGTTAAATCAATTTTAGTCCCAATAAAAGTGAACAAAACACTTTTAAGTAAATTTATTTCACAACAATGTTGTTTTAGCCTATAGTGACCATCAGCTTACAGCTAACTATAACATCTATCAATAATGCTGCATACGGGAAACGTTGTTTCCAGTTATTCTAAATCATTTGCTGCTATAGCCAAATTTTTGGTGTGTTATTTTTTTTTAGAGATTGAGGTTGACATTGCCCTCACTAAACCTTGCTATTTCAGTAACTTTGGTATTTTCTAGTGGTGTATGGTTAGATGCAACCTCCCTAACAATTATCTTGTGTGCAATTCACAACGTGGACCTAAGGTGCACTCTGTATATGTCTGCTATCATATTGATTATCATGTAACAACATAAAAAGTGCATGTATGAATAATTATAATTATATTTAAAATTAATTCTAAACAATGTTGATTATTAGAAATGAGTGGAATGCATTGTGTTGCCAGCAGAAGCACCATGTCAAGCATTAGCTTCCGATCATATTATTTTTATATGATGCCTTAGCCCTTTCAAGCTATTTATTAACTGCCTTTTTATTTGTAACATCAAATGACTGTCATATTATGTATAAATGACTATAGTGAATAAATCATCCTGGAATATGAAATAATCATCAATCGATCTGCAAATTCTTATTCCCTCACTCGAGTATGGCATAGAGAAACTCTCTTTTGTAGCCATGTAATTCAGAGAATAAGGTAATAATATTCGACAGTGATGAGAGTCAAGCATGAACAAGCTCCTACAATTCTCCATAACTGGCCGATCGCTAGTTTTCTGAGAAAATTCTTTTACTCTGCAATCTATTAATATTTGGATATTTCTTCATATATGGTTATTGAATATTCTAGGGAAAAAGTTGATGCTGAGGTCAGAATCTATCAAGCTAATGCCAAATTATAATTGCTGCGATAAAGTTTCTCTGTAATGCTACATTTCAAAATTTATATTTGTTCAGGTAGAAAGTCTTGTGTTTTTTAAACATCTCCAAAGTTTGACTCTGTATAATGAACTAGTAATAACATGAGGGGAAAATATTAGACACTCATTCTCATATTCAATATTAACCTGTGCGCCTTTAAGGTAGTAAGCAAATAAAAGTTAAATATTACTACACTGCTCTATATCTGCAACAAAAGTTATAGAAAGCAATCCACCCAGGATCTCATTAATGTAGGGATTTACAGTGGTTCCAGATAAGAAATTTTCTCAGCAAAAGTCCTTACAGAATCAGCATTCAAGGCCAAGAAGCAATGGTCAATGTCTGCAATAGTGATTACCTGTCAGTTTTTGACTTGCTTTTTTATTTTGCGCTCTCACCCTTTCCAACTGGAAGTATTTTTCAGACAATTTTCTTTAGATAAAATATTCTACTGGGAGGGATAGAAAATGTTTTCCTTGCCATAATTATAACTGTTTCTTTTAAAATATATGTTTTGTGAATGAAGTCTAAGTGTGCACCTGCAGAGACTTATAACAATGAAATAGTTTAAATACTAGTTGTAACTAGTCTCTTTCGAGTAAGTACTTTTATCTTTATTCGGGACCAGGCAGACTTAACAATGTGTCATCCTTGTATCATACTCTCCTGCTGTTTTTGGTAATGACTCCACATTCATATACTAGCCCAACATCTAGACTTAGTGGATTAATACTTATAGGGAATTGTCTACACCTATCCATTGTAGTATTATGCACAAATTCTAACCAAGGCAATTCCCTCTTGGCTGAAGCATTCTTTCAATAATTATAAATCAAAATATGTAACAACATTAAAGGAAATTAGGTAAGCCCGAGTAATTTCCATCGATTATCTATCCATGGTCTAAAAATGCTACAAGGTGGAAAGCATGAAGTTGTTTACACTTTCACTATAGAGAGTTCATGAAGCTGTAGCTAACCAACTACAACACTGAATATTGACTTGTGAACTGTTATCAACTTAGCTGAGCCACTAACTCACAAACAGGAGATAGATCTGGTGAAGACGGAAGTTGATCGGAAGGTAACAGTGGAGGGAATGTTTGCCGGGCAGACCAGTACAGATATTCTGCTCGACACGGGGGCTAGTCAAACGGTTGTGAACAGTAAGGTCATCAAACCCGAACACCTGAATTGGAAGCAAAAATTATGCAAGGGCATTTGATGGAGAGTGCAGATCCTATCCTTTGGCAGAAATTGAAGTGCAGGTAGATGGAGTAAAAAGGGATTTGGAGGTGTTGGTCTCAGAAGGATTGGAGCATAATGCATTGCTGGGATGGGATGTGCCGGAGTTATGGGAGCTGGGCAAGAGACTCCTATATGACAAGATGATAAATATGGTGATAACAAGATCGGCAGGGCTACAGGAGGATGCTCAATGTTTGCCAGACAGTTTCAGAGAACCAGTTGCAGAAAGCTCAACAGAAAACTAGACAGACTCCGAAGAAGGAGATGATATACCCTCACCCCAACCATGGGAAGACACCCCAGAGGATACAGGAGAAGGAGCTGTAGAGACTGATTCATCAGAGAGTGATCAACCCACTCGGAATAGTCGAGCCAAACGTAGGAAGACCAGAGCTGTTTATGCCAGCAGCAAACCAGGCCATCCACTGGATGTTGACCTGGATGAGTTGAAACAAGAACAGAAGAAAGATAAGACTTTGGGAAAATATGGGAGAATGCTGAAAGAGGAGATGGAGACTATATAGTGGAAGATGACCTACTGTGCAGGATAACAGTGGTCAGATTGGGAGAAGAGGCAAAGCAATTGTTCCTCCCAAAACAATTCCGAACCTTGGTGCTATCTAGCACACAGGCCAGGACACTTGGGACGGGACAGAACTATCCAGCGCATTACCAACGAATTTTTCTGGACAGGTGTTCATGCTGATGCACGAATGCTGTGCAAGTCCTGCCAGGAATGCCAACAGACAGCCCACACACACCAACCACCAGCACCACTCAGACCTCTTCCCATCATCGAGGTCCCTTTTGAGAGAATTGCAATGGACGATTGGACCTATGCCTGTCACAAATGCGGCAAACAAGTATGCATTGGTCGTGGTCGACTATGCCACTAGATGGCCCAATGCTTTTGCACTGCCCAGAACAGACAGCGAGACGGTTGCAGATCAACTTATGGTGCTGTTCACTCGTACAGGAGTACCTCGCAAGATATTAACCGACTGTGGAACAAATTTCACTGGTCGCCTGATGAAGGAGCTTTATCGGCTCTTAGGAGTGAAGAGTTTGACCACCACTCCTTAACATCCTGCTTGTGACGGGATGGTTGAAAGGTTTAACTCGACTTTGAACCTCACGATTAGAAAAACACTCAAGTCATGGCATGGTCAATGGGACGTGGCCCTACCATTCCTACTAGGAGAATATCGGAGAGCCTAATGAGACAACTGGCTTTACCCCATCTGAGTTATTATTTGGTCGCCAACTTACGGGACCACTCCAAACACTCAGGAGCAGATGGACAGGAGAGAAAAGTACCCCAATGGAAGTAGTGACCTACCTGATGACAATCCAGGAGAGACTGGACCTGATTAAAGATATATCAAGAGAGAAGGAGAAGAACAAGAAAGAAGAGTATAAAACAAGGTATGATCGGAAGGCAAAGATTCGAGAGTTCAGAGTTGGAGACATGGTGTTGCTGAGGACGCCAGCGTTGGGTCCCAAGATGAACATTGGTTGGGAAACCGTACGTCGTAACTGATAAGCTGGATGAGATGACATACCAATTGGCTATGCCTGACCATCCCCGCAGGAAGCTTCAACGACATGTTAACCTACTAAAAGAGTTTGTCTCGCCTGCAGCGGCTTGCCTGTTAGTTCGAACAGAAGAGGATGACGACTTTGGCCCTGGAGAAGGAAAAGGGGAAGGCATGCCTGCCATTAGTGATCAGCTGTCTGAGGAGGAGAAGTTGAAAGTGAAACAGCTGATGGAGAAGTACAAAGAGCTGAACCACCAGGCCCGACCATGAAGACAGACATCCGAATTGAGACTAGTTCTGCATACCCCATTAGCCGACCACCATACAGGCTAGACATTCGAAAGGCAGCTCTCATGAGGGAAGCAGTGAGAGAACTGTTGGACTTGGGTATCATTCGTCCATCACAAAGTCCATGGGCGTCTCCTGCATTTCTCGTAAAGAAGAAGGATGGGAGAAAGAGACTATGCATAGACTACAGGAGGCTAAATGACATCACTGTATCTGATCCTTTCCTGCTTCCCAGGATCAACGAACTCTTGGACAAGTTAGGCAAGGAATCTTTTAACACCACACTTGATCTCGCAAAGGGATACCACCAGGTACCAGTGCACGTCGATTCAATCGCGAAAACTGCCTTCATAACTTCGATGGGAAAATGGGAACACACCCGTATGCCATTTGGGCTGAAGAACGCGCCCTCGACATTTCAGCGTCTGATGAATGCTATCATGGCAGACATGAATGAGTATGCAGCTTGCTACATTGATGATATTGTGGTATATAGTCATACCTTTGAAGACCATCTCAGACACCTTGAGACCGTGTTTGAACGTTTGAAGGAGACTGGTTTGAAGCTCAGGGCTACCAAGTGCATTATAGCCGAAGATCGTTGCCAATATTTGGGACATCAAGTGGGCAAAGGCGAAGTCCGCCCATTGCTGGCAAAGGTGGATGCTCTTGCACAATATCGGAAACCAACCAAGAAGAAGGACATGCACGCCTTCCTGGTGCTAGCAAACTATTACAGGCGATTTGTGCCTGGTTACGGAACAATAGCCATTCCGTTAACGGAAGCTACAAGAAAGACCGCACCCGACAAGGTAGTTTGGACTGAAAAAATGCAACCAGTTCAGCCAGCTCAAGGAAGAGTTGACACATGATCCTGTACTGATCAGCCCAAATGAAGAACGAGAATTCGTCTACAGATGGATGCATCTGGCATTGGTATCGGGGCTGTGCTCACCAAGAGGCCGATGATGGGACTGACCGCCCGATAGCCTATTTTTCCAAAAGACTTAAACTGCCAGAGACAAGATATGCCATCACTGAACAAGAGTGTTTTGCTGTCGTGGAGGCTATTCGCCATTTCAGAGTGTACTTGAGTGCCATATTTCATGGTCGTAACCGACCACAGAAGCCTGGCCTACCTTGATAGGATGAAAGATGAAACTGGGAGACTGACTCGCTGGTCGTTGGCATTGCAGCCATACCTATTCAAAGTCGTGCATAGACCAGGACATAAGCATTAGAATGCAGATGGACTGTCAAGGCAGTCGTGGAAGGAATTCGAACAGAAGGCACGGGACTTGTCCACGGGATGGGAAGATGGGGATGTCACAGGGTGACCTTCCATGCATGGAAAATTCAAAGGCTCTAGCAAGTTAGAACCTGGAGAATGTCTTATGTGTATGCTAATATTAGTGGTTGTTAGGTTCTGACTAACTGTAGACTGCAAAACACTGTGTGACATTCCATTGGACAACTAGGGATGTACTTATGTTGTAGTTTTTACCATTTATGGTCACACTGACTAAGGAGGCAGCCAGCTTATTTAAGGGCAGCTGTTTTACTCTGCCAGCAGTGGAGACGCTTACCTAATTGTTGGACGGTGCGTGATTGACACAGAACTCTAATTATCTTTCAGTAACGATATAAGTTTGTTGGTAGAGTGAATCTACCTGGTGGCAGCATACTGTGTAGCTACTTGCAGCGAGCTAGTGTCTTGGAGAATCCTGCGAAGGGACGCCCTGCGACATCCACAACTGTAGTAGCTATAGCTGCTACATGTCTAGGCTTTGTTGAACAAAGTCAGCCCACAGATGAAAATTGATATGCTTTAGGTACTAAGTTTCTAGCAGACACAGCCTGGGCTAGCTACATTATTCAATTTCAATAGACAGACAGCTACAAACCACAGCCATAGCAGCAGCTACTGGTCTGGGTTGATTCCCAAAAAGCAAATCGACAGATAAGCAAATGATAATTTACCCATTAATTACTTGCTATCTACGTAGTCTTGAGTGGCAGTATACACACATAGTGGGTAGCAATCAATACAGCCAGTCTGGTTTTGGCCAGACCATTCTTTCAATTATAAACACAATCATTTGCATTATTTTAGATAGGCAAGTTTTACTTCAGGGTTTTGAGTTAAGGTAGTCTTGCATGTCAAATATATAATTCTATATAATCACCCTCAACACTAGAGTAAATGTATATAGCTGTAGTCGGCATGAATGTATGTCAGCCCTATTGGCCAGCCAGTTTCACTTATTAGAGAGAAATTTGGATAGAAGGCATCTGTTCTGGGTGATTTTCATATTAACAATAACCTTTACTTCACCCTGATGAAGCCTAAGACATAATGTATTGCCACACTTGCCTCCAAGGAGCAAATACTAAAGGAAACTGCAATCCTACATAGGCAAATTCATTATCGGAGCCACCTTTAGTAGTTTTACACCTTGAAATAAAGAAATGATCTATTTTTAACTTTGCACCATTATAAATAATTTTTTGATGAGTTGATAATCAAAGGCAAAACACAAAGCATCAAAGCATTAACTTGAAAAACAAGTTAATTTCTTCCAATAAAGTTTAAATTCCAAATAAGGACGGTGCCTGAGAGAAGCAAAACATATAATGTAATATGACATAAAATAGCCCACATCCTGTCCTGACCATTTTAAATGTTCTTGCCCCACATAATGTGTGACATATCTTCCCCCAACATGTTGAAGTATTCAGGCTAAGAGGCAAAATAACTGACTTAGTGGTTTGATTTTTGCTGACTGATGCTATAAGTGTATTCAACAACCAGCCTTTATGTTAATATAAACTATGCCATTGATTTCACCCTCCATCACATACCTGTTACTTTCATGTTCCAGAGAATGATTAGCTGATAACTTTCTCCTTCTCCTCACAATGCACACCATTGCATAGAGAACATATATTATAGCACCAAGTATTAACAAAGCGACTGCTCCTAAACTTGCTCCAATGATAATTGGCAATGGGAGAGATGGACGAATGGTCACTTGAGCATCATGATCTAGAAGAATTCTTCTCTTATCTTGAAATTTGTCAGTTTGTCCATTAGTGAACTTAATAAACGACAATTGAACTTTAAAATCCATTGGTCTCTCTGCCATGTTATTTGATATTATGGGAAGTTCTACCAATTTCAATGTATCATTTCCTTTGAAAGTAAATTCTACAAAAAAATACATCGTGATAATAATTATTTCGAGGCTATCAGTTTTGTTTATGTATTCCATTTTGCTTTCCATACTAAATTAAAATTAAAAAATATATACTAAAGTTGTTATCATAAAGGATAGAATATCCATGCAGAATATATATATAGTCATGCAAGAGTAGTTTGCAAATTATATCAATTACAAGTTAAAAGTTGTTTATTCATGCAATATTAACTTGCTTACCATGAAAATTGGAACCGTTAACAATACTTGCCCTTAATATGACCCCAATATATCCAAGATTGCCGCTGAACAATTGCACATTCAGACTGACATTTACATCAACTTCGCTGACAGAGTACATATCTGGCTCAAATCTAAAATCTAAAACTGAAATTAAAATTGAGTTAACAAGGGCACCAATACATTAGACATAATTATAGGCATGCTCAACACTGTATTGTATGAATAGCTGATAAAAAAATGAACAAAAACTGAATGCTTTGACATGCTGATATGTTACTAATTATGATATGCTATGATTCCTGGTTTCTAAATTCATTTAGGTAATGATTTTTCTTAACCTCCATAATTAATTTAAGTGAATAATATTAATATACAACACAAGCATGAATTCATGACTTTTCTTAACTGTCATAATTTATTTAAGTGAATGATATTAATATGTATGAATTCATGACTTCCATAATTAATTTAATTAAATGTAATACATGAGCATGCATTTTATTCTTTCTCATGTGGTGTTACACAAAATGATATTGATTACCTTCATCATCCAAGATGTAGATTTGTGCACTGTCATTTGCAATGGTCACGCGAGGAGGATGGCTGCCAATGAAACTTAAATATGCTACCACCAACTCGGTAAGTTCATATATGTTATCGTTGACTAGAGTGAATGATACATTGATGGATGGCTGATCAGAATTCAAGATGTAGAGTTCATCTCCATTATCCTTCATCAAAACTGAAAAAATAAAGTTGGCAATAGATTTATGAGGATAGATTGAATGATGTAGATTTATCTACTCAAGTGAAAGTAAAAATTAGGGGAACTAGCGTATAAATTAACCTGATTATCATGGAATGTTTTTTTAGGTGGAATGGGGATAGAGAGAGGATGGGGAAACTGTTAGGAAAAATATGGTGATATTTGCAACGTATTAAAATTTATTATAATATTCACTTGTGTGGACACTAGAAATTATATTTCAACCAAATGTTTTGTTAATAATTGAACCATCACCAACTTATATAAAAAGAGTTGTCATTACATAAAGATTTTATCACGGTGGCATAAGTAATTTATCAATATGATTAAAAGGAGTTAAAAAAATAAATAGCATATATTATAGCATAATTATTAAGAAATGACTTTGGTGCACCTCTAAACTTGCATCATTGAACTTTACAGAATGTCTGTAAATCAAATTTCGCTCAATTATATTTAAAAAAATGAAGCCTAATTATTTTTGACTGTTATAATGACCTGGTTCAAACTAGATTTCTGTCAGTGGTTACCAAATATGACATAATTAGAATTTGTTTCAAATTTAAGGTCAATCAGCTTTTTTGTCTCAATTGAAAAAGTGATCCGCATATGCAGCACCACCATCACAAGCAACTCCCTTCTTTTGCTGCTATATCTTCATCAGAGAAAGATTTGGTCATAATAATTCCATGCATACTCTCCAATAGCAGACTTCTCAAGTTCTCCCTTTCCGCAAGCAATTTTATGCTCCTTGATTTGGGTATCCAGCTTCCTCCTTGTTTCACTAATCAACACCTACCCACAGCTGTAGATAATCCCATATAAAACTGATGATTTCATGGTAGTGTGCAATTTATCTGTGGCCCTGAGATTTTAATGTCAAGCCTGATTTTTTAAATAATCATACAAACATTGCACTGCATTAATTTTGGTTATGAAAGTTCAAAAAGGAGATCAGTATATTGATTAGCATAATTATGCAATATCTGCATAACTGTGACTTGGTGTGATCAAATTGGGAATCACTCAAACCACTGGAGCACTACCACTAAATAAACATTTGTAATACCAATAAATTGTTCCTTACATGATGTTGATCCTTGTGATATGTTAAATTGAACACAAACATTTATCTGCAAGCCACCAGAGAGCACTCCAAATTGCAAAGAACCTTTTGAATCAATCTCACCAAAGTAATAGGGTGCATCAATGAAACCAATTGCAGCATCTATATAATATATATAAATATTATAATTCATCAATTACACTCGCCTCAAGTTAAAACCCTTTGAACCCAAGCAGCTGGTTTTTCGACCAATACACAATTAAACCTGGTGAGTATCTATTTTCTGGCTGGTGATTCCCTGTTTTAAAATATCATATTCCAGCACTTATTATCAGGTTTATTTTATGAAATTTTTGTGCACTGAAACTGCTATTTTTCTACTTAGTTTTACTATTTTTTTTGTTAAATTTGCAATGCAAATTTACATCAACTTTCATGAAAATGGACCAGGGGTTGCCCAAAGACTTGAAATTTTTTCGAAAAAGAGATGTTAAGTTCTGATAATGGAAACGTAGTGACTTGGATTGGAGCAAAGTTCTGACTCTGATAGTGAAGAAGACAGTCAAGTGCTGCCAGCTAGTGGCAAGGGCACGGCAGACAGAGAGGACATAGTAGTAGAGGCAGGAATCATGCTAGGCTCAGGATGGACTGCAAATCATGCTGGCTTTCCTAAACATGTACACATCAAAGTAACACGTTATAAACACTGTTAATATCACATATTATAACAAAGTTTACATTTTGAGTGATTTTCCTGCCAGAACCCCAGAAGGTGCGGGGTCTGCCTGACTTTAAGGCCTTAGGGTTCAAAAGGTTGAGCTATTTGCTATGCCTACTAATTCCTAATTCTTACCATCATCATCCAAAATGGAGATCACTGTGACATTGGGTGAGGCAGTTACTCCATTACTTAATGGAGCAGAGATTTCAAGAGTGAATGATTCATTATCTTCACGAATTTCATCATTAATAATTGTAATATTGCAACAAAATCTCTGGCTGTTAATGTCACCATGATCCAAATCGAATATTGTCAAATTAAATTTTGTCAAAGGAGGTTTTTCGAAGTCTTTATTATCTGCAGTAATATAATATCTGCAGTAATACGATACAAAAATTACAGTAATTAAGGTGATATTGCTTGTAGCCATTATATATATCATTATTATATCAAGCATAATCTTATGTTTGTTACTTTGTACTTTATACTGCATTTTATCAAATTGTCAAGATTGGCAGTTCATAATACAACAAAATGATGGTAGATGTAATAAAACTCAGTGAGCATCATATTGTGAACCAGCTTTTACATGTGCAATATATATTGCCACTCTCCTGCAACCTAATAATAGATCAGCAAATAATATATCAGCTTCATCATATGCACTAAAACCTTACAAATAATGTCTTAGTTTTGTCCCATAGAATATATATTGTAGTGAGGCTGCTATATATATGAAGTCAGTATGTATCACAAAATAGAACTTTAAGCGATCATTTTATTGGGTTCCCTTGCTACCACTTCTTAATACCTGCACTTCCTGTCCTAGTTTGAAGAGTGATCTCTACAGTGATTGAAACTGTAATCTGTATATCATCCTCAAGATTGGTTATACTACAACACACTTCCAGGATGTCTGCAGATTCATTTACCAAATACTTTGTCTCTTCAAATCCGTATGCAATTTCTGTGATAATAATAATAAATATTTAATTTGACAGGTTGTCTATTATTGATCTGATTTATGTATGTCATATAACATTCCTCGGTCATTTTTAAACCTTAATCATACTCTGTATTCAACATACACAAATGCAAGGTTTAATTTGCACTATTGTATGTATATCGAATTATATTTAACACTGAACTCCATAGAAAACAAACATGCAGAACATGCCAACATTTATTGCTATTTTATCCCAAATAATTAACTCCCTTACAGCTATAGATTATATATATATGCCTGTAATTAGTATGCCACAGACTGCCATGGTCATATTATGTATGCTATAGAAGTCCTTTATAAAACAAATGTCTAATTTTGGAAGTTTTCATCTGTACGACGGTCTTCTTTGGGCCTACAGATGATTGTAGCCACTACAACTACAGCTGTGGTTAGCAATAGCTTTCTCGTGGTGCTTGAGTGTTCTGCAGAAATAAAACTATAGACATACGTATATTCAAAGTTGAGTAATAGCCTAATAGTGGTTCCCAGAAACTTTGTAACTATTTGGGTAAATTTTCACCTGTAGACTTCCTTCCTTGGACCAAGTCTTGATCTGTCCATCAGCTATATCCGTGGCTGTAATTTGTATCTAGCTATATCTTTCTCATATGCGTCTATTGAACACTATGCAGCTATTCAACTATGCATAACTAGCCTATCTGTGGCTCATGAATCCAAGTAGCTAATCAAATACCAAGTTCTTATGTCTGGACTTCCTTCTTTGGACCAAGCCTAGACAAGTGTGGCAGTTAGATCTACAACTGTGTATTATAGCTATAGTTTCCTCACAGGTACTGCAGTACTGGATTTAAATACCAGGTACAAAAGTTCTTGTTTTAGCTTTGTTTGCAGATGCAGACCATATCTTGATATATCAAAGGCTAAGAGGGTAATCATTTAGCTTCAGTTACTATTAGAAAGATATATTATGCATAGATTCACTAAGGCACTAGGTACAGAAGCTAGCTAGTAACAAACTTCATAACATATATTCTTACTGAAAGCTATGACTAGTATACTAGTAGGAGTCCTTTCCAAACATTCCTCCTCATTTCAGTTGTAGATCTTGGGTGGAAAACTATGCACATAACCACATAGTTATAGCTTTTAGTTGCAGTTTTTACTACAGTTTTTAAAACAGTGGTGGCAATAGTGTAGATTATTGCTTTGGCATTAAGAGGGTTAATTATATAAAGTTGAGAAAAGGTCAATGTCAAGCACAGAGTAAAAATGGCAATGTGCTATTGTAGATAAAAAACCAACAGCATAGAATTTAAATACTCCAGAACTGGAAAGGAATGATACATCTAATTTTCAACTGGTTGTTACTGGCAAAACTCTTTTCATACTGGCTGCATAGAATGAAATAGTATGTATGAATTTACCATCATTATCCTGAATATAAATTATTGCTAGAGCAGGATCCAATACCACATATGGGTGAGCATCATCTGACAAACTTAAGTTTGCAGACAAAGTCTCAAGACGTTCAACAATAAAATCTTCCATGAGCGAGAAGGAGATGTTCACTATAGGATTGCTAGCATTCAGAATTACCAATCCACCTCCACTGAGGTCATCCAGATAATCAGAGGAAACTGAAATGAGAGTAGCAAAAAGTTCATGAATGGTTCTATATATATATAATGGGATCATATGATATTTTAATTTATTTCGTAGAACATGGATATATACATGTACAAATTACTTATTAACTCTGATTTCTACGATTTCTCTCAATGCATAATTAATAGCAATTATAAATTGTACGAATAATCACTAAAGTAAATAAGAAATAGTGACTATGAAACTGATCATAATTAACTCACCCTTAGCAGTTCCAGCTAACAAAGAGATGAAAAGAGATACTGTAGACACTTTGCCATCAGATACAAATCCAACTTCCATGGTTACATTGCAGTTACACTCATCCACAAAATATTCTCTCTTATTGAATCCAACAGTAGGAACTAGAAGGAAGGAAATGAAGGTATTTTTGTCTAAAATTAGTTTGTGCTCATCCTTAACCTCCTCCACTTCCCCCCTTAGACCACAAATCAACTTAGTCGCTATAACATAGCACACCAACATGGACTCTTCTAAATAGAATTCTCTACAGCAGTTTACTGGCCAATCTTTACCAAATATAAAATAGTTCAAGGCTCAGCTTGACCAGTTTGGCATCAACATCTCCATATTTTAACATGCTTTAATAATTGGTGAGGATTTCATACAGTGTTTCTCTATCCCTAGTTTTTTATTAGCACACACAACAAAATAAGACACGAAGAAAAAAGTATAATACTCAGAGTTAGAGTTAGGATCACTTAACTTGGTAAAATGTTTTAATGAGAGATTTACCTTCATCACCCAAGATAATGATGTCTGCTGAAGCAGGAACCAAGGTTGCATGTGACTCAGTAGGGTTTAATATTTCTAGACTTGCAGACAAATACTCACGAGATTCACTAGCTAAATCATCCACCAGCGTGAAGCTTATATTACCTATAGGATTTCCAGCATGCAGAGTTGCATGTCCATCTCTACTGAGGTCATTCAGATAGTCAGAAGAAACTGAAATGAAAGTAATATGAAAATAGTCAAATTTTATAATATATTTATTTTGTACTAAACACATCCGTAATTATAAATTTGATATCCTTGTTACAAAATATTGAAGTCGTGTATTTTATTATACTGAGGAGTCATATTTGTTGCATATCCACTAGTCACTAATGAAAGCACAAATGAGAAAACAACGATGCATAAAACAAAATTGCAGAATTTCCCAATTTTTCTATATTAAAGCAACTGGTACGATATTTCTTGAGAGAGAAATGCTGAAAGAAGGACATATCCACCTCTGACCAGCAGCTTTGGAGACAGCAGTTAGCTCAAAGCATGCTGTGCAATTCTTCAGTTAATTAATCAATTTACTGCACAAGTGCTAAAAATTGGACCATGATAAGGTTGGTAAAGAGAAAAAGGCATCTTCTACCTCTAACTAGGAGCTCTGAGAAATGTATCTAAGCTGTGGAAGTCTTACAGCAGAGGAACTGACCTTGATAAATGAATGAACACCAGCGAGTAAAGACTATTTAATTACATAGACTACAGTAGTCATAGTATTATAGGGTACTATAAGCTACTATATTCTAGTCATCAGATCAGCTTGTAAAGTTTCACTAGGAGCCACCTATAAAATCGTAACTCAAATAGTTATGATAATTATAATGAATGTTACCTTTACTGGACTCACAAAATTCCACCATTAATGACATGAAATTTCCCTCGACTTCCAGATTTAACATTGACTCCGGTTCATTACTACACTAAAGATCGAGTGCATAAATCTAGAATTAGTTGATCCTAGCTGAATAAAACCACTTAGAAAATGAAGAAATAAGTCTACTTATATATCAATTACACTGTTGCAGGAAGATTATGTTTAAGCGTCTCATAATTATAACACACCTTTAGCTGTCCCACTTATCAGAGAGATCAAAAGAAATACTTCAAATGGCATGTCAGTTCGGATTGCAACCATCAAGGTTACTTTGCGATCATATTCATTCACAGTATAAGTTTCATTCACAAAGCCAACAACAGGATCTAGAATATAGAAGTATACATTTCCTTGTAATTACTTGTATTACTTGTATGTTACAATATAAAATTCTTTCTGCTGTCTCCCCACCTCCCTTTGTGCTTGAGCTTGATGTTCTCACCAAATAATTGGAAATCTGAATGTGGGTGTGTGGCTATGATAGATCTCTGGCAAGACACTGGGAGTTGGTATTTCATAAAATGTAATATTTATGTACTTACCATCATCACCCAATATGATGACTTTTGCTGAAGCAGGATCCAAGCTTACACGTGAGTGAGCAGCACCTGAAAAATTGAGGCGTGCAGATAAATTTTCAAGCGTTTCAACAATGGAATCATCCACGAGTGAGAAAGAGACATTCACTACAGGATTGCTAGCATTCAGGACTATCATTCCATCATTGCTGAGATCATTCAGGTAGTCTGAGGAAGCTGAAATGAAAATGTTAAAGTAATAGTAAGTGGTACAATCATTTTTGCATGTGTTGTATCAAAAAGGCATACTTCAACGAAACAAAGAGCCTTTCAAAATTAATATACATGATTAATTTGCACAATATTATACTTAATTATGTGGCTGCATGCTCTTACAATAGAAAAAATATAGTTATTTTTGAGTAGTTTCTTAGTCTGCCAACAATGTAATTGTAACTCTATTAAATGAAACTATATACATTAAAGATCCTTAAAAATTCTAGTTGTGTTGTTAGATAAGAAGTAATACAGATATGAAATAGTTGTTAATTCAATAATTCCACCACAGTTTTAAGGCATAGCAATAATCAATAGTTGATGTTAAACATTAAAAAAAAGCATGCTCAAACACGTTCCCATCATCTGGGAAAGTTGAGAGTGAATGATAAACTTGATGGCATCAATGTCAAAGACAACTTCAACTTCACCTTTGGACATGTTATGGCAAATTGTGATAGAAAGAAGGCAGGCTCAAAGGTAATAAACAATTTTGGCCTATAAGAGAATTAAAGCTGAGGAAGGTGAATGCATCTATGCTTACCTAGGCAGGCATGTAGTGAATTTGGATGTTGTGGCAGGTACATAATACGAAGTGCAGACACCACTCTTTGTAACAAGTCCCCTTATTGTGGTAGCCATATCAGATTAATCATTTGCTCCAACTGCTATATATGAGCACGATAATCTCAAGGTAAGGTAAGGTAAAAATGTTCCTGAATTGCTATGAATATAAAAATTTACCACGACTGGACTGCTAAATGAACTGTTTGCTATTGTTGTTACTGAAGAATTCCCTGAGAAAGCAACAGATCAATAGATTTTACCAACATTACGCTATACTTTTTGGATTAAAAGGGGGGACGATTGTATTTTTTTACTTTTTTAAATTTTTTTACTTGTAGTTACAACTTTAGAGCTCCATAGATTCTGCAAACTTCATGGTATGGACTTGAGAATATAGCTCAAAAGATAGGTCTCTCTGTGTACTCACTTTTGATACTAAAATATGTTTCATAGGTATAACTATAGGCAAGTTACTAGAACCTAAAGTGGAGGGCCCTCAAAAACCTGAATGCCTGCAACCGCCAAAATAACTCCAGATTGCTAAGTGCCAAAAAATTGACATTGGTACGAGTGGCTAGAAGCCTTAGAGCATTCAATCACCTTTTTCATTAGGCGTTAAAATTTTAGTACGTGGTCAAGCGCGCGGGTGGATGATTGTGTTGATTTTTTAAGCTAGAGCCTACAACAACAAGCATGAAAAGTGTTCTTTAATATATACTTGCATGATAGCAGGTCAGGGTTCATCATTGGTCTGTTACTCTCAGTGGTATATAAGAGAAAGCTAGAAAAAACAGCCAAGGATTCTTTGACTTAGATTTCACCAGGAAGCACCCGACTAATCATTATAAGGTGCAAATACGCTGCTTAACATATGTAATTCATTTGGCAAAGGGTTCTTGTGGGGAAGTTTGTTAGCTATAATAACAAGTTCTTATTAAAATGGAATAAGAAAGTTTGTTGTTGTTGTTATGTTGATGATTTTTTAAATATTGGGATCAAATTGTAGACATCACAAAAGATTATCCACAAAGATCAAAGTTTGTGAAATGCCATTTGGCTATATACCCTAATGGTAGCTAACAAACAAGTATGTTGGAGAGGAAAAGTCTGAGAAGCTGCCCTAGTAATTATGTCAGATATAATTTTCAATATTGTGCACGAAGCATATCTGTAGTTATCTAGTAGACTATTTAGTAAACAAAAGCTAGATGTTTACTCTTGAGCATTTCCTTTGATATATATATATAGTATTGGTGCTGAATGCCTGACTATAACAAGAACAAAGAAAGCTTATATCGGACGGACGGACGGACGGACGGATGGGACGGAACCATAATTTCCATGTTATCTACCTCTAGATTATAGTGCTCGTTCTACACTGTGATTGAGTTCCCATGTTAAGGCTATAGACACTAACAGTAGTACATTATTCCTGATTAATGCTAGAGCATCTATTCGAAACGTCGAGAAAGCAAATTTCAACTTGATTATTGAGAAGATCATTGTAAGCAATAACGATACTGTTGGTCTAGTGTTAGGTAAATAGAGCAAGACCACAGATCATGATTAGCAGTGACTAAAGCCACCTCAAGCATATATATATATATACCGGTATATATGTATATATATATATATGAAACCACATATGATAGGTGAGTATACATGTATATATATACAACTACCCCATTAAGAGGGCAAAAGGTGGCTATTTATCCTACAATCAAAATAATGATCCATAAAAAGATTCTTTTGGTTACACATAATAACGAAGTAGTTTGGTAAGAGTGAAAGAACTTGACATCATAATTATATAGACAAAGCTAAAATTTAATACATTTTTTACAAATACCTCTCCTAGAAAACACTTTATTCAAGCACATTTCTAGAGCATATCTCGAGTAGTTATATACACCAGTCACATTATAATTACAAGATCTGGCACACTTGCACTAGCTGAACAGCATTGCACCTTGTCCAATTATCAGGTTTCTTGAATGCAAAGGACTCAAGATGCAAGGTAATGGACTAGCTATTGCTATGACCATGTAATAGCTAATACTAATATGAAGTTAGGATATGCACATTCAACTGGTCAAATGACTCATGGAATACATAGCTACAAGGCAAAAAATATGTTAATTGGATTAACTTTGCAAAATATGAAGGAAACAAGAGATATCCATATAGAGACTACAAATGTTCAGAGGACCTTTACCACTCAAAATCTTCTATAACAAGTTTTGTGTACTGTAATTGGTTACATGTTCTTTGTTCTTGCTGTTTGCTTTCCCTTACCACAATGTAGAAAGAAGCTAAAACAACACAAAAACAAACTAAAAATAACTAGAAACAAGAACAAAAATGTTATTACTAAAGTATATACAAATTTTATATGTCAAAGGATCATCTTGGTTGGTTTCGTTCATGGTCTTGAATTGTAGTAGGTCATCCAACTGGTTTGGGGAGTATTCTTGCTTCCTTTCTTTTTTGACAAGGCTATACAATAGTGTTGTTATTTTTAAAAAAATTGCTTTTGTAGTAATTTATAAGTTACACTCATACATCAGAATTAGTGGATATATCGCATAGTTTGGCACACTCAATTACAATTGTTAAAAAGTAGTTGCGAAAATCATATGAGGTCTGTCTAACCTTGCAATTATTGTAGTTATTGGTCACTGGTTTCCTCTTTGGCTACACCCAACACTAGTACCACAAAGTGCTTGCAGTGATGGTGATATGATCATAAGCTTACTTTTCCACAAAAATAGAAAGCTGTACTCCACTCTAAACTGCATGCTTCATGGTGACAACTTATAGGCAAACTATTTACTTTGTCATTGGGTCTAGAGTTTGTGAGATTATTAGTTTATGAATCTCATTCATTCTCATGTGTAGTATAATAAACACCTGCTCCTTTTGCCAGCTTGGCTTGTTACATGCCATTACAATTAATCGACTCACCAATAGCAGATCCATTCAAAAGAGATATTGAAATAGCTACATCGATCTGTATACTGCTGCCATTTAGAACTCCAACTGTCAGGGTTGCCATATGATCAAACTCATTCACAGTATAAGGTGCATTGATGAAACCAATAACAGCATCTATATAATCAAAGAAGGATATCATTTTCAACAATTCATGCCTCCTGCTGTTGATTACTGCAGTGCTACTTTACTATAGTACTATTTAATTTATCACAATCAAATACATTTCTTCAGTGTATGATTTTAATTGTACCCATTGCAAGGGTAATTATAAAAGCAATCCATTTTCATCCTCTCCTTCTCTTCGTGCTCTCCTTGGGTGTTTTGATGGTATATAAGTAAACTCATCGTTCCCAACTTCTTTTGCAAAGCTTATTTAACAGACTTTTATCTATAGGAATTTTGTTGTACATACACACTAATAATTTCTGTGGGAAGGCTTACCAATATGTAGTAGTATTAATCATTTGAGCACTGCAAATACCTGCAGACCCAAACTTGGATATCCTTTACAAAAGAATATGAAAAAATGAACCATGTAATGTGTAAGTCTGAATTTTTACCCATTCATGTACCAGATTGTTGTTGCAATATAAAACAGTCATAACATTTTACCTCCAGTTCAATAAGGGAGAAGGGTAGGGGGGGAGGGGGGGGGGGGGTTGAGCAAGTGGACCAAAAAGATAAAAAAATGCTGATGATCACAACTGCCATCAAGATTGTTTCACTTTGATTGCCATTGCTGGAAGACCTTCTTTGGAAGAAATATGTGAAGGCACTAATTACTTGCCTGCAATTGCTCTAAAAACTAACCCTTCAACCAATATGCATCCATGTTGTTGTTGTTGTTGTTATTGGCATTAATTTTTATTTTAGGGGTGACATAAAAGGTAATATATTGAGGGCAAGAGCTTGACTTGAATAAAGCCAGATATATATATAGGGCAATGATGGGAATGCATTCGTGTTAATTTTGAGCATTGTTTGTAAATGTGTTTGCAACACTGTGGAGGGAATTTGAAGCTTATTTTGGAAAGAACATAACACAGAGACTATTTACTTGAAATCTTGCAGCGAATTGATATATAAGGAATTGTGAATATTATGAGCATTTTAATAGGTAGGTAGAATTTTTGGATGTCACCCTGTAGTTAACCTGGACTGGGCAAATGTTGATACTGTTAACAATTGTCAGCATTCTTGAATAGTGGATATTTAATTTTTTTAGCTTAAAATGGTCACATTACCAATGTTTGAACCAATATTCTTTGGCCTTTTTCAAGGTAAATGAATTCCACATAAAGTAAAGTGCTTAAGTAGAGTAGCCAACACACATCCAAAGAAAATCACATGAGGTGCATGCGATCCAGAATATGTCTGATTGCTGCTGTTAGGAGTTGTATATCAGAAGGACAAGAACGAGTTGGGAGGCATGGATAAGATGCTAGCAGAAAAGCCTGAAAACTGAGGAAGTTTGCAGTCAACATACAAGCACAAAACCAGCACCAGTTCATCTTGTGGGAAGAGACCACAGTAATAGGTAGAACAAGCACATGGAGGAACAGCTTGTGAAGGAAGCATCCACCTCACACATGACGATTACACTTCAATTCAATTGGCTGAATCTACCATGTTACTAGATTAAAACTATCAACAAGTGCATGCCAAACCACATTCATTGTCAGCTGTCTGGGATGTTACTGTGGTGCCGCTTGCAACTACCAGACTTATCCTGAATCACACACCCCATGTACAAATGTCAACTATTACATTGGCATCATCAGATGGTATATATTCATTATGTAATAACAGTATGCATGGTGGGATCTTTTATGATTGCGATAGTACATGTTCAAAAAAGAAGGATGCTAATAGACTTTTTTTAAATTAGTCCAAGCTTTCCTTTCCACCAAAGAGTAAGCTTCCCTGTAAAAAACTCTTTCCACAACTGCAGAATCAGCCCAAGTAGGCTCGATATGGTACATAAACACATGAGTGTGATTATTGTGTCGAACGTTCACCCATTTATGTGTTTACTGAAGTGCATAATAGAGTAGTCACTGGAAAATTTTGGAATCATCTTGATTAAAATGGTATGCAAGTTATAGGAATGGTGGTGGGATGGGGGTGGGTAGATGGGAGGATGCAGAGATAGATGAATTACTATTATTGAAAAAAGGATAAATGAAGTGCACTCTTGTGATAGAGGTAATTTAATGACGCAGGTACATGGCACCAAATATCCAGATCCTAAACAGTTTCATTCAACTGGTGTGTTCACTCTGCAAAAATAAAAGTGGCTCCAATGTTGATTCATTATTTACTATTTGGAAGCCAACCATAAAGAGTTCCAGTAAACTATTATTTGACAAGCCATCTGCTTATACTTCAGTTGTGGCTTTTCCGTTGAAATAAGATGTGTATCTGCAAATGTAGGACTGAAGTTGCTGAGAGAAAAGCGTTTAGTGCTAGAAAAGTGTGAGTGGTTCATCATGGACAGCAGCTGCTGCTCTGATAGTACTAATAATAGGTGATCAACCACCATCATAATGCGAACATAAGAGAGCTCTATTCTCCTCTGTTGTGCTTATTGCCTGCAAGAAAGATTATTATTATTCATATTCTTCACATTTTGACTAATTTCGATGCTTATCCACAATAGCATGTGCTAGGAACATTTGTCCACACCACCAAGTACTCATTATATAGCCTCAGGAACCAATAGTTTTCAAGAAAGAACAAGAGCTATAGAATAAAAATTCTTGTGCATACTGTGGAATAGTTCTTGTTCACTAAGCCAAGTAGCTTCAGTTAGCTAATCACAAGCATTTAGTCATTAGTGTATAGATAGGAGAGGATTATATTCAGATCACATTCATAGAGCATTCAGTTTTTTCCCTTTTGTGCAGTGTGTACAGGCCTTACGGTTGAATGAGGCACACCTAATGTACTGTGCTAACATTTGAATGTAATTTACTTTTATTGACACGATTTAAGAGGTGCTAGTGAGAATGTCTGTATTATAATACACAATAGTTTCATACCATCATCGTCCAGAATGTCAATCTTGGTAATGTTTGGAGAAATAATAACAGATCCTATTCCCATTTGAGAGATGACAGATAAGCTGCAAGTAATCAATTTGTCATCTTCAAGAGCATCATTATCAATTATGGGTATATCAAAACACCGCATTCCTTCAGCCTCTTCTATATCTCCTCTAATAAAAAGTCTGAGTTCAAAATTTAAGCCATTGTAGAAGTCATCCACATCTGAAGTTAAAAGGGGCCATGTATAAAATATCAACAATTTTCATTTCTATTATTTCTATTTAGTATGTCTTAAATCTTTAGGGACAAAAATTGAAAGAACACAATTCACACACATGGGCCTAAATTCTTTTTTAAAGTCATGTGACCAAATAATGCCAAGTATTTTTTCATTGCTTGAGGGATCTATCAAGCAACTGTTGGTATGCTAGCTATCTGACAATGTAAACAAGCCAGGAATAACTTTTTTATTCTTGCTTGCTAGCATTTAAGCCAAACATCATAGCAGCTTTTAGCTATATAGCTAATACCTCTGTCTTCTATACTCTAGGAGACAAACAATCTGTCTCAGAGGTATTCCATTTTGTATTCTGAATCATTAGTTGCCAGACTCAGCTATAGCTAGCTAGCTTACTTCTTAGCTATGAGTTTTTGTCGAAGCCAATGATGATGGTAATTGTCCATTGTAAAGATTGCCATTTCAGCATCTATATGTTTTGTGGTAGACTAGGGTTAACTTGAGGTAAATTTCACCATGAGCAGCTTTTTGGTAATAGATACCAAATTGTGTTCTTATGCATGGATATTTCTGCTATCTTTTAGTAGACATGTAGTGAGGTAGTGCACAGTAATCCTATTGAACAATTAGATAAGTTTACCTGCAATTGCAGGTGATGTTATTACTGACAGAGTCAGAGATGCAGTTTGAATGTTGATTACTGAATGGTTTACTGCCACACATGCTTTCATAGACATTGCAGACTCATTTACAGAATACAGTGTCCTCTCAAATCCAACTTCAACATCACCATCTGTGGAATGGATAGGGTAATGAAACTATTTATAAAATATCAGAGTTGTGGTGGCATTTATTTTATTATAGTGTAACATCTGCTAAAATCTATGACATTGTTCAATAAGCAAATCAACAAACTTTCTTACAGTCATTGTCTGCTATGACAATATATGTGAATTGGTAAACTGTAGATGTCTGATCCGGTGTCCTGTAAGTAATGGAGCCTTCGCTTGGTGATGATATTGCAGTAAAAAATTCAAATCCTTCAGTAATATGATCAGGCTGTAGGGAAAAAGTGTAGTGGGTCCTTTTTGATGATGGAGGAAATAAAATTGAGAGATTTGAAGCATCAAAATCATCTGGAAATGTGGCATAGCGTCCTGGATTCTCTCCAAACAGGTCACTTTGTATGGGGTGCTCAGTTAAAATAGTAATTTCAACTCGAAATGTTTGCTCAGATTGATGGTTGCCTTCCTTCACCAAAGACAGTTGTACCAGTCTCAACTCATCTGGCTCATCAAAATAATAAGCCAATTTTTCAAACCCAATGACAATAGCTGCAACAAAAAGAGTACATCTTTTAATACTATACACATGGGTTATTGACTATGAAGTATTAGCTAATTCAGAAATCCTGTTACTTGGAAGGCAATGAATGTGAATGATTATGAATGGTATTGGGACAAACTATAGTACTATATACTTCAGAGGGTACCAAGGTTCTTTGGCAAATTGTGTTTATGAACAACCCATAATTACTTCCCCATGTACGCAAATGAGCCAAAAGATAGATGTCTGCATGTACTTAAATATACTTCATATACTCACTACATTATTTGTGTGTAGTTACATATATTCTCCAATATTCCACTCTGGTCATTTAATTAATGCTCTAATAAGTATGCACAAGTCTTTTCCAAGAATTATAGCAACGTGTTCTTAGACAGTATATAGAAGCATTTTTGGGGGATAAAGAAGGAGTTAAGCAAATTTTACAGCATATGAGTATAATTTATCACACTCATCGTGGATTAAAGTTAGCAATTTCATCTCAAGCTGTATTTTCACTCGCCTTTGGCAAGTGAAGATACTGCACATGGTCATGAAATGACTCTACCAAATTCAAATCTGACTCACTAATGTTAATTATATAAAAATATTGTGGAATAGTAAATATTAGGTCAGTGGTACGACAAATAGAGGAGATCCTTCATATTGACCATTCTTCCTATATCATACCAACAAAGAACAGAATTAGACACTATAATGCATTTTCAACTTGTTCTAGCATTTCTTCATTCCTGCCACCAGAAAGAAATTATTGAGAAATGTAACTGCAGTGGCTGCAGAAAACCGGCACGGAAGTGGACTGGGTCAGCTGTGAAGAGACTGCTTTCAAAGAAGTCATAGAGTGCAGTAGTAAGAGGTGAACAGAGGAGACTGATGTTCCCCTATTCCAAAACAAGCTTTCACTCATTTGGACAGCTGCCATACACATTCCTCAATAGTTAAATTGTATTCATCCAAAATTAACGAGTCTTGTTTTGGGTAAAACCACACCCATAAGCTTACACTCTTAGCCATAATGGAGAAATCTGACATATAGATAAGCTTTTGTGAATTTGAAGTTGAGAATAAAGAGATAACACCATGCGTGGCTGTGTGTGGCCATCTTAATATATATTATAATGATTCAAAATAGCCATAAAATATAAGCATTGTACAATTTAATGACCTATTGAAAGAACATAAAAAGAGAAATGGCAAAACTTGCAAAAAGAACTGACTCAGCTAATTCAATACACATGCTCAACAGCATTAACATCTGTTGTCAAGGTCTTATTCTTAGTAAGGAAAAGTACACTAAGATACCTTGAAGCTTCTCTTTATGCTCAAAAGTATTTATCTGTATGATTAATATTTGATTTCCACATGGGACTGTCACATATGTTATTGCTTCACTTTCTGATGGCAAAGATCACATACCAATGATTGCTACACTGTTGCAATGTGGTATTGAGTGGCAGAAACAATTTATACAATTATTGAACTATTAGGAAAGTAATTGAGGGGACCAAACTGGCCATTGAGTTCAATTGTACACATCCCCCACCAGTAACATATGTGATTGGAAATCAATTATTTATCATGCATCATGAAGACTTTTGTTTATGAATAGGTTAGTCATGCAAAAATGTACGTAAAAGTTTAAAATTTCCAAAATAGCAATGTAAAGCTCATAATTTCTACATAACACCTCTAAAAGCTGATCAAACATTTGATCAACATAAATTATACACAAAGATGACATGGATAAAGAAAGTGATACATATGCTTACGGTCGTTATCAATGATTCTGCAGATGGAGAGGTTATGTTGTGTGTTATCTACTAAGGAAATCTCAGTAGCATTAACTACTTCCAAGAGAACAACGAACAACTGTTCTTCATTCTCATTAATTTCATCATCCACAACAGCAATGAAAGCATAAACATATGTGAGTATATTTAAATCTTCATCTGCTGGAAAGCTCACAGTAAAAGTAGAAGTGTTGAAGTCCTCTGCATCTGAAATTACACATCATACATGTGAAACTGAAGGGAGATATGATTAAATCATCATCATTTCAGATTTATTAATATTGATGGCCAGTCAACATAGAGTACAACCCTTTGAGTATAATATTGCTCATTGAAGATGAGGGTATTATTATAATATTATAGTACACCCAATTAAACAAATTACATTTTATAGAATATAATTAGACCCTTAAATCCCTCATCTTGATTTAAACTAATACATTGTTAACATACTTGCTTGAAATGGAGAATCAATATTTATCTCTTGGACATATCCTTCAGCAGGAACATTAAGGGATTTACTCATTGCATCATCAATAGTTAGTGGAGTTATCTTGAAGGTGACTGGGTTAGCGAGCCTCACATTCTGATCCTTGGTAATTTTCACCGCCATCTCTGCATTCTCTTTCTCAACTTCTTTGTACTCCTTCTCAGAGAGTCTGAATACTGCAACTTTAGAGAACAAAGAAGAAGAAACCTATAAATTTAAAATGCCAAATATCAGTGTCAATGCTCTGGAGGTTTTTGGTACCTGCACCGCTAAAATTATTCATGTCAACCATTCCTGTTCCGGCCAATCGTCAATTTCCAATCAATTCTTTGTATTTTGGTTAGGGTGCCGCTCTCTGTAGTGGTTTAGAAAAAACTCCCTGCAGTTTATTTCTAGATATTTGACTCTGATTTCGCCACAATTCGGATTCCTGACCACAAGAAATTTATCAACATGGATGCTTGTTCTTCAATATGGAAATTTTGCTGCCACATACCTTCACTATAGAAAAACCAATCAGTTCTCTTTACTTACCCTGACACATGAGATGCCCCCAAAGTCTGAACGGCTTACAATACGTGTGAAAGGCATCTATTGAAGGATTTAGGAACATGTGGGTAAAGGATACCACTTGGAAAAAGGTGGTAATCAGGTGAAACACATTCAAATTATAGTGGTTTTCTTCTTATAACAGTATCGTTGTATAATCTTTCTAGAATGAAAGCTATAATTAATAACCTTTTGGAGCATTCATACCACACATAGCTAAGTCACCAGGTGGGGCTAATTGCATTTCACAAGTAGTATTTTTGCTAGTTAGTGTAGATAGTTTGTAGTATATCGGAACAACATTGCATCCAAAACCTCTATGTGTATATACTCTAGTTGAAGCTGGTGTACATTGATGGCAGAGTCAAGGTCAAAGTTCAAAAGTGCTTTCATTACAAGTGAAAAAATGAATCAACAAATTCTTACAGTATAATGACTTTTTCAATGATCAACGTATAAAATTTGTTTCTTCACATTTTGGCTAGATGCTCTATCATTCATCAGGATTAATCAAAATCTTCTGATTCAGAACCTTTTGCATTCTTGAACAATTCATTAGCAAAGCTATAGCCAAATTGTACAAATATTGCAGCATAATTTTTTTGATACAGAACCATACCGTTTAGAATATTTCTTCTTCATCTTAAGCCAGCCTCTATTTGTCAGTGATGACAGTTTTCATTTAGTTTCTCCACTTTCCTCCTTCCATGCAGGACAGATCTCAGTTGGACATTTCATGGGAACATGTAATCTCATAAGAAGTAAGTTAAAATTAAACAAAGGGAAGGAGGGAGTGGCTTTAAATATTGGCTACAATTAGATGAAGGCTTAGATTAAGGTTGAAGACTTAACTTGGATTAAGGCATGATGGCTAACTTTAATTTAACTTGGGGAAGGCTTGAACTAGTTTAAGGCATAGCTTGTACTGGCTAAGTTTAGCTTAAATTAAGGTTGAAGACCTAGCTTGGGGAAGGCTGTAGCTAGTTTAACTTGGTGGCATGACTTGTGCTAGGAGGTTGAAGGATTAGCCTAACTTATGCTATATAAAATTTGAAAGCTTAACTTGTACTAAGGGTTTCGCTTACTTTGAATAATGTTTGAGAGCTTAGCTTTTAAAAAGTCTTTGCTTACCTTTGCTAATGCTTTACTTGTGTTAAGGTTTGCCTTTTATTGGGAATATGCTTAGATTTAGCAGAAAAATTTATAGCACCAAATCTTCTTTTATTCTCAATGAACTCTCAGTTGACATAATAACATTAAAATCACCTTCTCAATAATCAACTTCAAATTTTATTCACTCGACGTTTCGACTAGACATCTAGTCGAAACATCGAGTGAATAAAATTGATTATTGAGAAGGTGATTTTAATTGTAGTTTGAAAATCAATGGTAATAATTCCTAGAAGTGTTGAACTTAATGGTTTCAATAGGTTATACAATTACAGTCTGGCACTATGACCAGTTTGATTTTGCATGGTTGAGATGGGCATTCATAACCTATTTAGCATTGAGTTTGGCCTTTTTGAGCATTGTCAATATAGGCCACATCAAAAGTATATTTCATTCTTCTGCCATTTATTTTGTATTCGTGGTATTATTAAATCATATTAGCATGCAAATTATATTACATACAAATGTATGTCAGGAACATTTCTAGTTTAAAAAACTAAAAAATATAAATATGTACAATAAGCACAAGTTAATATCACGGCAGTTGTTGCCAGAGAAGTTATTGCCAAAGGATTAAAGTCAGAACCAAACCAGAGAGTGTTGTAGGTGACCTTGGAAGTGATACATATTGTCCTCAAGGTCTAAAACAAGTTTTGTCAAACAACCAAGCAGTGGAAGCAATTGCTTTTCAAATGCTAAAGTTTCTGCAACTTACTGTTAGTAGGCGATAACTTTTAGTGTTAGGAAAGGAGCTTAAGTATGGGTTTGTAGAGCATTTTACTAAAGCTTAGTGTTATGGTAAGGCATGCTATATACAGAAGCTTAGATAGAGCTCTCTACTTTTAAGCTAGAAAAAGTTCACTACATATCAATATGAAGGCCGAGCTTCAAGTCAGAGAGCAAGCACTAGGTACCGAGCATGCAACAAGCATATCATATACTGGCTGTACAAGAGAGCCTAATACTATAGTACCTCGCATGAGTGAGTTACTTATTCCAACATTTTTTTCTCCTGAGAATGATGCTTAGAAAAAATAGAAACCAGTGTTTAGAAACAAGGCAAGCAAAACAATTCAGGCTCTGCTCTTGACTCCAGCATTATGTTAGCTCTACTGGTGCTCTCACCATGTGGCATGCTACATCATATTGTCATGTGTGGATTCTAAATAAAAGCATCTAAATATCGAAAAAGAAACCTGTAACTGAAAATATAACAGCAGTTATATCCTGAGTGAAGACTGATCAGAACCCAAGGGTGTCTCAGAGAGTGTGATATCCTACTTGCTCACACATATAGCCATCTCAGACATGCAAAAGATATCGCCATCACCAACTAGCCAGACTCAAAATACAGCATGAAGAAGTGGTTTGATAGGGAGACCCTCGGAAGTGTGCCTGGTGGGGGTATCATTAACTGAACCCATCCTCTCTCACGAGGAGATTCCCTCCTGGACTCATCCATCCAACTCACACTCCCTACCCACCCCCAACTCCGAGCTGCAGGATGACCAGAAGAAGGAGCTAGCTGACCTTGTCACAGGCAACCAACAGATTTTCACAGATTGTCCAGGACTAACCACCTTGGCTGAAATCTACATTGATACTGGTGAGTCACCACCATGTAGTTAACCTCCTTACCGTATCCCACAGGCCGACAGAAGATGGTGAAAGAGTAGATAGCTACTCTGCTGTGGGCAGGACTGATAACAGAGAGCACAAGCCCTTGGGCATCACCAATTGTGTTGTTACCAAAGAAGGGTGGGTCACGGCGTCTCTGTGTAGACTATCGTAAACTCAATGCAGTGACCATCCTGACACCTTTCCGATGTCCAGGGTTGAAGATCTTGGATGGACTGGCAGGAGCCCAGTTGATCTCAACGATTGAGGCTACTGGAAGGTGCCTGTGGCCGAGGGATTGTGTGTGATGACAACCTTCACCACACCCTTTGGCAAGTATAAGTTCATGGTGATGCCCTTAGGCCTGGTTGAGGTACCTGCCACATTCCAGAGGCTCATGAGAATGGAGTGTATGGTGATATTTCCATGTATGCATGTGCTGATATAGATGATGTTGTAGTCTTCGGTGTGTCATGGCCTGAGCAAATCAACTACCTCTCTATCACCTTTACCGGACACAGAGAGGCTGGTCTTACTCTGAAGGCCTCTAAATGCCAGCCTGGAATGGATGTGTGCACCTACCTAGGACACCACATCAGATGCAGCTGGGTCAGACCAGATGATGGGAAGATAACTGGTGTGAAGGACTTTCTATGGCCCACGACCAAGAAAGATGTCCGAGCTTTTCTCGGATTATCTGAGTACAATAGCCATCTTGTCCACCCCACTCATACAACTAACCAAAAAGGAACTCCCTGACAAGAAGAAGTGGGAGGATATCCTTGAAACTTCATTTTCAGGGCTTGAAGGCTGCCCTGGCATTGGAACCCATACTGTAGGGACCAAACTACTTGCTACCCTTTACCCTGAAGAAAGACGCCTCTGTTGTCAGCATTGGGTCAGTGCTAAGCGAGAAGTCTGTGGAAGATGGCGACAAACCAGTGGCCTTTTACTCGAGGAAATTGTGCCAGTGCAAAAGAAACTATGCAGCCGTAGAATGCAAGTGCCTCGCCATAGTTGATGGCATCCATCACTGCACCATCTACTTAACAGGAGTCAGATATATGGTAGTGACTGATCACAGCTGCCTCCGGTGTCTGCACAACATGAGAGACATTGGAGACCGACTGACGAGATGGTAACTCCATTTTCAACCATTTGACTTTGCCACCATCCACCATCCAGGTGCCGACAATGGCAATGACATTGAAGCAAGCCTGAGCAGTGGATGTCGTCCACACCCCATCTCCCAGCTTCGCTGCAGAGAGGGAGGGGAGGAGTGTTGGGGATCCCCTGAAGTTCAAGGAACCCCCAACAACGTTGAACCATCTATGAATGCAGATTAGAGCATGCAACCCACACATCATATACACAGTCCTTCCTAATGACACATAGAGTCTTGTGATCAGGATCAGCCTGGTTACTTAGTTATGCATTTTACCATGTAAGGTCTTAGTTGGGTTCTTGGCTGGCAGCCTATTTAAGGAAGCCAGCCTATGGAATCCAGCAGATCAATCCGTGATCGTGCAACTCTACCCTGCTTTACTGTTAATAATACTTTATCTTATTCTACTCTGAAAGTAAGTACATATCAGGGGGATAAGAATCCTCAACACTAGTCAAGTTTGTTTGTTTGTTTTTGTCTTTAATTTTTTTAGTTCACTACAAAACCATGTGAAGTTTCAAGCTCTAAACAATTTTATTTCTGCATATATTTATATTTGTAAATTCCTTAGTTTTCCATATATTAAAAAACGTTTATATATCTGGCTTAAAAATTGTCAAGTTGGCAATAGTGCCTTACACAGAGAAAACAGGTGTTTTAGTGTTTTGTGATACGCTCTGCTAAAACAGTGATCAAAACAAAGCAAACGAGGTGAGTTCACTCTAAGTTGATCCTAGTTAGCTAGATAGAATGAGTTTTGTGAATAATTCATCAGATCTTAAAAAAAAAATCATTCTTTCAACAAGTGCATCAAAACATCAAAACATTCATGAAATGACAGAGTACAACATTCACCAAATGTAATGCTGATTGTTGCCTCACTGAAAATCTTATTTCATGTTAGCCTTCTCAACTTTGAAAATTCTGAATAAAAACTGTCTGCAAGTACTCCTACCATAATGGCCTGTTGTCAGCTTGCTGGGAAGCAAACTAAGCATTCAAAAGTAGAGTTGAATGGTGGAGTTGGTTCTGCACATATTTGTATTTCCTGTATGTGACTGATACAATATGTTGATCAAATGTCGTAAATAACAACAGTAATCTGTCCTAAATACGAATATAAATGGTAAAACCTCTGCATGCCAAAGTCAGCAGTCAATCACATGAGAGCAGAAATAGAAGTGGAACTGACGACAAATTTTTACCGAGATGGAGAAAATGTAACCATGTTTCTTATTATTTCCTGGTTTGGTTGTGAGTGGTTTATGATCTGGGGTGTTGCAGTATTCTGTGATATATTTTTGTCAACCTTGTGCACTTTGAATTTTGCTTTGTCGTTCCAACCATTTATCAAAATGCACCAATCGTTTTCAGCTTCAGGCCAAAACCCATAGAGCCTTCACAGACTCCCTAACATTACCATGGTCTTCAGTTTCCAACTTACTTTAATTGCATTTGGGGGGGGGGGGGGGGGGGGGGGGGGGGAGGGGAACACAGACTCCCTAACATTACCATAACCTTTAAGCTTTAAAATGGCTTCAATTGCCTCAGGAAAAAACCCCTCATAATTTAAATATTTTTTCATACCATATCCAGAAGTAAAAAAAAAAACATCCGAATTCTGCATATAGCTAATGTACCTATATCTGTGGCGGATCCAAGGGAGGGATTTAGGTGTTTAATCCCACCTCCACTCCTTGAAAAGATATTAGTTTTTACAACCTAGGTCATAATTGTCAAATGATGCACTGTTGCCAGCCCTAGGCAAATTATTTGCCATTATAGGACCTCTTGTAGCTCTTTTGATTAGCATGTACAAACCCATGCTATAGAATACTAGGACCACCTGACTTAAATATCAGTATATACATCTACTTATGTAGTGCTAGCAATTTACTCACAAATTATATTCAGTGATTTGAACAAATTCACAAAAATAGACACTTGGATTAGTGAGGGTTCTGACCTCTGCTGCACTGCACGTGGTGAGTTCTATTTTTCTGTGACAGGCAAAACTGAAGGGTGCTTCTTACTTCTTTCTTCTAGCATTTTTGATGTTATAGAGACCTACAGTATAGTCTGATCTCCTACCACCCTCACTTCAACCTACTTCCTCAGTCTCAAGACTTGTGCATGGAGCCAGCACAAAGGAAAGTGAGGCAATAGTACATTGCAGATTTCTTCAGATATATACAGTAATACACAGTAAACAAGACATTGAATAATGAATGCGCCTGTCATCTAGCTAGATAAATGTAGCTAGAGTATCATTCACATTAAAATATTTTGCTCGGGACCTGACCTAGTTCAGGTAGATTATGCATACATTGACAATTCTATTGAAATTACTTTGGAAAGGTTAGGTCAGCTTCTGGTGATGGTTGTTAATACTTCTGCAAGAAGCTCTAGCAGCCCAGAACTCTTTGGTGAAGGTAATTCATCAGTAAATACTTGCCAAGATTCAATCACTAGTACTGAACTCTCTTGTGCTGATGCTGTGCCAATTATCCTCTTTATAATGACATAGGGGTTCTTGCTTCAGGGCAGGTGCCAAGGCAATTCTATGACAGATTCAAAGAAGTTTAACTACATCACAAAGATGGAACTGACTCTGCTACTTACGAAGTGACAAAGATTATTCTCCAGGCTTCTTGGTTGAAAGAATTTCATGGCTTTCTCTTTCTCTTTCCCAGGGTGGTGGCTACTCAAATTACTGTGTACTGTTTGCTAAGCTAAGTGGAAAAAGGTCATTTTGGGTACTATAATTAAAACACCTTTACGAAACTTCAGCAAGGCTAAAGGCAAGGATGGATGTCTTACTACTCATGATGCTTTTGAGTTCCACCATGATGCTATGCTGATTGGAAAATCAGTTATGAAAACTGATAACCAACCTGAAACTAGGCCGGGTTGATAGCCTTATACAGAGACAGTATCAGGAAATGTCAGATAAGAACAAACATATCTTGTCAGTCATAGCAGGCACAGTCAAGTTGTGTGGAATGCAGGGGTTACCTTTAAAGGGACACAGAAATAACAGACTAGCTGACTATGTTCAATGATTAACATACTGCCAAGAGTGAACCTATTTTGCATTAACATTTGGAACAGGGTAAGAAGAACCATCAAAAATTACTCAGAATGAGCTTATTGGCATCATTGTCTATAACATGAGAAAATCCTGGAACCTCTGAAAAAGATGTACCTCTACAGTGTCATGGCTACAGAACTCCGTGGAAACAGGGAGGTACCGTCCCTCTGTTTGAGGTATATTGGCATGATTGACACAGAGCCTCATATCAGGGAAGCCTTCATTGACTTCCTCCATCTAGAGAGGTCTACTGGACAATACATGGCCAATGCCTTCCTAAAATTTCTTGCCAAACATGGCATGGATGTGCAGCACAGAGGACACTCATTTGAAGGTGCTTCAGCAATGGCTGGTGAGAAAAATAGAGCCCAGGCATTGATCAGGGAGAAAAACCATCTTACAATGTATACACACTGCCATTCTCATGTTCTAAGTCTGGGAAGTCATGCTCTGTTCAAACTTTCAAAAACATGATTAACATAATCTATGATGTGTACTTGTTCTTTCTGCTGCCTCCCAAAAGACAGTGCTTTCTTAAGCTTGTACTGTGTGTGTGTGTGCTCCTGAAAGCAGAGTTTCCAAACTCAAAGCCCTCTGTAAGACCATGGACTGAAAGACATGATTGGTTAGAAACATTTCATGTTCTGTGTGAGCATATCTTCACCACACTCCATGCTATGCCTGAGTAACATGAGTATCCACAGATCGAGGACACAGGAGGAGACAAAGAGTATTGGTCCTGGTACAAATCCGCTCAGACCAAAGAAGAGGGGTTAAATTTGAAAACTGGCTGCTGTTGATGTGGTATATAGCAGTACATTGACACAGCCATTATGCAGAGAGACAACATCGAATCTGTGTGGTTCAAAGATGCTGAGATGATAACTATCAACATCCAAGAAGATGCAGTCATCAGAAAGCATTGAGCAAACACTCTTGCTGACACAGCAAGGTGTAATATTTGAAGTGTTTCAATAATCAACCTTAGCAATATTAAACTTGGAGGTGTTCTCAGTAAGAAGAACACATTTTACAGCCTACATAGAGATGTCATCTTTACAATACTTTGGAAATTGGCTAACATGTATATTAAATAGGAGGTCTTGAATATCTTACTTATGCAGTCACTTAAAAAGGCTAATGCAAAGTACTTTTCATTCGAGTGTGTGGATACTTTTGCACACTAGAGTATGCCTAATTTTGAATTGTTGGTTTGGTCATTATTTCCAGTGACTACTACAGATACACAGTTGGAATATCCTTCATGGACAGTCTGGCAACTGGATACCAGGTTTTCAAAGGACAGTCAGTGAGTTAAGTCCATCATGTCTCTTGTGCCAGTAGTAGTCATTAACTTGTCTGGTCTACACTTCCTGAACTCACTGGAAGATGATTTACACTTTTGGGATAGAGACTTACCATCACCACATGGGTTAGTTCCTCTGTACATTAGTTTTGATATGTAATGATAATTGTAGCACCTTATATTTTTGGATAAATGTATATGTTACTAATTAATTTTTTGGTGAAATAACTTGAGTTTTAGAGAGAGCTCTTGCATTGGATAACCTTCAAACTGCCAAAGAAAAATCAAGTACCACAAAATTCAATTGAGACATTCATGCTGATGTGGACATCTTTCCAAAACATCTGGGAGCTTGTTTTCATAGGGTGTGTCTCTCCTGTAGGGTCTTGTGAAGCAGAAAAGTATTTCTCTCTCCATCAACATGTGAAGACCCATCTGCATGCAGCCACATCTGAAGAGAGGTTATCAGGACTGACACTGATGGCTGTGCACTACACAGAGGCACTGAAGCATAACACTGTGCAGGTTGTCAAATCTTATCTACAGGCTAATCCCAAGAGCTTCTTCTGCAACTCAGTCTTATTTAACAATAAGTAGGATAATAAAGCTGGACATAATATATCAATCTTTGTGCCTGTATTATATTATACCAATTTTATGTTAAATATATATTAACGCTAAAATGACCATATCAGTAATAAGTACAACTTTCGTCATCCTTTTTTTTAAATCTAAGGGCGAATATATTATTAGAAGACACATGGCAGAGCTATCATTAGGTACAAAGCTAATTTCCTAGATAAAGTTACTAGCTTTAGAGAGCAACTATTTCAATATCTGCAGTATTTCAATATCTGCAGTAAATTCCCATTACGTATTCCCGTTTTGGTATAGATATTAGTCCTGGAGAAGGGATCTTTGTGTTACGGTGGCACAACTAAACTTACATATGGTGATGAGATCCTTGATGTTTATTTATCTCTGCTACTACTAAAATACATCTCACAAAATGGCTATTTTACATTTTCAAAGTGTGCTAGACCTTGTTGCACAATGAACCACCAGTGGACGACTACTGCGCCTGCTTCTGGTGTGTGAGGTGGCACTCAACCACCACATTATTGCTAATACATTCCACCCTTTTCAAGCCTGATTAATTGTTTTTTTAAATCCCTTCAAGTAAAATATTTTGTTAGCTAATTGGTGTTACATTGATTAAGTCCTAATCGAGCTATTTTTATGTAGAAAATGTATTCGTTGTCAGTACCCAAAATGTTAACTTACTGTCATTATCCAATATTGTCCCATTTAAAACAAGGTGGAGCTCATATCCTTTGATTTCCTCAGCAAGTGTAAGAGTAAGAATGAATCTCTCATCTACTTCTTGTGATATCGAGTCATTTATAAACATGAATGACACAGACAATGGATCTTGACCTAGAGAGAAAGTCAAATTTGTTGTAGACAGATCCATATCACCAACACCTACAAACAAATGAGAGAGAACAAACATAAAGTTATGCTAAAATATTTAAAAAGATTACCATTATAGAGTTATATCTCCTCATTGTTACAACGTAAAAATAAGTTATTCGACCAACATTTTGCGTAGTTTTCTTCAGGACAATAGTGAATTAACAACATGAAGTGAGACATATGAATAGATTAATTTAAATTTACACATCATCAATGCCATTTGGAATTGAGTTTTTCATCATATCATTGTACGATTATATTATGTAATCAAGTACTTTTTATGATAATTATTGTCCTACCAGCTGTGGTCCTATTCAGTGTCACTGTTACATTAAGTGAACTTGGAGTAGGGCCAGAAATAGTTCCAGCAAGTACAGAATGAGTTTCTCCACGTTCTTTGCCAGAGTATGTTGTATCAAAGAATCCAAACACTAAAGAAAAAGAACAGGAATCACAATGCTATCTGGAAAATATTTACAGGCATGTAGAGTACGAGTAAAAAATTCGCCTTCCAAATTAAATTGAGGGGAAAAACACAAACATTTGAAATAAACATTATTTGCCGTCTACTGTCAGATATCACACCTTTTGCCTACCAGGAAGCTCCATAGACATATAATAGTTAACCCACCATGCAAATTTTCATCCTGGCCTGATTTAATGGGCCAAGGTTAGAGCAACAATTGTATGTGGTGTGATAGAAGAGGAACGTCGACATTCACAGTTCTGGGAGTATTCTACAAGAAATTGAAGATACTGCAGATCCTACCAGTACCACAAGCTACAAGCTCACAAATACTAACAAGTTTTAAGCTAAGAACACCATGCCTGGAGATAGATGTACAAGTCGATGTCAGAAACTAGGGGTTTTTTCAGGACCAGCATTGACAGTGTTATCTGTGAACATTGAAGGGTTCTCATCTGCTAAAATAACATATTTGCTGAACTGTGCACAGCAAACAACAATGTGATGTTCTCTACTTGCAGGAGACTCATGGAGGTAGTAACATCAACTGCCCATCCATACCTGACATGGTCCTGGTCAGCCCTCATTGGCAGTATGGCAGGGTTATAATTATTTGTGAAAGTAGGGCCATTTATAGAAACTACAAGTATCTCAGAAGATCACGGCATTGAAGTCCTATCCATTGAGTTAGCAGTATAGCAGTTAATCTCTCTACAAAGCACCACCTATAAACTTTAAGTTTCCTCAACCTCAAGTACACAATAAACCACAAATCATCATTGGTGATTTCAATAGGCATAGTACCCAGTGGAGTTATAATGAGATGGACAAGGATGGAGAAGCAGTAGAGGAAGGGATGTACACTAACCAATTCGGACTCCTTCATGATCCCAATTTATGGAACTCGTTCTCTAGTGTCCAATAGAAACATGATTACAAACCTAATATTGCTATGGTGACTGGTGACATTACTGGACTGTGCAAGAAGATGATCCCATCTTGTCAAGTCACACCAACCCATTGATATCCAAGTCAATACTGCCATAGTAGTACCAGCTACCGTGCACTTTAAAAGGCATTTTAACTAGTGAACTGGAGTGACTTTACCAATGAACTGGAAAAGAAAACTTACCAAAGTGCAACAATATGACATGTTTACTGAATTGGCTTTGAAGACTGCCTGAAACACATCCCACCAAGCTACAGTGTACTACATACCTGGTCTCTCCAAGTAGTGTGCAGAAATCTATGATGACTATGTTAACATGTTTGAAGTAGATCCATTCTTTGAAGAAACAACAATTCAAGGTGGAAAGTTGATGGAGAGCATTGCTGAAGAGTGCCGTAAGACCCGGAATACCCTTACTAAGAATACTGACATGTCTAAAAACAGCAGGATAGCATGGGCACTCATCTGCAAGCTACATAGTGATCCAAAAGCAGTTCAAGCATTCCAAAATCACAGAGATCAGGTTGCCAACCAATGGCTTAAGAATGGCAAGAGTGGATAGAGGTATTTCTGCCCTCAAACCAGGAATAGCCTACCACAAGGGAGTGTGCTTGCTCCACTCTTCTTTAACATCTACACTAATAAACAACCAAGAAATTATGACGTACATTCTTCATCTATGCAGATGACCTAGTTATAGGTACACAAGATGGTGACTTTACAGTTGTTGAAAAGAGACACGACCAGGGACCTAACACCGTACTACTATGAAGCAAACCACTTTCATGTAAATCAATCTAAGAGCCGCTGTGTGCATTCGGAATTGTGAAGTAAAGTACCAACTGTATGTCAACTGGTCAATACTTGAGCACTGAGCATCCAGACTACCTAGGGGCAACCCTAGACATATGTATCTCGTTTAAGAAACATATTGAGAAGATCAAGTGCAAAGTGAATGCAAGAAACAAAATTGTACAAGAACACTGGTACCACATGGAGTGCTAACCCACAGACTCTGAAGACCACTGCATTATACTACTATTGTCGAGTATGCATGGCCTGTGTGGGAAAGATCAATCCATGCAAAGAATCTAGGTCCAGCACTCAAGACCAGTTGTTGCCTTATTACAGGTTGCCTAACCAACACCTACATTTGTACTTGTACTCATCTGATGAAGACTGAAGCATTTGGTTAAAACATTGACAAAAAATCAAAACTCAAAACTGAAAATTTACATATAAAAAGGAACTTTTTAACTTGAATCTAAACATATTATATATTTACAACAACATCAAACATCCCATAGCTCTAAATATATTATATATATATTGAGGATTGTATTAAATGATTAATTTTGAACACAGACTTAATTTATGATTTTTATAACATATAGCTACAATAAAAAAATTAACTTTTCAAAGCCTTCATATTATTAGAAATTTGCTTCTTTCTGGTATTAACTATTAGCTCCATTGAAGCTAGCAAACAAAAGCGACATATTGCTACATCGCTTAAACAAAACTTGAAATCCATCCAGAAGTGCCTCCTTTCTCAAAAGTGAAGGGGATCTAAACGAGTCCAGTCAAATATAGCTGCCTGTGCAACTTTACTTCAAAGAATGGCTTTCAATAAAGACAAATTCATGATGGCAGTTACAATGGCTAGTCTTTACAAACAATTCATTTTGCTCATTCCCACTGCCAAAATAAATGTGGGCAAGTGCAGCTTTAAAAATCCGATGTTTACCACAAATGCATCATTGTTTTTAGTTCTTCTGTGCCTCCTAATTAAAGAATAAGAAAAGTGATGATAATTTTTATTCTTTTGTTATAAAGAAATCTTTTACTCGAGAAAAAAAATGAGCTCTAATTTGAAAGGTCTCACTGTTACCTCCCCTACCCATGGAAGGCCTTGTTTCCTGGAAGAAACTGAATTCCCATTCTCGGCAGTATATTGCCAATAGAAGCATGACTTCCAGTAGTGAAAGTGATCGAATACATACTTCCCATCATAAGTCCCGTCCTAATGCAAGTTCTCAATGATAGCTCAAGTACTTTCTCAGCTGCTTTGTTAGCTTCCACCACAACCTTTCCAGGACGTCCTACTTGTGCTGCGGTATATAGTGTAGCAGATCCATTAATGGCCTGCTAAAGCACGTTTGATTACACAACATGAATGCATGAGGTGAGAATTATCACGCGTGTAATAAGTTGCTTAATAACAGATGGCAGTGAAGATGATGATCTTCAGTGCTAAAGCAGGAAGAGGAGGCCACTGATGCAATACTAGAAATTGCATGGTAAAGAGGATTATAGCGACCCTTTCTTTGACCTCACCAAAGTGACAACAAATAAGAACTGGGAACCAAAATAGTACTAGTAAATGAGGACCAAACAGTTATGTTCACTATTACTCTGCATTAAAATGTGTACTACATTTATTAGAGAATAATAAACTCTCAATACTTATTTAACACAACGTTTCTCTCATTATCTAAACATTGGTGCTTCTTCAAATAACTACTTACTAATAATTAGCACTCATTCCTTCGACTAAATTAAATGAACACTATGCATAACCATCTAGATGTGGGCAGAGAAGGCACTGATAGTTCCACACACTTGTCCCTTCATCTACTCCACCAGCTCAACTTACCCCAGGGGCAGTCATTGCATTCCATAGTTGTGGAATTACTATATGACAGTCCAGATGGAGAAATGCCATTGTTACAACAATCTTCCATCGTGCTCATTTCAAAATGACCTTCACAATGTGTACCATTGTAGCACATTACTTCATCCTGGGATTTCTCAATAACTGAACATAGAGAGAAGCATAATTAATGATAAACTTTGGTGTTGTCAATATTGTTACTGTTGTGTATACACCCTTTTGTGAAGATCACTTCTTCCTTAGAAAAAGAGGCTCTGTTGGAGTCTTTTTTTGTAAAAGTCAGAGAAAAAGTAGGACAATAGAAATGGGCCAGTAATTATTAAAAACTGGCAAAGTTTATCTCGCCACTTTTAAACAACCTCTGAAAATTGCTTGCTTTATGTGAGCTCTAACTTAGTGAAGCCCTTTGCAGGAGCTAGAAAAAGGAGGCCTACTTATTCTACTTTTTTCTAGCTAGCATAACTTCAGTCTAATTTTGTTCTCTATTCTTGCAGTAGAAATCTAACAGAAGAATATGCATTTATTGCAGCAACGTCTAAATGCCTCTGAAACTAAACCTAATGCCATCATTGGCTCCTGGGGTTAGCATCATTAGTAAACTGGTGAGTTCTAACATAACTAATGCATTTTCTTGCTCAAATTGCCATGTTGCATAAATTGTGAGCTATCATTTGCAACGAGAAAGATGCATGCCCAGTTGTATAACTAAATTATAAGGCCAATAACACTATGGGTCATGCCATTTCTGGCGAGTGCGGCATCTAACTGCATGCAAACCCTAATCTGAGGTCCTTACTGACTACACAGGGTCGAATTGTCCCCAAGTGTAAGCCCTAGACATTGCAGCAGGCCTGACAAAAATGAGAACATGAGACAACATTTTCTGCATTATAAATAGGATTGTTTTAAAAAACGTGATAGAATTGAGAGGCGTTAATTAATCAAATTTGGTTTTATAAACGTATTTTCTGTACCTTTGTCATATCCTGTCACAAATAATATATTTTCTGAACTATTAAAATGGAGACATATATAGTATATACAACTTCCAAACAAATAATAATGGTTTGGAAGTTAGCATATGCACCAAATTCAATAACCCGCTACAGTGTTTCAAATTAACATCTCTTATATCATGCTTACCAATTCATGGTGACGGTGTTATTCACATTAGATCAAAAGCAATTATATTTTGTATACAATTAACGGCCATAAGCACCTATAGGTGAAACCGACATAATTCATGGAAGGAATTATTAAAAAATAGGAACTGAGTTTCCACAGAGCCTCCTTAAAAGCAACCGCATGGGTGTGTGGCTTATATGAGTAGGCTTCATCATTGGCGAGTCCCTTTCAAAATACTGTAATCGCCACTGGCACTGTTGCTAATGAATTACCTATAGCTATTATATAGGCTAGCATTTTTCTCCAAAATCACACTCCCAACAATATAAATGACAAAGGGTGATTATAAAGTGGTACTAGGGTTTCCAGAAACAAGACATATTTCAAAGAAATCAAATGGATACTAAAACAACATTCAAGTTAGTCTTTAGTTAGATGTTTTAGCAATGATAATGGGCTGATGCTATTTAGCTAGGCAGGCCAAATGGACTGATTGGCATTTATTTTCAATTGGTTCTCTTCCTACCAATACAAAATACAAAAGTGTTCTAGTAATGTCCTTATTAATTTTAAGCTCCACTAGTGATGAATAGCGAAGAGTGGGATTGGAAAACTTGTCCAGTGATCACCCCCACCCCCTGGTACCCAAGCTTAAAAACTCTGTTTATAATTTGTTTTGTGTGTAGGAAAGTGAAATCCATTGGGAAAACAGAGAGTTTAAAGTCCTATAATCCCCTGCTAACCCAAAGCATTGACTATGCATCACTTGAATTGTGGTTTGAAGTTTATTTGTAGTTTGAAAGTTCTATCAAGTCTGCAGCTAGCTGTTGTAAACACAAGACAAATAATCACTTCCTAAACAATTAAAGCACATAGTATTTATCCGGCTACCTAATTAAATAAATTACCATCTATATGTCAGCAGATAAGATGCTGATACGTCCACACATTTGTACACTTAACCCACACCACTTTCTCAACTTACCCATTATGCAAACATTGCATTCCATGGCTGTAGGATTGCTATATGACAGTCCAGATGGAGCAACATGAGTGTCACAGCAGTCTTCCACCGTACTCATTTCATAATAGCCTCTACAACTTGTACTATTATAGCACATCACTTCATCATGGGACTTCTCAATGGCTGGAAATAGAGAGTAACATAAATTTGGTTCTCATACTTAATATATATACCGGATCGAAAAGATAATTTACCAATGTGGGCAGCCAAAATTTACAGGACCCTTTATCTGAAAACCAATATTATATATTGGTTTCTAATTTGGTAAATTCTTGTTTCATTTCTTTTTTTACTGCTATATATATTATGTTTTTTAATAATATATATATGGTGTGTGTGTTTGTACATGGGTATATATCGTTACAAAAATGCATTAGTAATGGTTTGGAGTAGAATGCACAGCAATTCTGTGACTGTCTCTCAACATTGTTTCAAAGCTAGCATCTATACTAGTAAAACATGCATCAAAACATCACCAGCTCCCTATAGCTTGTACCTGACCACTTGCTGGTGATATTGCGAATAATATTACTAAGACCAAAGGCACTTATGTGAGTGGTAGTTGTACTACTGGCTTGTGGGGGTAATGGAAGAAAATTTGCTTGCTGTCATGAATAGTATCTTCTTGGCCTTTGCTACTTCTGGAAATTCTTGTTTAGAGGAAAGCTGCTCAGGCAACTATGCTTACCAGGACTTGCTCTGAATTCCTTTGCTCTTGAGAAATGATCTGTAGCTGAATAAATTTCTTCATTAAAGTTTAGTTGTAGACTTATAGTGAAGTAGGAATGCATATTTTTTTCTTATCTCATGGTTCTTATATCAAACTGCAGCCGATTTGTATGATATGAACAGATTGAATATTTTATTGGCGACCAAAAAATTTACAGCTCCAAATTTAATAGTTATATTTAAAAAAAAAAGTTGGCACTCAATTGATTAAATACAGGTCAATGTACATCCCATAATTACGTTCCTACCAGGATGTTGTGGTTGTATTAAATTAATCTGTGCCTGCACAATGAGGCTGGTTGTATGTGTGATTATCAGTTGGTATCAGTTGTTGGAAGCGATTGTGTCAGACACTGACTCCTATATGTATGACAAAGGTTATTACTCCGTGAACGACCAGGAAGCGAATACGGGAGTACTGATTGGTTCAAGTCTGTGCCCGCGCATGGTCAAGAGTAACTATGAGAAACGGAGAGAGGAGTTTGGAGCGAACAGAGATAGCGAGTTTTAGACGTATAGCGTAAACTGAGCTAGTTTAGTTTTGAGACATACATATTGGTTTGAGACTAGTGTATGATTATTTAGCACTATTTATTTATGTTTATATTGTTAAAGTATTTAAACCCACTACAGCTCTTAATTATACTCTTCATGAGTGGGAGACAGCAGGAAAGCTGATTTTGGCTTAGACAGAGTTTTGTTGTTTAGGCGTCGCAGGATACTAGACTACTTAGAGATAGTAGAAGTATTTGCCTGACAGATTGGAACTTAAATATCTCTGAGTATGACAAGCACACAGCATCCAGAATAAAATGTGATAATCATATTCATATTATTCCATGTAGGCATATTCATAGCCACCAACCCTGGTGAAAAGGGCAAACTGTCTTCATAATTTAATGATCTTACTAACCATGAGAAAATTTTTAATGATGGTAAGTGGATCACAACAGTATTTTCATTAGAGCTAAATCAATGAAAGGTAGAGGATGCTTTGTTTGCTAAAGCACAGCACACTATGTATTTTCCAAATGTTATGCTTCGTGTCAGCTGCCAAGTATCTTACATATCATGGGCCAGATTGGCTTGGTCATTCAGAGTAGTTGGGAAATGATAAGCATAGTGACCACCTTCCAGAGACTAACAATATGATTGTGGTGAATCCAGGCAGGGCTGGAACAGAGTGAAACATCTAAGGTTATCTCAGAAGATATGGGACAGCAGCTAGCATGAATCTTGACTCTTCTAGTTTAGACCTCTAGGCAGAACATGCAATCAACTACCTGTTCATTATCTTTTCATTGCTTGTTCCACTAGAGCATCCAAGGGTGTTCTATGGGCTCCACGGATCCCCATTATTGACAGTTACCACGTTCATAACACATAGGGGCCACTACAGGTATCACAACACATCCCAAGGTTACATTACAGCAGGTGATAGTTATATGAGATGGTTGATAAGATCATGTCAGATTTTCCATAGACTAAATGTATTGATGATATGTTCATGTGGGCTGACCATCAAAGCTGTGAATGAAGTAATCTGCTCCATAGTACAAAGCCTTCTAAAATCAAGTTACCTATAAACTTGTCGATGCCAAGAAACAGGATGAGATAGCACATTATGCTTCTAAATGGCAACAAGGCAGCTATTAAGCAATTTCCAGTCTGCTATATACCATTAAGAAAAGTCTAAGTGTGTTATCATAAAAATTCCTAAGTTTCATTCTAAAGTGTTTTTTGCTTCCTAACGGAAATTTCAACAGACCAAAATTTCATGCTATACAGAATAAAGACACGGATACCAGTACTATACTAACAGGCAGTTTGAAGTTGAATGATTTCAAGATACACACAACACACAGTAAATAAAAAAGAATGTCCATTATATCAAGAACTGCACTATTTTGCATGCCTAACTAACAATATTTAATATGTTTTTCAAAGGAAAACTAAATATCTTTCTCTTGGTAATAAAATCTATTACATTAGAGTTAGGAATGGGTAAAAACATATGGGTCACTGGAAAAAAGCAATAAAATGGATATTACCAGACCATTATATCCTACATGTAAGGAAAGAGCAGTAAAATTCTGACAATGGCAAGAGGATGAGACTATGTAGATATGCCCACAAACCAGGAAAACTGAGAATTACTATCTAGACTGAATAATTTAATGTCATTAATCTCTCTTGTACATAAAATTCTCTATGTATACATAGTTCTCAATGATCCCATTGTTCATGATCATGAAAATAACAGAAAACATCCTAGTGTAATGATCATTACTTACTAGCTTGACAGCTCACTCCAACATCTTCAGAGTGATCACAATTGTGGTTCCCAATTCGGTTAGCACTGCAGCTGAAGAGACTGATCTCATTACCAACACAATTGACATTGTCCAACCATATCTCTCCAGTACCATCAGGAACAGCTGATTCATAAAGTGTAGTAGCTCTAGCAGCAGAATACCCTAGTTGTCTGCATGCAACTTGTGCGTCCACAGCTTCCCATTCATCATCACACACTGTGCCCCAGGTATTGTAGTTGCAAACTTCTACACGTCCACTAGTAGCTGTGCCTCCTTGCAGTCTGATTGCTCCTTGTGAGGAGCACGGTGTTCCTCCTTTAATAATAAAAATATCAATATTGTAACTTGACAACAAGAAACTAGACCTGATAAGGCATTTAACAATTGTATCTTCATGCACATGTGTTAAGAAATACTTTATTAAAATTTGAAACAGAGTATGCATTACGCATCTAGTCGAAATGTCGAGAGAGTAAATTTCAAGCCCCTAAGTTATTGTAATTTATTATGTCGACAGAGAGTTTTTTGAGAATATAAAATTTAAATTTTGTGTTATAATTTCATTCATGGAATAAAATAACAAAAACAAAGATGTTACTTATTTATTATGAAGTACCCAATATAGATAAATAAATTCTCTCGTGAATATAGCTTGTTCACACAGTGGCATTTTAATCTGCTTCACATATATCAACTCTATAAAACCTAGTTTCATACCTTATCAATCACATATGTAAAACATTCTAATACGATGGTTATTACTTACTAGCTTGACAGCTCACTCCAACATCTCGAGAGTGAAAGCAGTTGTGGTTCCCAATGGGGTTAGCAATACATTTAAAGAGAGTGGTCTCATTACCAACACAATTAACATTATAAAACCATATCCGCCCAGTGCCATCAGGAACAGCAGATCCAGTAAGTGTAGTAGCTCCAGTAGCAGAATATCCTAGCTGTCTGCATGCAACTTGTGCATTAGCAGCTCTCCATTCATTATCACACACTGTGCCCCAGAGATTGTTGTAGTAAACTTCTATACGTCCACTTGTAGCTGTGCCTCCTTGCAATCTGATGGTTCCTTGAGAAAAAAGTGTTTGTCATAATGATAATGACATCAGAATAAAGGGTAAATTCCACATGACACAGCAAAACATCTGACAGCTAAATACACATATTTACAGTGCTAGCCCTGGTCATTTACCAGCAGCTTTCTTGGAATACCAGCACTAGCTGCCAATATACACATAACTGAGATAAATGCTATAATGTTTTCCAGATATGGATGCAGATGATATTTTTATTAAAGGAGGAACACTTACAGAAGTGTGAAGCATGGTAGCATACAATGCTAGTAGCCATTTGATGAGTTCGCTTATCGGATCTGATAGAGAGCTTAATTATGTTGATGGCAGTTACTCCCTTATATAGCATAATCTATGGTAGTTTAATGCCCTACAACTAACCCAACACACAAGAAAATGGGTGCTGAACTGAGAATAGGTGCCTACTAAACACTATAGTTAATAACACAACTAACAGAATATTAATTACTCTCCATAGTCTTTTGGGACAGAGAACCGAGGACCTAATCTTGCGAGCAGGTCAGAGAAGGAGCTAATTTCTCGAAACAGACTAGGAAGGATCCAGTCACTCAAGGCAGGTTAAGGAGGAAGTCTCTCGAGGCAAACCTAGAAGGAACTAGCCATGACCTTTCAGGAAAAAATGGTTCATTACGGAACTATCAGGATATCCTACTTGGTGAATAGCCTTGGATGAGAACAAATCCTGCGACAGGCCAACTATTGGAATACTTCACAAGCCAAAAATACAATCATTGAGTATGTTGGAAAGTGTTTTGGAATTTCATAGATGATAGAGGAGTTACCTGTGCTACTATAAGACTGGAAAAGAGGCTAGAAGTATCTGCAAATAAGCTTGTTTGGAAGCTACGAACAACTACAGACAATTAAAGCTAATAATAGATGTGCTTGTGGTAGTTAAATTCTTGCCTAAATGTTTTGTTGAAATACATTTTATAGTTGATGCAGCTGATATTCATGAACATAATTGGTACATTTTTCAATGAAATAGACTTTACAGGGAAATCTATATGAATGCCCAAGAAACGCTGTTTATATCAACAGAGTAATTGGCATCTAACAACTTCATGTGCTCTAAACATTGAGAGGCTTAACAACTAGTGTTTTCAAAATCTTGTGTCTGCCACTGTCACAGCACAAACATTCAAATATACTTCAATGGATCTTAAGCTTATGACTCTGACTAGAGCACTTTATAGACACCCATGTGATAGCTCTGTTGTCAAAAATGGGTTATTATCTTGGTTGACCCTTCACCAGAACGAACATATCCCGATCGTGATTACACAGAATAATGGTAAGAGGTCTGTAATGTAAACTAACTTGCACTGGTACTTCAAAAGTACAGTATAAACTTGGCTTTATTTCATAATAAACCACACAGCAGAAAATATTAAGTACAAATTAAGCGCTGGTAGAATGCAGTATAAAATATATGTTTTGTGTAATAAATACATACACGAATAAAATAAGTAAAAAACTAAGAATATACCACATCATAATAGATCTCTCATGTAGTTTATACCGCTGGTTTCCACAGTGTCATGTAATCTGCTGTACATACAATGATTAGTAGTGCTTACCTGCTTGACAGTTCACTCCGACATCTTCAGAGTGCGTACAATTGTGGACCCCATTGGGATTTGCATTACAGTTAAAGAGACTGATCTCATCCCCAACACAATTCACATTAGTCAACCATATCTGCCCTGTGCCACCAGGAATAGCAGATGCAGCAAGGGTAGTAGCTCCAGTAGCAGAATATCCTAGCTGTCTGCATGCCACTTGTGCATTAGCATCATTCCATGCATCATCACACACTGTGCCCCAGAGATTGTTGTAGTAAACTTCTACACGTCCCCTTGTAGCTGAGCCTCTTTGCAGTCTGATTGTTCCTTGAGAGAAAACTGTTTATAAAAATGAAAATGTCATGTCATGTAATGAATACATGAAAAAATTATCATCATGTTAAGAATAAAGTACATGACTCATCAAAGGTCTTTGACAGCTAAATATTTATATATAGTGCAATCTATTGCCTTTTGCCAGCACTCTTTTCATTATAATTATATATGTGGCATGGTTTTTCCCAAAAATCATCAAAAAATGTTTCCCCCGTGTTTTCTTGTTTACAGTTGCACAAATCAAGCTGGAAAAGATTAGACTTCAAATTCATACATTTTATATTTAATTATTGTATCCGTGGTCTACCATATCAATTTTATTTCATTACCAGCGTCTCTAGTGGTCAATTAGAGCACGTTGTTTTTAAAATATTATGTCTGTATTATGACATAATCCATAAAAGTGTCAGAAGGAGGTTGCTGAGGTGCCATTGATTATATACTTCAATTCAAGTTCATCAGATACATCTTAAATCTTGGGGACAGAAAAGCCTCCTTCCATCTCTACTCTCTATATGTTAAACAATAGCTATATGCATACAGTAGCTCGATAAACTCACCAGATAAAAGCCCACCTCAACTCTGGGAAGCCTTTTAATGCAACTAGTATGCACTTTAGAGAATTCAAACAACAAACATCGATTTCAGAGAAGAGAATAAGGCATCCTCACCACATTCTGTAGTGTCCGAGTAGTATGATATTCCACAACTTCAAAGGGTGAAGAAAATGCATAGACAGAGATTAAGGAAACTGCTATACTTGAATGAACTCAATGAACTCAGCTGCAAGGATGGTGAAGTTTAAACTAACCATAATTATAGCACGATAGCTTTCCGTGCTGGTAGTCAACATTAGATCAGGTGACTAACTTATACATCAGATCTAGATGGCCAGTTAGAGAGACCTTAATAACATTTCAACTTGTTGATGGTGGTGACTTCCTTATATACAAATTATACATGCACTATACAATACACTTTTTACAATCCGGTAGCAACCACTGGGTCCACTTGAATATACTGTGATTGGGTCTAGATGTTATTACTTGTTACATCACTTTAAACACCTGAAAGAGAATTTTGCCACTATATCCTATTCATCCATGGTTATTGTTATTTTTTAATTTTGAGGAATAGCTAGATTGATTCAATCTAAACTTAGTCCTTCAAAACTACATTTTAGACTTGGCTTTATTTCATTTACATTATAATGTCAAGTCAAGAGAGAAAGTGTGTTGTAGAATTTAAGCTGTAAATTATCTTTTAAAGCTAAAATGCAGAAAATCAACAGACATTACTTATGATACATTCTTCATGCAGTTTACACAATATGTTCATATAGTGCCACGTAATCCATTGTGTATACCAACAATATAAATATACCTATATAGTTCACAAAACTCTCTCATGAATCACACATGAAAACATCCCAGAGGGATGATTATTACTTACTAGTTCCACAGCTCACTCCAACATCATCAGAGTGCAAACAATTGTGTTTCCCAATAGGGTTAAAACTACAGCTAAAGAGACTGAACTCATTCCCAACACAGTTGACATTATCCAACCATATCTCTCCAGTTCCATCAGGAACAGCAGATGTAGTAAGTGTAGTAACTTCAGTAGCAGAATAACCTAGTTGTCTGCATGCAACTTGTGCATCAGCAGCTCCCCATGCATCATCACACACTGTGCCCCAGACATTGTTGTTGCAGACTTCTATACGTCCACTAGTAGCTGTGCCTCCGTGCAGTCTGATTGCTCCTTGTGACGAGCATGGCATTCCTCCTTTAATCAAAACATCAATATTGTATATTTGACAATAAGAAAATAGACCTGAACATCATTAAACATGTGCATGTTCGTGTATATGTTTAGCAAGTGTTGAAAACCTAGCTCAAAACTTTATTTTCAAACATTATAAATGAGTAGTGTTGTTACAAAGTAAAGAGAAGGAGGGGTTAAAATATAGTACAGTGTTTAGAATAATCTCCTTGTTGTCATTTCCTTAGTTCCTCAAACGGTTTCTATTTGAGTTGAGATCTACTACTACCAACCTACTAAACATGTGAAGGGCACCCCAAAAAATGAAATTGATTATTTATATATTAATGCCATATATGGTCGATATTGATGTTTAGAGGTCACCAAAGATGTGCCAAGTGTCATGCTTTTACAAAATGCAAAATTAAATACCAAAACCACTCTACTATACTAGTGTGCTGTAGAATTTAAGATCAGTTGTGCAGCTTCTCGCCCCCTTCCCATTTATATCCCACCAATATTATCTTTATATCCCACCAATATGTTTATATCCCACCAATATGTTTAGCTATATCCCACCAATAATTATCTTTATATCCCACCAATATCTTTATATCCCACCAATATGTTTATTTCCCAGCAATATGTTTATATCCCACCAATATGTTTATATCCCACCAATATGTTAAGTTATAAAATAGTATTTTAAAGCTAAAATGCAGTATAAAATTATTTTGTGCGATAATTTCATTAGGAATAAAACAAACTTAAGTTAATTATGATACAGCACAATATAAAAATACACTCCTTCATGCAGTTTAGACAATATGTTCACACAGTGCCATGCGATCCATTTTCTATCAACATAATAAATGTACCTAGTGCTCAAAATTCTCTCTTGAATCATACATGAAAACATCCCAGTATGATGATTACTACTTACTAGCTTGACAGTTCACTCCAATGTCATCAGAGTGAGAACAATTGTGCTTCCCAATAGGGTTAGCACTGCAGTTAAAGAGACTGATCTCATTCCCAACACAATTGACATTATCCAACCATATCTCTCCAGTGCCATCAGGAACAGCAGATGTAGTAAGTATAGTAATTTCAGTGCCATAATAACCTAGTTGTCTGCATGCAACTAGTGCATCAGCAGCTCCCCAAGCATCATCACACACTGTGCCCCAGGTGTTGTAGTTGCAGACTTCTATACGTCCACTAGTAGCTGTGCCTCCTTGCAGTCTGATTGCTCCTTGTGAGGAGCACGGTGTTCCTCCTTTAATAAAAATATCAATATTGTATACTTGACAGCAACAAATTAGACCTGAATGTCTTTTAATGTGCGCGCATGTTCATGTATATGTGTTAAGTAAATGTTTGAAAAACTTGCTCTAAACTTTATTACATTATAAATGATAGTGTTGTTACAAGGGGAAAAGTAGGAGGGGTTAAAAGATTTCTAAAATATAGTACAGGGTTTAGAGTAATTGGACAAGTTATTCAATTTTTTATGATTTTCTTAATTCCTAAAAAAAGGTTTCTTTTTGGTATTTCAGTGAGCTCTGCTAGACTTTTACAGGCCTGTTATATCATTATGTGTGTCATCAGAAGGTGATATCGAGTTGGCAAAAGTGATCTAAGTGCAAATTGAGTAGTCTTTGCTATGTGAGCAATCTGCAGCTTCAGATCAAGATCCATACTGTCATTCTGAATTGAACCTAATGTGATGCCAACCTCACAATCTTCTGCAGAGTCTATGTATAGTGATGCTAGACAACCACATATGGTGAAGAAGAAAAAAGCATAGACCTAGCCTATGGAAATACCACACTTCTACGAATCCAACCTACAGAAGGTTAGAGGTGAACTAAGGTATGATAGCATACAATTAAATAAGTTTGGTAGCTTTTGAAATCTTAGTAGCAGAACAAAGAGAGCTTAATTAGTTTACAATGGTCCAGTGCTTATGAATCTGATTAAATCACAATAAAAATCACTGAGGTACTCTCTAGTGTGAACTGTATTGTAACTGTTACCCTTTACCTTGCTATGGCTAGGACAAAAGTACTCTAGAGCATTGTTGACAACTATGGTTGAAAATTTTAGTAAAGATAATGTTAAACATCCTATTATTTTGCTTATGGCTTACTAGTTTGACAGCTCACTCCAATCACTTCAACATATTCACAACTGTAGATTCCAATTGGTCTAGTACTACAGTTAAACAGACTGATCTCATTCCCAGCACAGTTGATATTGTTCAACCATATCCAACCAATACCATTAGGAGAAGCAAATGGATTAAATTGGTTAGATCCAGTACCAGAATATCCCAGCTGTCTGCATACAACTTGTGTTTCAGCAGTTCCCCATGTATTATCGCACACGTTACCCCAGATGTTATCATCGCACAGTTCCAAAATTCCACTAGAAGGTGTGCCTCCTTGCAGTCTGATGGCTCCTTGTGATGAACATGGTGAGCATGATGGTCCTCCTTTAATTAAAATGTCAATATCGTATATTTTGACAACAAGAAACTAGACTTGATAGACACAAATTCATATTCTTGTACCCATGTTACGTAAACTGTTTGATAAATATATAATCGCCTTTTATGCATGACTTTAATTATGCTATAAAATTCACAAATTTTTATGCTCCAACTTTAATGACAGATACTTTTAATCTGCATTCTGCTTTGGCACGAGGCTAAAATAATTGCTGTAGCTTTTAGAAACTTCGCCTTTTCATCGCCTGTTAGAAGGTTATAATTATTTATATCAGAATGTATGGACTTCACAAATGAGTGAAGTATATAGGTATAACTTGTTTAGAGTACAACAATCCCCTCGACAGAAATAGTGTAGCCAATCTAGCTGTGTAAATATGATACAAGAGGATGCTGAACAGCACAATGATGATATTCCAAATATGCGCACTTTAATATTTTGCATTACAGATACAAAACAACAATTTTTTATTATTCTATGTGTCACACATGAATGAAAATTATTTTGCCAAAATATGTAATTGTAAATATATTTGCTATATTGAATGTAACAGCGAATAACTATAAATTGTATAAGTAAACATCATCTTTTTTTAAACAACAGGCAAACCAAAAAAAATTCCAATCAAAACGGACACGTCTAAGACATAATATAAATTCTGCTATAATCAAAAGGAGAATATCATGAACATTTTTTGTTGAAATGTAAAGTTCAAATTGATTGTTGAGGTCATTGTACCAGGTTAGTCTTGTTTTCTTGCTTAATTACTACATGTAATCTTCCAGTTTGCAGGGCATGTTTGATAGGACATAGACGCACACACAAATAGAATAGTGATGTTTTTTTGACAACATTTGGAAATATAGATTGCTATAGAAGTAGACAATGTGTTGAGTGTATTACAGGTTACATATCTGCAGATGGATTTTCAGTAGATTTATGCTCATTTAAATTTGCTAAGCGAGATATCTTTCATTCCCTCTCATCCATGAAAGAATGGCAAGATAACTGTAATCCAAACTAACTTGAACTGCCAAGTCAAAACAACAGTTTTGACTTGGCTTGTTCCATTCATGTTATCGTCAACCATAATTCGAGTGGAAAAATGTGTGGTAGAAATAGAAGGGAAAAAACATATTTTTACCTCACTTATATGCAGTACAAACTTTTCAAAAAATGATTAACATCAAAAGAAGTTATTATATACCACATTATCAATGTATAAGTTCCCTCATTTAGTGCACACAACTTGTTCCATTGTGCCAAGCAATGTGCTGTTTATAGTTTATACCTCTAAGCTATATATACCTTTTCTAAACCTCTGTTGTTAATTATCATGAATCACACATGAAAAACCTCGTAGTGATTTATTACTTACCACTTAGACAGCTCACTCCAGCATCTTCAAAGTGAGAACAATTGTGCAAGCCACTGAGGTTAGCCCTACAGTTAAAGAGACTCATCTCCTCTCCATCACAATTGACATCAGACAACCATATCTGCCCAGCCCCATTAGGAACAGCAGATCCAATAAGTGCAGTAGCTCCAATAGCACAATATCCTAGCTGTCTGCATGCAACTTGTGCATCATCAATTGTCCAAGAATGATCACACACTGTGCCCCAGACATTGTTGTAGTAAACCTCCACACGTCCACTTCTATCTGTGCCTCCTTGCAGTCTGATTGTTCCTGGAGAGAAAATTATTGTCATGATGACAATGTTATCATGTTAAGAATGAAGGAAAGAATTCCAAAAAGAGCCTCTGACAGCATTTATACAGAGAAGCTATGATCATTTCTTTGGAATATACTAGTAGAGGCTGTACAAATGACAATATAATATATAATTATATGTGAGACAAGATTTAAAAAATAAGGAAGATTTTGCTGTCTTTGTTGTTTCCTCATTTCCTCTAGTTGACATAATAATTATGCACATAGCAAGCTGCAAAATATTAGATCCCAAAATCATGAATAATTTAAGAAATGAACATAATTATTGTATATACATTGATTTTATACATTATTGCTATGGCTATAACAAAAGTACTCTAGAGCATTGATAACAACTATTGTTGCAAATTTTACAAATGTCAAACATATTATGATGATTACTGCTTACCAGTTTGACAGCTCACTCCAACATTACTATCGTGTGAACAATAATGGGTAAATAATGAAAAAGTACTACAGTTAAACAGACCGATCTCATGCCCAACACATTTAATAAAGGACGACTGTATCCGCCCAGTAGCATAAGGAACAGCAAGTCGTCTAAGTTTAGTAGCTCCAGAAGAAGGATGTCCCAGCTGTCTGCATGCCACTTGTGTTTCAGCATCTCCCCATATACCTATCATATCGCACAATGTACCCCAGAAATTATCATTGCAGACTTCCACGCGTCCCCTAGTAGATGTGCCTCCTTGCAGTCTGATGGCTCCTTGTGATGAACAAGGCGAGCATGATGGTTCTCCTTTAATTAAAATGTCAAAATCACTTATTCAACAGCAGATATATATATATTTTTATATGCATATTCATGCACCTGTATTAAGTTAACTGTATGAAAATAAAATTTAAAAGCTGCAAAGCTGCATAATTTTAATTATGTAATGAAATTCAGAAATTTCTGTCTTCCAACTTTATTCATGCATGCAGATAATTTTAATTTCTACTTGGTCTTGACACAAAGCCCAGAAAGCTAGCTGTAACTACTACATTTCTTTGCCTGTTAAGAAGCTCATATTTATATCAGAATGTATGGACTTCACAAATGTATAGTTACATCTTGTTCAGATTACTGGACAGAAATAATCTAGCTCGGTAAATATTATTCTGTTAGGACAGCATAACAAGTTGATCATAGCCTCATCTAGATTTACAGAAAAACTTAATAGTGATGATATGCATCAGACAACAATATTCTATTCTATGGATCACAGACAATTGCAAATCTATTTGCCAATATGTGTAATTGGAGCAATATTGAATGTAAATGATATATATGTATATTAAATATCACTTTATTTTTAACAATAGCAAAAACAAAAATAAAAATTAATAATCGACAAATGGTTAAAATTTCTATAAATTCCTTATGTTGAAAAGGAGCATATGATGGACATTTTACAAAGTCTTGAAGATATTGAACAGGTTAAAATCTTGCACTGTTGTTATATACTGCAAGGTTATCAGAATAAAAATGATAATTCCTGATGAAGGTTAGAGCATCTAATTGAATAGAGAGTAAATTTCAAATTGATTGTTGAGAAGGTATTAAAAATTAAAAAGACTTGATTTCTAGCTTATTAACTTCTACATGAAATCTTCCAGTTTTCAGGGCATGTTTGATGGGACATATAGAGAAAGAATAGTGACACATGTACAATGTGGACTATATCAAATTTCACATTGAAATGACCATACTTCAAAGATATAGCTTAGCCTTGAATTATGAGAGCATAATGACCTGACAAATCTCATTCACTTAATTAGGAAGTAGGTGATATATTTATTGCTACATTTTGGTTAGTTAAGAGACCATGATGTCAGCAAGTAATGCATATCACCGATTAATTTTGTTAAACTATGGAAATACAGTGTATATTACAGGTGATGGTTGTACAGGTATTGTGTTAAATTAGCTAAAATGGATACCTCTCATTCATTATTATGGTTATTTAAAAGTAAGAATAGCAAGAGGACTGCTGTAACCCAAAATAACTTGCACTGCCAAGTCAAAGTAACAGTTTTGACTTGGCTTTGTTCCATTCATGTTATAGTCAACGACAGCTCTACTGGAAAATACATGTGGTCGAAGGGGGGGAAAAACAGTTTTAAACCTCAGTTAAACATTTTAAAAGGAAGCACTACTTTTCACAGCTTATAGTCTATATACACCTTGTACTCAAACTCTGTTGTTAATTATCATGAATCACACACGAAAAATATCCCAGTAATAATTTATTACTTACCACTTAGACAGCTCACTCCAATATCTTCAAAGTGAGAACAGTTGTGCAAGCCACTCAGGTTAGCACTACAGTTAAAGAGACTCATCTCCTCCCCAACACAATTGACATCAGACAACCATATCTGCCCAGTGCCATTAGGAACAGCAGATCCAATAAGTGTAGTAGCTCCAATAGCACAATATCCTAGCTGTCTGCATGCAACTTGTGCATCATCAACCATCCAAGAATGATCACACACTGTGCCCCAGACATTGTTGTAGTAAACCTCCACACGTCCACTTCTATCTGTGCCTCCTTGCAGTCTGATTGTTCCTGGAGAGAAGAGTGTTGTAATGATGAAATCATCATGTTAAGAATTAAGGGGAAAATTCCCAATGGAGCTATATATTCATATAATAGGTGCAAGTCATTGTCAAACTCTTTGGCATATACCAGTAGTGGCTCTGCAAATGTAAATATATGAGACTATATTTAGGAATTTATTGTTGTTGTTTCCTGTTTTCCTCTAGTTCACATATGCCAAAGCAAGCTGCAAAATATTAGATTGCAAAATCATGAATCTTTTCAGAAATTCAACATAATTATTCTACATTGATGTTATGCGCTATTGCTATGCCCATGACAAAATTACTCTAGAGCATTTGTGAAAAGTGTTGTTACAAATTTTGGTAAACTAAATGTCAAACATACTGTTATGATAATTACAGCTTACTAGTTTGACAGCTCACTCGAACATCTTCATTGTGTGCACAATTGTGGACTCCAATTGGACTAGCACTACAGTTAAACAGACTCATCTCATCCCCAACACAATATACATCGTCCAACCATATCTGCCCAGTGCCATCAGGAATAGCATATCCAGGAAATATAGTAGCTCCAATAGCAGAATATCCTAGCTGTCTGCATGCAACTTGTGCATTAGCAGCTCTCCATTCATCATCACATACTGTGCCCCAGACATTGTCGTTGCAGACTTCCACACGTCCCCTAGTAGCTGTGTCTCCTTGCAATCTGATGGCTCCTTGTGATGAGCATGGTGAGCACAATGGTTCTCCTTTAATTAAAATGTCAATAACATAATATTCAATAGCAGACCTGATACATATTTATACCAATGCATATTCATGCACCTGTATTAAGTAAACTGTTGGAAAACAGACAAAATAAATTTTATAAGCTCCTTATATGGATGATTCCAATTATGCAATGTAATTCACAAATTTATATTTAAACATGCTTTATTACTGATTTCTATTCTGTTTTGTCACAAGGCTTAGAAAGATAGCTGTAGCTACTAAAAATCCTCTTTTCTAGGCCTGTTAGAAGCTTATATTTATATCAGAATGAATGGACTTCACAAATGAATGATGTATATTGTACGACTTCTTCAGATTACAATACTCTCCTAGACAGAAATAGCGTAGCTAATCTAGCTGGATAAATATGATATGATAGGTTTCTGTTTGGACTGCACAAGAAGATCATAGACGTATCTAAATTTACAGAAGTTAATAATAATGATACTGATAAATGCAAAACTTGCATCAGAGATACATTTAGCTATATATGGATCTCAGACAAATGGAAATCTATTTGTCAATATATGTAATTGTAACTTTAATTACAATATGAATACAAATGAAAATATCTATAAATATATATTAAAACATAACCTTATTTTTAACAAACAGCTAAACAAAAATAATAAGCTAAATTTTAAACGATCGACACATCTAACAGGTCTATAAATTCCTAATGTTGAAAAGGAGCATATGGTGGACATTCTACAAAGTCTTGAAGATATTGAACAGGTGCACTGTTGTTAGGTTATCAGAATAAAAATCATAATTCCTGATGAAGGTTAGAGTATCTAATTGAAAGGCTGAGAGAGTAAATTTGTTAAGAAGGTCATTGTAGCTTATTAACTTCCTCCTTCCAGTTTCCGGGGCATGTTTGATGGGACATACAGAGAAAGAATAGTGACACATACACAATTTGGACTACTAGTCCATTGAAGTGACCATACTTCAAAGATATAGCTGCTGGATTGTTGGTCTTGCATTATGAACTTAATTAGGAGGTAGGTCATATATTTATTGCTACAGTTTGATTAGTTAGGAGAGCATGATGTAGGCAAGTAATGTTTATCTATATATTTATCCAACAGATTATTTGTGTCACCTTTGGAAATATAGCTAGCTATAGAAGTAGATTATGTGTTGAGTATATTAAAGTTTACATATATATCTGAAAATGGTTGCACCGGTATCGATATATGCCTGTGTTAAATTAGCTAAAATGGATAACTTGTATGCCCTCTCATTTATTATTATCGGCAAGAGGACTGTAACCAAAACTAACTTGCATTGCCAAGTCAAAACTGTTGTTTTGACTTGGCTTTGTTCCATTCAGGTTATAGTCAACGACAGCTCTACTGGAAAATACATGTGGTCGAAGGATACATGTGGTCAAAGGAGGGGGGAAAACATTTTTAAACCTCAGTTAAATGCAGTTTAAAATTTTCCAAAAAATTAAAAGCAATTATTATGTAGCACATTACCAACATATAAATTGCACTAATTGTTCACAGCTTATAGTCTATTATACACCTTGTCCTCAAACTCTGCTGTTAATTATAATGAATCACACATGAAAACTTCCAAGTAATGATTTATTACTTACTACTTAGACAGCTCACTCCAACATTTTCAAAGTGCGAACAATTGTGGACACCACTGAGGTTTGAAGTACAGTTAAAGAGACTGATCTCATCCCCAATACAATTGACATCAGACAACCATATCTGCCCAGTGCCATTGGGAACAGCCGATCCAGTAAGTGTAGTAGCTCCAACAGCACAATATCCTAGTTGTCTGCATGCAACTTGTGCATCATCAACCATCCAAGAATGATCACACACTGTGCCCCAGACATTGTTGTAGTAAACCTCCACACATCCACTTCTATCTGTGCCTCCTTGCAGTCTGATGTTTCCTGGAGAGAAAAATGTTGTCATGATTAATCATGTTAAGAATAAAGGAAAAAATTCCCAATGCAGCATATAATAGGTGCAAGTCATTGTCAAACTCTTTGGCATATACCAGTAGCGGCTCTGCATATGACAATATAATATTATGTATGAGACCATATTTAGGGATTTGTTGTTAGGGATTTGTTGTTGTTGTTTCCTGTTTTCCTCTAGTTCACATAATTATACACAAAGCAAGCTGTAAAAGATTAGATTGCAAAATCATGAATCTTTTCAGAAATTCAACATAATTATTCTACTTTGTTGTTATGTGCTATTGCTATGCCCATGACAAAATTACTCGAGAGCCTTGGTGAAAAGTTTGTAGGGTAAACTAAATGTCAAACATCCCATTATGATAATTACTGCTTACTAGTTTGACAGCTCACTCCAACATCTTGATAGTGTGTACAACTGTGGACTCCAATTGGACTAGCACTACAGTTAAACAGACTCATCTCATCCCCAACACAATTTACATCGTCCAACCATATCTGCCCAGTGCCATCAGGAACAGCAGATCCAGTAAGTGTAGTAGCTCCAGTAGCAGAATATCCTAGCTGTCTGCATGCAACTTGTGCATCAGCAGCTCCCCATTCATCATAACACACTGTGCCCCAGATATTGTCGTTGCAGACTTCCAAACGTCCCTTAGAAGCTGTGTCTCCTTGCAATCTTATGGTTCCTTGTGATGAACATGGTGAGCACAATGGTCCTCCTTTAATTAAAATGTCAATAAGATATTCGATAGCAAGAAACTAGACCTGCTATATATTTTTAACAAATGCATATTCATGCACCATATTAGGAAACTGTTTGAAAACAAGCAAAATAAAAATTTTAAACTCCTTATATGCATGATTCCAGTATACAATGAAATACACAAATTTATATGCTCCAACTTTAATCATACATTATTGCTGATATCTTTCATTTCTATTCTGTCTGTCATGGCACGAGGTTTAGAAAGATAGATCTAGCTAGTACAAAATACTATTTTCTTGGCCTGTTAAAAGCTTATATTTATATCAGAATGAATGGACTTCGCAAATGAATGAAGTGCATGGATACAACTTATTCAGATTACAATACTACCATAGACAGAACAGGGGCGGATCCAAGTGGGGAGGTTTAGGGGGTTTAAACACCCCTCCCCTTCTTGCCAAGTAAAAAAAAAAAGGAAAAAGGATAATAAAAATAAATTTAAATTGTAAAACTGATGATGCCAACCTTTCAACTAAAATGCGCTGGTAAGAAATCTACCTCTCTAAAATATAAGTACATGTAAGTCTAAAATATAAGTAAGGTGAGATTCTTTTTTTTCCAAACTGGAATGACGGATCACTGGAATAACTACAAAGTAAACTATATAGCAGGAAGAAAAAAATGTATACGAAGTTTTTAATGTACGTGCATGCGCAAACGCTGAGCTTTTTCAGATCATCACATGTCAACAGGCTTCAATTGGAGCAGCTTGGTGTAAACTGGTCAAGAATACTGTCACAGTGAGCGAGTTTTGAGTTCACCTCCCCAACTTACTTTCTGGGTCTGAGTCTCTCTTTTAAATTGTATAGAGCCACCTCTCAAAAAAGTGAGGCAGCTGTCCATTCCGGATTTCTTCAGGTAACACATTGACATTGACACTAGCCTATAATTAGGCCTGTACTGGAGGATAATGTTGATTGTCATGTTTGTGTATATAAGTCTACTAGTTACTAGTTTAATATTGGGTCCTATAGCTAGTGTATTAAGTCTCGAAAACTAACCCTTCAGCACCTGAATCGATATTATTATTATTCTGAACTTTTCAACCTGATGGAAGTGTGTGGATTAATGTGATTTCCTTACATGTAAAAGGTTTATGGACAGCCACCATGTACTGATGGTGGACAAACAAGTAAATTAATTAACAGATGATCAAATTAATAAGTAAATAATATGTGAGGTTCCCGTTAGAGGCAGGAGATATTGTGAGTATGATTGATGTTAAGTATTTTGCATGAAAATCGGACAGATGTAGTGAAATAAGTGAGGTATTTGAATTGAAGTGCATTATGAAATAGTTCCATAAAGATGATAGTTCCATAAATATGTTGATAAATTCCGCTCCATGGTGAAGTTGTGTCTTTAGGAGGCAGGACATTCCATGAATTGAGGTTATGTTGAGAAGGGTCTGGGGACAAGATTTTGTATGTGTAGTAAGCTGTGAGTTGTCAGATGAAATGCCTAGAATTCTAGACCAGGCACCTAGTTCTGCCCGCTTGAGCTTCAAGGAGACGGAGTAGCAGAGGCTCGCTCAGCTTTGTTGTAAAGCACTAAAGCTGTGGTCACTTGTTCATGGAGGGATGTTTTTAACCTACAGGAGGCTCAGATTACATTCCCAGAGCTTTGATATAATTCCTTGAGCACATTACTAAGATTATTAGCCACATTCCTCAAGCACATGGAATTATGTAAAATATACCCAGACCCTTTTCCCAATGCGGAAAGCAGTGGCAGATCTGGAAGTGGCTCGACTGAGTTTATTCAAGTTTCCTTTTAAATGTTTTACGAGCCAGGTAGCTATATACGCAAAAAATCAAAATATTTTTAAGCCTTTCATGAGTTGTCTTTGATCCAATGTGACTAAAGGTTATTTTGGTCACACCCACATTATTACCATGTTCCGTTTCTGTATCTTGAATATGAACCTGTAATAAAATATGAGAAGAGGAAATATTTTCTGTACCTTGGACCTGTAATAGAATATGAGAAGAGAAAATATTTTCTCATGATTATTCAATCAAATGTTAGTACTCTCAGCTCTTCTTACAATTTTCTAGATCCGCCCCTGGAAAGAGACTGGTTTACGAGAAAATCAGCTAGGTATATCAGTGTTGCCAACCGTCCCGGTGATGTCGCAGAATTCACTATATGTCCGCTGCAGTCTCAAGCGTGTCTAGTTTAGTCCTCTTTGACACTTATAGAACAACAAAAACAGTTTTAAGACACTTTTTTGCAGAGCAAAACTTCCGATATACAATATTGGCTCCAACATCTATGCCGACAACCTTTGACCTTGTTTCGATCAGAAGTGTGGCTCCCATGTGGAACTTCCCAGCCATGCACGTTAGCTGGTAATTGCTTGCATTGCAAAATATTTCGCACGCGTAACAGTACAAACATTTCACGTGCATAACGGGTCAAACATTTTACGCGTGTAACTGTCCCGGAATTAACTTGAGGAAAGTTGGCAACTCTGATACATGTAGCTATTGATTTAACCAGGACCTGACCAGTTATAATTAATCCAAATTGAATAGTGTACACAACATTTGATAATTCTGTCATAATTGAATTTGTAGGTTTAGGACAGCTTCTGATGATGGGTCTTCTGATATTAGTTCTGCAAGGCAGCTTAGTAGTCCAGAAGACCTCGATGAAGGTACTTCATCACTGAGTACTTGCGAAGCTTCACTCACTAATACTGAACTTTTCTCTCTTGCTGAAATTACTGATGCTGTAAACATTCCTCCTCTTTCCTATGACATTGGGGTCCTTGCTTCTGGGCTGGTGAAAGTCAGTTCAATCTCAGATACTGACTAGTATAACTACCTTACACACGAGTATCAAGGAACTGACTTCGCTACTTATGAAGTGATAAAGAAAGGAAAATGAACCCCACTTTCATTCCAGTCTTCGTAGTTGAAAGAATTTGAGTGGCTGGCATATTCGCCATCCCAGGTTGGTGGGTACTGTAAGTACTGTGTACTGTTTGCTAAGCCAAGTGGAAAAATAGTGCTTTTGGGTTCTCTAGTAAAAAGATCTTTCCAAAACTTTAGCAAGGCTAAAGGCAAGGATGGATATCTTACTACCCACGGTACTTTCCAGTTCCACCAAGATGCAATGATTATTGGAAAATCTTTTATGAAAACCTACACCCAACCTGAAACCAGGATTGACAGCATTGTACAGAAGCAGCGCCAGGAATTGTCAGATCGAAACAAACACATCCTGTCAGTCATAGTAGACACGGTCAAGCTGTGTGGAATGCAGAGGATACCTTTAAGGGGACACAGAGATGGTTGGACAGTTGACCATGCAACAAACCGAGGCAATTTCAAGGCAATAATAGAGCACACTGCTAAGAGTGATCCTATCTTGCGTGAACATTTAGAGCAGGGAAAGAAGAACCAGCGATACACATCGAAAAATACTCAGAATGAGCTCATTGCCACGATTTCCCATAACTTGCATAAGATACTCCTGGAACCTCTGAAAATGGTGCGCTACTTATAGTATGGCTGATGAGGTTACAGACCACCATGGAAACCAGGAGATACTATCACTCTGTTTGCAATTTATTGATATGGCTGGATCTGAGCTTCATATCAAGGAAGCTTTCATTGACTTCATCCATCTAGAGAGGGCTACTGAACAATATGTGGCCAATGCTCTCCTGTGGCTTCTCTCCAAATATGGCTTGGATGTGCAGAACATGAGAGGGCAGTCATTTGATGGTACTTCAGCAATGGCTGGTGAGAAAAGAGGAGAACAGGCCCTAATCAGGGAGAAAAAACCCCTTGCCATATACACTCACTGTTGTTCCCATGTTCTAAGTCTAGCAATTGGGAAGTTCATGCTCTGTTCAAGCTCTCCGAAACATAATTGGCATAATCAATGAGGTGTACTTGTTCTTTTACATGTCACCCAAGAGGAGACAATGCTTTCTTGAGCTTGTCCTGCATGTGTGTGCTCCTGAAAGCCGGGTTTCCAAACTCAAAGGTCTCTGTAAGACCAGATGGACTGAAAGACATGATTTCCTAGAGACATTCACCACACTGCATGCTATGCTTGAGTCACATGAGTATCCACAGATCGAGGAGGCAGGAGGAGGCAAAGAGAATTGGTCGTGGGACACATCCACTCTGACCAAAGCAGAGGGATTGAAGCATTCGCTGAAAACTGGCTCCAATATTGTTGCACTTGCGATTCTTGTGAATGGCCTGGATCCACTGAAAGGGCTTAGCGCCAAACTTCAAAAGCGAGATATTGACGTGGTAGCTGCATATAAGTACATCGACACAGCTATTCATGAAATTCATGAGCAGAGAGACAACTTTGAGTTGGTTCAATGATGCTGAGACCATTGCTACCAACATTGGATCAGAGATCACAATTCCAAGAATATGCAAACATCAGAAGCATCGAGCAAGCACTCCTGCTGACACAGCAAGGTAACGATCCATCCTAATATTTAATTTAGGAACACATTAATGATTAAATTAATTATACATTGGAAAATTTTGTACACTGAGTGTAATTTTTAATTGTGTTCATTTCCAGAGACTACTACAGATGGACAGTTGGGATACCCTTTGTAGACAGCCTGCTACAACAACTGGATATACCAGGTTTTCAGAGGACAGTCGAAGGGTGAAGTCCATCATGTCTCTTGTGCCACCGGTGGTCATTAACTTGACTGATTCTAACTTGCACTCACTGGAAGATGATCTACACTTCTGGGATGAAGACTTGCCATCACCACATGCCCTCAAGGTAAGTTCCTCTGTACATGACTTTTGATACTTGGTAGACCATTTTTTTGGTCTTAGGTAAATATTTTTGTATCACCTGAAATCTCTTTCATTGCTCTTTATTTTTAAGTGATCTTCCCTTCTCTCATGAGATAGAATCTAGTCGGTGTGCTCACCTGCAATATAATAGGGGTAATCTTTTTTTTTTTAAAGAAAGTCGTTAAATTGTGTATTATCTGTGGGTACCCTAATAGCACCATAAATGGCAAGTGCGGTTAAGGTGTAAATTAGTTTCAGTGGTATTGCCACAATTAAGCCCACTTGGCAGTTATAATCGGAAAGCACAGAGAATGGCTAGTTATGATTGTCAAAAAAAAATACTCCCAAAAATGCAAAAATTAAAATATTTCTGGTCTGCCCTATCGCACCTGATTACAATGTAAACATGTATGTGAAATTAGAAACATTTCTTCATTTAGAGAGAGCTCCAGCGCTGGAAAGCCTTCTGGCTCTCAAAAGAAAACGGAATACCACAGATTTGGTTGAAACATAGACTGATGCTGATGTGGACATCTTTCCCAATATCCGGGAGCTTCTTCTCGTTGGATGTGTTCTCTTCTGTCGGGTCCTGTGTAGCAGAAAGGTCTTTCTCTGTCCTCCAGCATGTGAAGACTTATCTACGAGCAACTATATCTGAGGAGAGGCTAGCAGGACTGACTATGATGGCTGTGCACTACATGGAGGTACAAAAACTGAACACAGAGGAGGTTGTGAAATGTTACATACGAAGAAATCCCAGGCGCCTCTTCTGCAACTTAATATTATTTGATGAGTAGGTTAAATGTAAATATATTTTTGAATAGTTATAACAGTTATAAATTATACACAATTATAAATAACAATTTTGAATCGAGTTGTTGCAAGTTAGTATAAACTAATGGCTATAGCTAGAGCAAAATTGTTTCTTCTCCATAGTGATAATGTTTTTGTTTATCAATTTGTTCCTGTACAGCTAATGAAAGTATCCTTCCCAATGTATAAAAAAAATTGAAAAAGTGTCTTGATCACAGTAAAAAGTAAAACCTACCACCCCGTCCCCACTCCAATGAGGTAGTGGTAAACCCCCCCCCTTCTCAAAATCCTAGATCCGCCCCTGCAGAAATAGTGTAAGGATAAATATGACACCATAGGATTCTGTTTGGACAGCACAACTAGTAGATCACAGACTCATTTAGATTTTTTATAATTGAAAATATGCAAAACTTTAATTTTTTTTGCATCAGAGATAGAAAACAATACTCTATTTAGCTATGGAACACAGACATATAGTATTTTATTTGCCAAAATGTGTAATTAGAACTTTAATTACAATATTGAATGCAAATGAAAATATCTATAAATATATAATAAAACATCAGCTTATTTTTAACAAAAACAATAATAGGCTTTTTTTAAATATAAATATATAATCGACACATCTAACACATGGTTACAATTTCTATAAATTCCTTATGTTTAAAATGAGCATCTGATGGACATTTTACAAAGTCTTGAAGATTCAACAGGTTGAATTCTTGCACAATTGTTTGGCTATCAGAATAAAAATTATAATTCCTGATGAAGGTCAGAGCTTCTAGTTGAAACATTGAGAGAGTAAATTTGTTGAGAAAGTCATTGTAATAATTAAGAATAAAACTACTTTTTTTCTTGTTTACTAACTTCCTTCATGCAATATTCCAGTTTGCAGGGCATGTTTGATGGGACACACAGAAAGAGAATAGTGACACATGTACAATGTGGGTTACATCAAAATTCACTAGTTACTTTGAAGTGACCATACATTAAAGATATAGCTGCTGGATTGTTGAACTTTCATCATGAGAGCATAATGACCTGAGGAATATCAATCACTTAATTAGGAAGTAGGTCATTTCAATTATTCCTAAAATTTGGTTAGTTAGGAGAGCATGATGTTAGCAAGTAATGTAGATCTGTATATTTTTCTAGGAGATGATTTTTATCACCTTTTGATATATAGATAGCTATAGAAGTAGAGTATGTTTTAAGTCCATTACAGATTACACATATATCCACAGTTGGTTTTACAGGTATCGATATAATTATGCCTGTGTTAAATTAGCTAAAATGGATACCTTGTGTACCCTACCATCCATTATTATGTTTACTTTAAAAATAAGAATAGCTGTAATCCAAACTAACTTGCATTGCCTAGTCAATACAATCATTTTGACTTGGCTTTTCTCATTCATGTTATAATCAATCACAGCTCTTCTGGGGGGGAAATGAGGTAGAAAGAGGGGGAAAAAAACATCTTTTAGATCTCAGTATTTTCAAATTTTAAAACAAAAAGATATTATTATTATACCATAATATTATTATCAACATATAAATTCCCTTGTTAACAACCTATAATCTAGTTGTTAATCATCATGAATCACACATGAAAAACCTCTTTTATTACTTACCACTTTGACAGCTCACTCCAACATCTTCTAAGTGCGAACAGTTGTGGACAACACTGAGGTTAGAACTACAGTTAAAGAGACTGATCTCATCCCCAACACAATTGACATCAGACAACCATATCTGCCCAGTGCCATTGGGAAGAGCCGATCCAGTAAGCGTAGTAGTAGCTCCAACAGCACAATATCCTAGTTGTCTGCATGCAACTTGTGCATCATCAACCATCCAAGAATGATCACACACTGTTCCCCAGACATTGTTGTAGTAAACCTCCACACGTCCACTTCTACCTGTGCCACCTTGCAGTCTGATTGTTCCTGGAGAGAAGAGTGTTGTCATGATGAAATCATCATGTTAAGAATTAAGGGGAAAATTCCCAATGGAGCTATATATTCATATAATAGGTGCAAGTCATTGTCAAACTCTTTGGCATATACCAGTAGTGGCTCTGCAAATGTAAATATATGAGACTATATTTAGGAATTTGTTGTTGTTGTTTCCTGTTTTCCTCTAGTTCACATATGCACAAAGCAAGCTGCAAAAGATTAGATTGCAAAATCATGAATCTTTTCAGAAATTCAACATAATTATTCTACATTGGTGTTATGCGCTATAGCTATGGCCATAACAAAATTACTCTAGAGCATTGGTGAAAAGTGTTGTTACAAATTTTGGTAAACTAAATGTCAAACATACTGTTATGATAATTACAGCTTACTAGTTTGACAGCTCACTCGAACATCTTCATTGTGTGCACAATTGTGGACTCCAATTGGACTAGCACTACAGTTAAACAGACTCATCTCATCCCCAACACAATATACATCGTCCAACCATATCTGCCCAGTGCCATCAGGAATAGCATATCCAGGAAATATAGTAGCTCCAATAGCAGAATATCCTAGCTGTCTGCATGCAACTTGTGCATTAGCAGCTCCCCATTCATCATCACATACTGTGCCCCAGACATTGTCGTTGCAGACTTCCACACGTCCCATAGTAGCTGTGTCTCCTTGCAATCTGATGGCTCCTTGTGATGAGCATGGTGAGCACAATGGTTCTCCTTTAATTAAAATGTCAATAACATAAACCAATGCATATTCATGCACCTGTATTAAGTGAAAACAGACATTTATAAGCTCCTTATATGCATGATTCGAATTATGCAATGTAAACATGCTTTATTACTGATATTTTTAATTTCTATTCTGTTTTGTCACAAGGCTTAGAAAGATAGCTGTAGCTACTAAAAATTCTAGGCCTGTTAGAAGCTTATATTTATATCAGAATGAATGGACTTCACAAATGAATGATGTATATTGTACGACTTGTTCAGATTATAATACTCCCCTAGACAGAAATAGTGTAGCTAATCTAGCTGGTTAATATGATACGATAGGTTTCTGTTTGGACAATCATAGACTCATCTAAATTTACAGAAGAAGTTAAAAATAATGATACTGAAAAATGCAAAACTTGCATCAGAGATACATTTAGCTATATATGGATGTCAGACAAATGGAAATCTATTTGTAAATATATGTAATTGGAACTTTAATTACAATATGAATACAAATTAAAATATCTATAAATATACATTACAAACAGCTAAACAAAAATAATAAGCTAAATTTTAAATGATCGACACATCTAACAGGGTTACAATTTCTATAAATTCCTTATGTTGAAAAGGAGCATATGATGGACATTGTACAAAGTCTTGAAGATATTGAACAGGTTGAAATCTTGCACTGTTGTTAGGTTATCAGAATAAAAATCATAATTCCTGATGAAGGTTAGAGTATCTAATTGAAAGGCTGAGAGAGTAAATTTGTTATGAAGGTCTCATTGTACTTGTTTTCTAGCTTATTAACTTCCTCCTTCCAGTTTGTGGGGCATGTTTGATGGGACATACAGAGAAAGAATAGTGACACATACACAATTTGGACTACTAGTTCCATTGAAGTGACCATACTTAAAAGATATAGCTGCTGGATTGTTGGCCTTGCATTATGAACTTAATTAGGAGGTAGGTCATATATTTATTGCTACAATTTGATTAGTTAGGAGAGCATGATGTAGGCAAGTAATGTTTATCTATATACTTATTCAACAGATTATTTGTGATCACCTTTGGAAATATAGCTAGCTATAGAAGTAGATTATGTGTTGAGTATATTAAAGGTTACATATAATATCTGCAAACGGTTGCACCGGTATCGATATATGCCTGTGTTAAATTAGCTAAAATGGATACCTTGTGTACCCTCCCATCCATTATTATGTTTACTTTAAAGAATAGCAAAAGGACTGTAATCCAAAATAACTTGCATTGCCAAGTCAATACAATAGTTTTGACTTGGCTTTTCTCATTCATGTTATAATCAATCACAGCTCTTCTGGGGGGGGAAATGAGGTAGAAAGAGGGGGTGAAATGCATCTTTTAGATCTCAGTATTTTCAAAAAAGCGGGTGTACAAATGACAATATAATATATATATATATATGTGAGACAATATTTAACTATTGTTGCATATTTTGGTAAAGCAAATGTCAAGCATTCTATTCTGATTATTATTGCTTACTAGTTTGACAGCTCACTCCAACATCTTCACTGTGTGCACAATTACGGACTCCGATTGGTCTAGCACAGGGATGGGCAATGGTTTTTATGCGGCCCGCCACCCTGGTGTCGTTAGCTCCGCCCACTTTCTCTCATTCTGGAAGCAAGTCGCCCAAGCATTGAGATCGGGGCGCCGAGACGCATCAAGCAGTGCGAGATATTTTGGCAGTAGCCCCTGAGCTGTCGTATGAGAAGGTTGTCTGTGCTTCGCGAGTCTCACACACTAGTGTCCTGGCAGACTCCAAAGAGATAAGTCGTGTCCGTGATAAGTTCTTCATATTCAAATTTTACCCAAAATGAGTCATTCGAATCTATCTAAGAAGCGAAAAATTGTAGACGAATGCCGTGTTTTTAACAAAGAGTGGAGTGAAATGTATTTCTTTACTGACATTGGAGTTAAAGCTGTATGTTTGATTTGTCATGAAACAGTTGGTGTGTTCAAGGAATACAATTTGAAACGGCACTTTCAAACAAAGCACGCTAGCTTTGGACAAAATTTATCAAAACAAGAACTGCAAAAGAAAGCAACTGATCTGGAAAAAAGTTTGAAGCAACAGCAAACAGTGTTTAAGAAAACATTTTCTTCACAAAGTAATGCGACAATGGCAAGTTTTATATTGGCCAATAAAATTGCAAAACAAAACAAGTCATTTGGAGAAGCAGAATTTATTAAAGATTGCATGGTTGATGCTGTTAGTGTTGTGTGTCCTGAAGTTAAGTCAAAAGTAGAAGCTACATCTCTGTCACGAAGAACAATTGTTCGTCGCATAGATGCAATTGCAGTGAATATTCAAGAACAGCTGTTAACAGCCAGTGATAGTTTTCAGTGGTTTTCTATTGCTTTAGATGAGAGTACTGATATTCAGGATACTGCTCAGTTACTCATTTACATCAGAGGAATTGGCAAAAACTTTGAGATTACAGAGGAATTGTTATCTATGGAGTCACTCAAAGACACAGTTACTGGAAAAGATATGTACAACAGTGTCATTAACAGTCTAATCAGGTCTGGATTAAGCCTGTATAAACTAGCAACTATTACAACTGATGGTGCTCCTTCACTCATAGGTAAACATTCTGGCCTTGTGAAGTTGATGAATGATAAAATCAAAGAAGATTTTCCACTGCACAGTGCGTTGTCTTTTCATTGTATTATACATCAAGAAAACCTCTGTAAGTCTTCTTTAAAACTTAAACATGTTATGGATCCAGTGGTGCATGCAGTAAATTCAATAAGAGCGCAGGGACTGAAACACAGGCAATTTCGAAGTTTTTTGGAAGACAACGAGGCAGATTTTACTGATGTGCTGTACCACACAAATGTCCGCTGGTTAAGCATGGGAAAGGTACTAAAGAGGGTGTGGGACCTCAAAGCAGAGATTGTCATGTTTCTTACTATGAAAGAAATCTCTTGTGACTTTCCAAAGGAAATGGAGAGTGACGAATGGGTTTGTGATTTTGCATTTGCTGTGGACATAATGCAAAAGCTGAATGAGCTAAACACAAAACTACAAGGCAAAGGTTTATTTGCTCATGAATTATACCTGGAAGTGAAAGTCTTTCAATCGAAACTTAAACTTTTAGCCAAGCAGCTGAATGAGCAAAACTTTGTTCATTTTCCTCTGTTGAAAACACGAGCGGTTATACAAGCATTATCAGACAAGTACTGTTCCCAGTTGATGGCTTTAAAAGAGGAATTTATCAGAAGATTTGCTGATTTCAAGGCAATTGAAGGACAGTTCGATTTGCTCAGCTCACCTTTTACCTGTGAAATTGAAACAGCTACTGAAGAACTGCAGATGGAACTGATTGATTTACAAGCTGACAACTCTTTAAAGAGGATGTTTGAAAGTAAAACACTGGTCGAGTTTTATGCATCTCTGAACTCTGAAAAATTTCAAAATCTGAAAAATTTTGCAAGAAAGATGTTTGTGTTGTTTGCATCGACTTACATTTGTGAGCAGACTTTCTCTATAATGAAAGTTAACAAGTCAAAGAACAGATCTCTTCTCACAGATTCAAATCTTCAGTCAGTGTTAAGGATCAGCACAACCAACTTAACACCTGATTTTAACAAACTGGTAAACGACTGCAGTCAGATGCATCATTCTCATTGACATTGTTCTGTTACTTATTGAGTTACTTTGTTTTTCAAATAAATGTGATTCATGTGAAGTTTCTACTTTAAAATAATTATTAATATTAAAAAAATTGCTATTTTTTTCATTAAAAACTTTTTTATTTCATTTTAACTAAATATACTATGCAGCCCTTTAAATTTTTGAAATTTCTGAATGTGGCCCTTGAACTGAAAAGTTTGCCCACCCCTGGTCTAGCACTACAGTTAAACAGACTCATCTCATCCCCAACACAATTGACATCCTGCAACCATATCCCCCCAGTACCATCAGCAACAGCAAATGTAGTAAGTGTTGTAGCTCCAATAGCAGAATGTCCCAGCTGTCTGCATGCAACTTGTGTTTTAGCAGCTCCCCAACGATCATCGCACACTGGACCCCACACATTGTCATTGCAGATTTCTAGACGTCCACTAGTAGCTGTGCCTCCTTGCAGTCTGATGGCTCCTTGTGATGAGCACGGTGAGAACAATGGTTCTCCTTTAATAAAAATGTCCATATCATATATTTCACAGCATGAAACTCGACCTGATACATATTTTAGCAAATGCTTTATTCATGCACCTGTATTAGGCTAACTGTTTGAAAATGAGCGTAATAAAATTTAAAGCTCCTTATATGCATGATTCCAATTATGCAATGAAATTTACAACTTTCTATGCTCCAACTTTAATCATGTATTAAAACTGCTCTTTTAAATTTCTATTCTTATCTGGCACAAAGTTCAGAAAGATAACTGTAGCTACTACAAAATCCTATTTTCTTGGCTTGTTAAAAGCTTACATTTATATCAGAATGTATGGATTTTCACGTATTATAGAGCTGGAACTTGTTCAGTTTACTATAGTCCCCTAGACAGAAATAGTGTGGCTAATCTGCTGGGTAAATATTATACCATAGTATTCTCTTTGGACAGTACTACAAGTAATTCGCTAACACAAAATAATGAAGAGATTCCAAATATTTGTAACTACCATTTCTTGCATCACAGATACTAAACAAAAATGCTTACCAGTTAGACAGCTCACTCCAACATCTTCATAGTGGGAACAATTGTGGACTCCAATGGGGTTAGCACTACAGCTAAAGAGACTGGTCTCATCTCCAACACAATTGACATTATTTAACCATATCTGTCCAGTACCATCAGGAGTGGCAGATCCAGTAAGTGTAGTAGCTAAAACAGCATAATATCCTAGTTGTCTGCATACAACTTGTGAATCAGTAGACCTCCAAGAATGATCACAGACTGTTCCCCATACTTTGTTGTAGTAAACTTCCACTCGTCCACTTCTAGCTGTACCTCCATTCAGTTTGATTGTTCCTTTAGGGAAAAGTGTTGTCATGATGGATGTTATCATCATGTGAAAAAATCAAGGCAAAAATGAGGTTTTACCAGGTTAATATCAGCACTAACCATGGAAATATTCATCATCTCTTTGGGATATTAGTACCAGCTGTATAAATTACTTTTAATATAATTATATTATATATATTTAGACAAGGTTTTCGAATTTTTGTTGTTTGTAGTTTCTACTCTTCCTCTAGCACAAAGCAAGCTGATCCCAAAATCTTGAATCCTCTATGTAAATTCAACATAATTATTGTACCAGAGAATTATACGTTATTGCTGTGGCTATGATGACAAAAGTATTCTAGAGCATTGGTGACTAACTATTGTTGCAAATTTTGGTAAAGCATACGTGAAACATTCTAATATCATTATTATTGCTTACTAGTTTGACAGCTCACTCCGACGTCTTTATAGTGTAAAAAAGAAATGAGAATTCCAATTGATGAAAGTCTACACATAAATAGACTAATTTCATCCCCAACACAATCGATATTTTCCAACCATATCTGCCCAGTACCATCAGGAACAGCAGATCGAGTAAGTTTTGTAGCTCCAATAGCAGAATAATTTAGCTGTCTGCATGCAACTTGTGTTTCAGCAGTTCCCCATGTATTGTCACTCACAGTACCCCAGACATTGTCCTTGCAGACTTCTACACGTCCACTTCTAGCTGTGCCTCCTTGCAGTCTGATGGCTCCTTGTGATGAGCACGGTGAGCACGATGTTCCTCCTTTAATTAAAATGTCAGTATCATATATTTGATAGCAATAAACTAGACCAGATAGATATTTTAACAAATGCATATACAAGGACCTGAATTAAGCAAACCCAGGTAAAAAATTAGATAAATTGCAAAAGCTCCTTGTTTGCATGATCCCATTAATGCAATGAAATTCACAAATCCTGTATTATTGCTGACATTTAAAATCTCTATTCCATTTTGGCACAAGGACCAGAAAAATAGCTGTAGCTACTATAGTGATTGCATATAGCTACACAATTTTTCGATTTTTTAATAATACACAGAAAATGCATGCTATTCAGTAAGCTGCTGAAATAGTACATTCTAGACACTTTGAAAAGCGTAGGGATTTTTTTATTACTTTTGAATGGCCCAAGTATGAGTCGCATTTATTAACATTATGTGTGTTGTCTTCTACGTTTCATTTTTTCGCCTTTCTGAGTCCTTCTAGTTGTGCTACAATGAGCTTGAGATTAGTAGTTGGTGGGGAAAAAAGCGGAGAAGTGATAACAAAGCTGAGCGCATGAGAATAGTAAAGCACTTGAAGGAACAAGAACAGGAAAACAATGAAGCAGAGAAGTTCTTCAGAGGCAGCAACCCGAGTCACATGTACCAGGACAATTTGCACCAGTAGAGCTAGAAAGCAGAGACTTCAGATACACCAACCTGAGTCACCAGTACCAGTACAATCTGCACCAGAAGTGCCACCATCCACCGATATTGATGAAAACAGAGACTTAGAGGAGGTTCCTGATGGAGATGGAGAAGAGGATGATGAATATGAACACCAAGAAGCATTTGATGAATGGATACTAAAAGATGAACAAGATGGATGCATCACGGGAGTCTGTAAGTATTGCAGGTGTTTTTTTTACATTCTCTAACACAGTAGATATGTGCTATTTTTAATGTGGTATATATTATAGGGTTTCATGAAAAACTATCCGGAGTTATCGGAAAGAGTTCTTTGAAAACAAGTTTAGAATGAAGGAGAGTCAGCAAGGGAAGCAGGATCGTCTCTTGGTGTTGAGTGATGAAAACTTGAGAGATAATGCTACAAAGAAAGTGCATTTGTGAGAATGCTTTTAAGAAGGGAAATCCAAACATGACTGTGTTAGATTTTTTTGGATATGTCCATTAGGCTCTTCTTCCTAGCCATCACTTGCCACCATATTTTCCCTGCTCCATCTCACTTCAAACTGCAGTTCGCTGGTTACATCACTTGGGTTTCAGGCCAGTGTCCCACAAGAAGGGGTCTACATCAATGGTCATGAACATGAAGATGTGGTGAAATAACGTGGGGAATATTTGGAAGAGTATCAGAGTAACCACCAGCTCAGACCACTGTGTAGCGATGAACTCTACCCTTTCCCATCTACGTCAACCTCACCACCACCTGAACAGAATGACAAGAAGCTAATCATGATTCATCATGATGAGTCTATATTCAAGCTCAGATATGGATGTAGGGCTGACAAGCGAGCTATTCTCCCCAAAACCAAGGGCAGTTGGATTATGGTCAGTGACTTCATTAATGATCATGATGGGTATTTGCAATTCTCATCAGAGGTGTTAGAAGTTGCCAGGGCCTTTGATCGAGACTTCCTATGGGAGGCAAGAGAGCTGTTTGAGTATATATGGTGTGCACGAGCAGGATATTGGACTGGAGAGATGAGATTGAGAAGATTGCAGAGTTCAAGTATCCTCCTGCAATGCACACAATTGTGTGGCTCCAACCAGACCAGCTGCCACAAAGCCTATGCCCCAGATGCTCTCTATGTAAACAGAATGAACGTTAGACCTGGTGGTTGCTCAAGCTGTGATGAGAGACACAATTTGGGTAGGCAAGAAACAGAAGTTAGTGAGCACTAATAGAATTCCAAAGGGAATGAAGCATGTGTTGATGGAGCATGTCAGGCCTCAGCCCTGACTGGCTGCAGAGTAGCCTTGCAAAGATCAAACTATAAAAAGAGCTAGTACTCTTGATCTCAGACTATCAACACATAGGACAATCAGAACTCATGACCTCAGACTATCAACATAATTATAGGACAATCATGATATCATCTCACACTCTTAGATAAGTCCTATAGGGACATACCGTAATTCTACTACTCTCACACTGTTATCAACACTATAAGCTGTGAAAGCCTGGCTGCAAGGGCCCCTTTGCAGTCCAGGCTTGGGCTGTCTCATCCTATCTTCATATTCTGCTACCCGACTGTTGTTTTAAGATAAGCTATTTAAGATCTAAAACTCTTTTGTCAAGCTAGGGGTTTAGCTAGAAGAAGTTAGGGAGAGACTCTGGTGGCAGCGAATTACCAAGGTTGGTATCTGTTAGGTCTCTTGCGGTTGGAGACTCCAACATCTGGTGGCAAGCGGTTGTTCTTACCTTATCATCGAAGTGGACTGATTAGTAAGACTGCTAGAGTGTTGCTTTATCTTATTTTTCCCAGAAACTTATAGAAGACAGCTGTTGTTTGGCTAAGCAGAGAATTGGAGCTGTGTCAGGTGCTTGGCTCAGCTTGGTTAACTCGGAGAAGTGACAGCGTATATTCAGCGAATATTCAGTGTTTCTGTGTGTATACTGTGTGATATTCTGCATAATGTTTGCATATTATTTAAATAATGTTTGTTCTTGTATTTTGTCTCTGTGGTGTGCAAGAAATGACGAAGGCGAACGACAAGTCTACAGAGCAGGGGAGAAAATGGAGGTATTCCAAAGTGAGCAAGTCTAGGTGACCGATAATTATGGTTGACACAAATACGGATATCAAGAAGGGCTTGGCAAACCATCGACCATCAACGACAATGACTACAAAATAATTCCCCAACCCACTGGATGCCATCCAGGCATTAATCCAAACTATGGAGGAGAGAAGAGAATTGAATATACAGAAGTGGAAGAACATCGAACCAGAGAAAGAGAAGCAGAAGAACGTCGAACCAGAGAACTGGAAGCAAAGGAGCAACAGACAAAAGAGAACTCCATGAGATACTGCTGATGCAACTCAAGCTTCAGCAAGAATACCAAGACGAAGTGTGGCATCACCAGAAACGCTTAGATGACAGCCAATGAGAGAGAGATAGAAAAAGGATAAAATTGCTCCATGGACGGACATGGAGAGCCTGCATCTGACCTCTGAAAGTTTGAAGACACGCTCTCCACAGCAGGGATCAGCAAGCATGAATGGACAAGCTGCCTGATAACTCTTCTGATGGGAACTGCGTGCATAGCTTACACGACATCTGTCTAGGAGGACGCCTAGGTAGATTACGATTTGTTGAAAATGGCCTTGCTGAAGGCTCTCAGACATTCCAAAGAAGCCTGCGAGTGAGAGTTCTGGTCCTTCCGAAGAAAAGATGGTGATGCAACTACAAACATTCTAAGAGAAAAGTATGGCAGAGACGTTCATGGAAAACTGCAATACAATAAAAGAGGCAGCCCAGACAGTGGCAACAGGACAATTTCTCTCCCTCTACTCACTAGAGGATGTGAACCATGTCAGAGTAAGTAAACCCGAGACATTCCTGGACATCGCCAACTTCATGACAGAGCAATAAGCCATAAAGAAACAATTCCGTGATAGACAACTGCCCCAGACGAAACCACTGAGTCACCCGGAAGACTGGTCGAGGAATCCATGGGATGAATACAGTCATCCCGGGAACTGGCACTCACGTTGCGATGTCAACCAAGACAACACGGAAGGACACCATAACCTGCAGTGCAGTGAGTGTATGAGTGGCGTAAATAACCCATTTTACATTAGCTCTCAGGGAAAGCCTCAAGATAGGTCTGGGGATAGAGTTAACTTTGTGCCTACATGTTTTAGATGTGGCAAGAATGGCCATAAATGCCCTGACTGCACACAGAAGCAGAAGGTCGGATGTGTGAACAATTCAGGGGATGAAAGCGAAGTTAGGATGGAAAAACACAGTGAAATGTCTGAGTCAATAATAACAGCCATCAGACAACCAAGTTTATATGTACAGGGCAGCATAGGCCAGAGAGAATGCTGAATGTGCATAGATACGGAAGCAGACAGGACCATAGTTGATGCAAACCTGGTAGAGAAAAAGGAATACCTAGGTAGGAATGTTACCTTGGAGGGCTTCAATGGATTCAATGTATTTTAGCCTTTAGCTAAGGTCTGGAAGGTAGGAAAGCACAGGTTGCACCACATAGTAGCAGTGGTGGACAATGCCCCGGGTATGGATATGGGCATTATGAGGTATCTGTTAGAGCTAGAAGTTCAACAAATGCAGGCCAAAGAGGAGCTGAAGGCGACCAACAATAAGATGCAGGAGTTAACTTTAATCACAAGGCTGCATGCCAGGCAGTAGAGGAACAGGCTGATGACAAAGAGCTCAGTGAAGAGTCAGGTGATATGCCCTTTCAATTTAGTGACAAGATGTTTGGGGATGAGGAAGCTGGGGAGGTTGAAATACAAGCAACACAGGTCGGTGATCCCATAGATATCCTATCCCCGAGCTTAAGGAAGAAGCTTCAGATGAGGTTAAGCTGTGTAGTAAGTAAGAAGAGCCCAACCCTAGCCAAAATCCGACAGTTGGCTGAGGATGAGAAGGAAGGACATATTTGGAAGAACCAAGTGCTGGTGCACAGAATGGAAAGGGAGGACGAAACCATGAGTGAGAGGGTGGTCGTACCGGTAGAGAGGTGGAAAGGTATCCTTAAGATGGCTCACTCCAATAAACTAGGAGGTCATTTTTCTTACAAAAAGACAGTAGCAACCTTGGCCAGACTGTTTACCTGGCCCTGTATTTCTAAAGACACCAAAGCCTGGTGTAGATCATGCCCAGAATGCCAAAAGGCAACTAGAAAATCTTCACATAGCTCCTCTCTGTCCCCTCCCTGTTATCTCTACCTCTTTTGCGAGAATGGCTTTTGACCTTTTAGGTCCTTTGTCCAAGGCCAAGTCTGGCAACAGATATATACTTACATGTATGTGCCTTGCATCTAAATACCCTGAGGCAGTCACATTATGCAGGGTAGAGGCGGTGACAGTTGCAGAGGCCATGATGGAGATCTTCTCCAGGACAGGATTTCCAGAGGAAATATTGACAGACCAAGATTCTGTCTTCATGGGGTGGCGCCTCACCAAACAGCTGTGCCAACTCCTCGATGTCAAACAGCTGAGGACATCTCGATACCACTCACAAACAGATGGCTGCCTCGAACGCTGGCACGGGTCATTAAGGAACATGCTGAGGAAATGTAGCGAGTGTAAAAGGGAATAGGATAACATATTAAAGTACTTCTTATTTGCTTATAGAATTGCTCCCCATGCAATTCCTGGGTTCTCTCCGTTTGAGGTAGTATTGGGTAGGTCCATAAGAGAACCACTGGATTTGGTGGTTGGATGAGTGGGTAGATGGATCAGAAGACTGTAGTAGAATCGGTAGACCAGCTTGGAGAGAAGCTGATAGAGGTGAGACAGGTAGTGGTGGGAAGAGAGAAGTCAGCCAAAGCATCCATGAAGGTCCAGTATGATAAAAAGGCACGAGCCCGTGAACTTGAAGTAGGCATGCTAGTCTTGGTCAGAACCCCTAACCTGAGCGGAAAGCTAGACGACCTGTGAATGGCCCATTTGAGATTACCAGGAAAGTAAGCTTTGTTACATATGAACTAGCCATACCTGAAAGAAGAAGTAAGAGAAGAATAGCTCATATCAACATGTTAAAGGCCTGCTACTAGGTATGGTAGTAGTAGCAGAAGAGGAAGACGAGGGCCAAGGGTAAAGTACTTGCAGGGCTGCCAGCTCTGACAGACAGGCAGAATGATGAGGTGGGAGCCTTGCTAGCCGAATATAATTATGTAGTAAGACAGGAGGTTGGTAGAGCCAGGGATATATGTCATGAGATTGGTACTGGCAATGAGAATCCCATCAGGACATGCCCACATAGGTTAGCTCCGGTATGGAAGGACCAGCTGATGGAGGAGGTCCGGGTGTTAAAAGAGTCCAGCACAGTGGTGCCATCCACCAGCCCATGGTCCTCACCCATGGTCCCAGTTCGTAAGCCTGATGGCACCGTCCGACTGTGCATTGATTTTTGAAAGCACATCACAAAACCAGACCCCTATTTAATGCCCCGCATAGCCGAGATGATCGACCATCTTGGGGAAGCCCATTATTTGTCGAAGTTAGATCTCAACAAAGGCTTTTACCAAATTCCCCTGGCACAACTAGATCAGGAAAAGACAGCCTTTTGAACACCAGGGGAAAATTCCAATTTACTATGATGACAGGAATGCCCCAGATCTTTCCAAAGGATGATGGATACAGTCCTAGACGACATCCAAGATTTTAGTGGTGCATATATGGATGATATTATCACATTTAGTCAGACTGGGAAGACCACGTGGCACACATTAAATGTGTGCTAAACAGACTAAGGTAGGCTGGACTAACTGCCAAGCCGGCAAAATGCCAGTGGGGGTCATGCAAAACACGCTGGGTAGAACGCCACATATGTTTCGACGTTTTTCATGAGCTATATGAGTGCCTTGTTACTCTATTGGATGCCATTCTGTCACCAGATGATCATCCAGCTCTGCTTGAAGATGATGAGAACTGGAAGTGGGATAAAGAAACAAAAGTAAAAGCACAAGGGTTGAAATCTTCCCTTTGTTCTTTTCAGACCATAGCTGTTTTCATTGCAACGAAAAATGTCCTTGATGAAGTCAAAGTTTTAGCTTCTAAGTTGCAAAAGAGAGACCAAGATATTCTTGATGCTCACAAAATGGTAGGGACTGTCATTGAGAGTATCAAATTCACCAGAACAAACATCAGTACAATTTTCGGCAAATGGTATGAAGAGATTCTTAAACTTGCTGACAGTGTGGGATCATCTGCTAGTATTCCTAGGAAAACTAGTCTTCAAAGGAATAGGAGTAATACTCCTAGCGATAGTCCTGAAGAGTTCTATAAGAGAACTATAGCTATTCCTCTCTTAGATTCTTTCCTTAGTCAGATGAGTGAAAGATTTACATCCGATAAAAGGTATATTCAAGGGCTTCTCTGCCTCATACCTTCTGTTAATAATGCTGATTTGAACTTAGCAAGTTTGTTACATTGGGAACACGATCTTCCTTTCCCTAAATCTCTCTGTAATGAGCTAGAAAGATGGAAACGACTTTGGCAAAACAAAGAGATCCAAGGTGGTACACTTCCTGACAATTTACTTTTAGCTCTTGGTGCTTGCGACAAGGACTCATTTCCCAACATCCACCAGCTTCTTATAATTGCATGTACCTTACCAATTACGAGTGCTGAAGCGGAGAGGTCATTTTCCTTGTTGAGAAGGCTCAAAACCTGTTTACGATCAACAATGACTGACGACCGTTTATCCGACTTGTCAGTGATTGCTATTCACCATGGCGAAGGAGTTACAACTGAAGAAATCTGTCAAAAATTTGTAAGGACATATCCGAGAAGACTCTTTAATGCTTCTTTGTTTGATTAAATGTTTACAATTGTACTTACCTGTGATTGTAAAAAAAATTATGTGCTAATAAGACATTTAATTAAAGGGTGTGGTTTTGGGTGTATTTTGTGGGGAGAGCTTATAAACAACCCCCTCCTATCATAATAACCTAGATCCGCCCCTGCATACACACATTTATCGTACAGACTGACGCATCCACTAAGAGGATTGCTGGTGTTGTGAGTGTGGTGAAGATGAAGAATTACCAGTGGGGTTCTACTCCAGGAAGCTGCATCCAGCAGAGACAAGGTGCTCTGCCACAGAGATCGAATGTTTGACCATCATATGAAGCATCTAGCACTTTGGTGTTTACCTGGTGGGGAAGCCCTTCCCAACCACAAGGCTTTCACTCTTCAACTCACCTCACCGGCAGATTAATGTGGTGGTCATTACTGCTGCAACCCTATAACTTCACCACCCACTACCATCCTGGCCCGAAGAATGGTAATGCAAATGGACTCTCTCGTCAGGCTTGGGATGGAGAGCAGGAAGAAGAAAAAGATCGGCAACAACAGTTTTAAGGAGGACGTGATGTCAGGTCTCAGCCCTGACTGGCTGCCCTGCATAGATCAAACTATAATATATAGAGCTAGAAATCTTGATTTCAGACCATCAACACATAGGACAATCATGATATCATTTCACACTCTAATTCTACTACTGTTATCAACACCATAATCTGTGAAAGCCAGGCTGCAAGGGTATTTAAACCCAGTCCAGGCTTGGGCTGTCTCATCCTATCTTCATATTCTGCTACTTGACTGTTGTTTTAATATAAGCTACTTATGGTTTAAAACTCTTTTGTCAAACTTGGGGTTTATCTAGAAGAAATTATGGAGAGACGGTGGCAGCGAATTACCAAGGTTGGTATCTGTTAGGTCTCTTGTGGTTGGAGACTCTAACAGAGCGAGGCATCAAAACTTCCACCTTGAAGGCTCCTGACATGAGGATAATTCTTGCTAATCATGAAGATTTCAGAGTGGAGAAGACAATAGTCGAGACATATTTTTCTGATCGTCATCATCCTTTGCACTTCATCCCCAAATTCCACTGTGACCAATAGAGAGAATTTTGGGACAGGCAAAGAGATACACACGCACATGCACAAACTCTACCCTACCAGGACTTAGGAAGATCATCGAACCAGCTCTTGACTCCGTGACTAATATCAGGAAGTATTTTAGGAAAGTACACAACTACTATGAGAAAGCTTACAAAGAGGGACACACTGCTGAGAAAATGGTTGAGCAAGCAGCAGTGAAGAAGTGCAGAAGTGCAGTAAGAATAAAAGTATATCCCATAATAAGTATAAAATTAAAAAATAAATGTTATAATTTCATAAAATAAAAGAGCAAAAGAATTGAGTTATCATTATGATATATAAATTATTCCACAGAGTTCACAGAACTTGTTCAATGCCATGTAATCTGCTGTTTATATATACCTATTCACTTGAATATAAGTCGAGACTTGTATTTATTTCAGCCAAATCGAGTTGCAATCTTCAAGCAGTGTGCTTGCGCAGTGCCCAGCCAGTCTCGCGCTATTGTGCCGACGCAATTATTTTGTGCGTCGTTGTTGTGACAAACATTGAGCTAGGTAATAGTTGGCCGGCAAGAGTTCCTAATCTACAATGAGTTTGTTATGTTCGATCTGTTCTTCATCCTCTTCGTCCAAGGAAGCAAATGGTGTCACTTCCTTCCAACAGCTGGCGAGTAGCTTGTGTAATGGCTAAAGCTGCTACTTTATCGACTTTGAGGCAGTGAATTTCTCCATCTTCAGGCCCGTCCACCTTCACAGTGATGCCACAAGCACGGAATGACTTCTTGATCAACTCGGCAGACAAGCTAATGATAAACGATTGCACGTGTGTAAGAGCGGTGGTGTAATTAACTTGGTGTGCTACATTTGGAGTGCAGCTTTCAGAGCGACTTCTATTCAGTGTGCGACTTATATTCGAGTGAATACGGATATAAAGTACTCAAAACTCTGTAGTAATTATTATTACTCACCAGTTTGACAGCTCACTCTAACATCTTCAAAGTGCGAACAATTGTGGATTCCAATAGGGTTAGCACCACATAAATACAGATTGATCTCATCCCCAACACAACTGACATTGTCCAACCATATCTGTCCAGTGCCATCAGGAACAGCAGATCCAGTAAGTGTAGTAGCTCCAATAGCACAATATCCTAGCTGTTTGCATGCAACTTGTGCATCAGCAGACCCCCAAGCATGATTACACACTGTTCCCCAGATATTGTTGTAGTACACTTCTACACGTCCACTTCTATCTGTGCCTCCTTGCAGTCTGATTGTTCCTGGAGAGAAAGTCATGATGAAAATGCTATCATCACGAAAAAGAGCGAAAAATATAAAATTATAATAGCAAGATACTCTGATAGCTAAATATTTATATGTTCAGTTCAAGCTATGGTCACTTGCCAGCAACTCTTTCGAATACTATATACCACCGGCTCTAATATGAAAGTATGTGCAACGTTTTTGAAAAATAGGTCTTTACTCCTTTATCCTAGTTCAGTTATGCACAAAGCTATATATCTGAAAAATATTATATCTCAAAACCGTGAAACTTAACTCTTTATTGACATTACTATATTATGTAACCAAAAATTTAGACAGGGTCAAGCAAATGTCCATATAACCATTAGCTCTACTTACTAGGTTCACAGCTCATTCGAACATCTTCGAAGTGAAAACAATTGTGATCCCCAATGGAGTTAGCACTACAGTTAAAGAGACTGATCTCATCCCCATTACAATTGACATTGTCCAACCATATCTGTCCAGTGCCATCAGTAATAACATATCCAGTAAGTGTTGTAGCTCCAATAGCAGAATAACCTAGCTGTCTGCATGCAACTTGTGCATCGACAGATCCCCATTCATCATCACACACTGTGCCCCAGACATTGCCATTGCAGACTTCCAGACGTCCACTAGTAGTTGTTCCTCCTTGCAGTCTGATGGCTCCTTGTGATGAGCAGGATGGACACAATATTCCACCTTTAATTAAAATGTCGATATTATATTTTGGACAACAAGAAACTAGACCAGGTACATCTAATATCAAATGCATATTCATCGGCTTGCATAAAGCAGAAAATGAGCTAAATACTTAAATACATTGTAAATGCTCGTTTTATGTAATGATACCATTTATTGATCTTTAATGATGCATTATTGCTGACATTTTTAACTTCTATTGTGTTTTGGCAGAAGGATTTAAAAAAATGTAGCCATCAGAATTCCTTCTTCTTTTCATGACTGTTTGAAGCTCATATTGGAACGTATGGATTTCACAAGCTGACGAAGTAAATTATAGCTACAACTTGTTCAGGATACATTAAAGGAATGGTGTCTCTTATAATATTATAGTTAGATAAAATCTACACTAAAGGAGTCCCTTTGGACAGGACAATGAAGTACTTGTTCGGACATATCTAGATTTATCGGAAAACAAAATGATATTCAAAATATGTGTGACCTTAATCAAAGGAAATATCCTATTTAGCTGTGGGTCACAGATGAAGGTTTCCTGCGATGCATAAATGGAGCTGTATTGACTGCAACTATGAATATATCGACAATTAATTTATACACAACAGCATAATCAAATCAGTTTCAAAACAGAAATAGACACATCTAAAAGATGATAGCAATTTCTATATGTTAGAAATGAGAATTTCATGGACATCTTTGTTTATTTTATAGTCTTGAAGATATTAAAATAGCAATTAGCATACACAATGATAGTCGACCTGAATACAAGTACTTGTTTTCTTGCTTATTCATTTCCTGCATGCAGTCTCCAGTTTGCAGGGTGTGCTTGCCATAGCACATGCAAAAGAACAGGGTATAAACAATGTCAGTTTTTGCCCTTCCATTGAAGTCATCATACTTCAATAACCTTCTCAATAATCGACTTGAAATTGCATTCTCAATTTCAAGTTGATTATTGAGAAGGTTATTGTAATATTATTATGTCAACTGAGAGTTCATTGATAGTGAGATGTTCAATATACCTGAGCCATCTCTATGAATGCATGAGAACCTGATAGCAATTAGCTTGGAATTAATTAATTATTCATGTTTGTTCAGTTGCAGATCATGACACTAACAAGTTGATATAGTTCACTAACAGAGGATCTGTCTAGCTTTGGAAATATAGAAAGTTATAGGAATAGATAATGTGTTGACAAGTTTGTTACAATACAAGTTACTTATCTGCAAATGGTTCTGCAAGTTGAATATGCCTGTGATAACATAGTTAAAAGGGGGTATCTTCATCCATGATTATGTTTATTTTAAAAGGTGAAAGAATGCCAAGTTGATTCTAATCCAATCTATTTTGCACTGTTTTTTCAAAACTAATGTTAAGCCAACCATACTCCTACTGGACAAAATATGATGTAGAAAGGAAGCATAATTTTAGGGTTGTATACAGTATATTTTTATTTTTTATTTGTATAGTAATTTCATTCCTGATATTAATTCAGATAAAAGCTAAAGTAATTGTTATTAATTATATAAACCGCATTATAAATAAATAGAATTTTCTGATATACTTAGCTATATACTTTGTTTGTGTGCCATGTAGCTACTCTTGTGTATATACAAACTCTTAATTATATGTACCTCATTCTCAAAACTCTGTTGTTAATGATCATGAATCACACATAAAATACATTCTAGTATGATTATAGTTACTTACCAGCAGGACAGCTCACACCAACATCTTCAGAGTGCGAACAATTGTGGACTCCAATAGAGTTAGTACCACATATAGAGAGACTTATCTCATCCCCAACACAATTGACATCAGACAACCATATCTGTCCAGTGCCATCAGGAACAGCAGATCCAGTAAGTATAGTAGCTCCATTAGCACAATATCCTAGCTGTCTGCATGCAACTTGTGTATCAGCAGGACTCCAAGAATGATCACACACTGTGCCCCAGACATTGTTGTAGTGAACCTCCACACGTCCACTTCTATCTGTGCCTCCTTGCAGTCTGATTGTTCCTTGAGAGAAATTTTGCAATGATAAAAATGTCACCATGTGCAAATATTCCAAACATCATAGCAAGAGTTCCTGACGGCTAAATATTTATACACAGTGCAAGCTATGGTCATCTGCCAGCATCAGTTTGGAATACAAGCATCTGTTCTATATAATATGTGCAAAGGTTTTGAAAAATAAAGTAGTTTCGTTGTTATTGTTTTCATCTAATTCACATATTCAAGCTAATTCACATATTTATTTAATAAGCAAGCAGCAAATTATTGGGTGCCCAAAACATTGACAGTATACATTATTGCTATAGCTATGGCATAAAAACTCTACACTACAGCATTGCCTACTACTATGTTTCCTAATTGTGGTAAAGCAAATATGAAACATCTAGCATGATTACTACATATTGCTTACTAGCTTCGCAGCTCAATCGAACATCTTCTGAGTGAATACAGTCGTGACTCCCAAGGGTATTAGCACTACAACTAAAGAGACTGATCTCATCCCCAATACAATTGACATTGTCCAACCATATCTGTCCAGTGCCATCAGGAATAGCATATCCAGTAAGTGTAGTAGCTCCAATAGCAGAGTGTCCTAGCTGTCTGCATGCAACTTGTGCATCAGCGGCTCCCCATTCATCATCACACACTGTGCCCCAGACATTATCATTGCAGACTTCCAGGTGTCCACTAGTAGTTGTACCTCCTTGCAGTCTGATCGCTCCTTGCGGCGAGCATGATGAGCACGATGTTCCTCCATTAATTAAAATAATAATAATATCATATATATTTGACAGCAGGAGACTAGACCTGATAATCTTTAAAATATAAATATTCTTGTACGTAATTAAGCAAGATGTTTGAAAATGAGCTAAATATTTTGTTAAACTTGTAAATGCTCCTTTCATGGATGATTCCAATGATGCATTTAAATTCACAAATTTCTATGCTTAATCTTTATTGATGCATTATTGCTAACATTCTTTCTCTTCTATTTTGGCACAAATATTAGAAAGATAGCTTAGCTGCCAGAAATCCCTTCTCCTTTTCATCCACTGTTTGAGTAGCTACATCAGAATATATGGACTTCACAGATGGGTGAAGTATATACCTACAACTTTATAAAGATTCAACAATCCACTTGACAGGTAGCTATAGTGTAACTTATTTTGCTAGCTAAATTTGATAGCAGAGGATTGTCTTTGGCAGCACAACATATTGTTTTTCAGAATCTTCAATGAGTGTGTTCATAATAATATGTGTGATTTTGGTTCAGATACAATACATGGTTCACAGATGAATGAACTTCATTTTCACCATGATACATAAGTGGAGCTTTAATGGTAATATTGACTGCAACTACTAAATACTATGTAAACATTTCCTTATTTATAAACATCAGCACAATAAAAATAATAAGTTAGGCAGTTCCAAAGAATAAATAGTCACATTTAACACATGATAACAAATTGCTTATCTTAAGATAGAGGATGTCATGGAATTTTTGTGTGTGTTTTTAGTTTTGATGAACTCTTAGAGAATGGGTACTACAACTTCGCCTGGGTAAAACTACTCGTTTTCTTGCTTAATAGCTTCCTGCATGCAGTCTTCTTGTTTATAGAGCATGCTTAACATAACGCATGCAAAAGACCAGTAATACAAGTTCAATGAGGATTACATCAGATTAATTCTAAGTGAGCACATTTCAAAATTATCTTTGATATAACTAATGGGCTGCCATCATGAATGCATCATTACCTGAGGAATCTCCAGCAATATAGCCTGGAGTGGGTGATTTCTACAGAGCAAAGTTATGTAAATTTATATAATTCACTAGCAGAAGATTTTCACTAGCTTTGGAAATATATATAACTATGTACAACAATATAGTATGTGTTGACCACTTTGTTAGTCTACAGGTTAATTAATATCTGCAGATCAAAACCGACCAATTTGGCGAAATTGTTCCAAGAATTACTAACTTATCTTTTGCATTCATGCAATATTAAAGAGGGAAAGCCCAGCAAGTGTCTCTCTCTGAAGTGGTGATTTAAGTAGTAGCTTTGAAGAGCCATCAGCATTGCAGTGTGCAACTGTTTCCTTAAATATCATACTTATATGTTGAGAGCAAGAAGGACCATCTCTTCATTCTAGCAGCAGCCAAAATTGGAACACCTGTTTTGGTCCAGAGATTGTCCAGAGGGCTTTTTGATCTTGAATAATGAGGATAGCTAAGGTTTGTTGGTGTTTGTTATTGATACATACATGCCATCGTTAGTTTTAGTAAGAGTATATTAGCTACTATCTGTAGCAGGTGTCCTTGACATTATTTGCATTACCTAATTACTCACAGAGTGATGTGTAGTTGAGTGAAAAGATATTCTACGTTCCAAATAACTCACATCAGCAAATGACTTCAGAGTAGTGATGAATAGGCCATTTATGACCTAAATCTATTGGACTAACTCAAGCTATGACTCAAACATCTAGGCATTTCATTGGCTTTGCCCTACCTTTGCAATGAGGTAACTGCTGCTGTGGGTGCCTCGCATCATTGTTGCCTTGTTAGATAGCCAAGCTACTGAGTTTACTTAGACTCCGCTTTATAGGGATCTGAGCTGGTATCCACCAGAAACTTATGTAAGTGCCTAGGTCCTGTTTAGACCAGAAACTAGATAGCCAAGAACTTAATTAAACATCATTCCAAGCAAACACTTACATTATTACTCTGTTAATAATTTGGCAAAGGGAATAATTTCTAATGACATCAGCACTCATAAGCTGGAGAACTTGGACAGGTAACCGAATCAATAGGACAGGATTAGCTTCCTAAAGCTTGGGGTTTGTTCATAAACTGACGTGCTCAAGTAAATAATTCTGTCAGCCTCGACATGTGGTAGCCAGCTAGCTTCCTAAACTAGCATGAATATTGCCTAAATATTGCCTAAATCAACAGGAATTCTTTATGCTATTTAATTAACAAAACGTAAGTACTGTAATGTGGTCAAGTGCGTGGGTGGAAATGAATTTCGTTCAAATTCCATTAAATTCATTTTGCACCCGCGCTCTTGCCTACCTACTTATGTTTTAACACCTAATTAAAACACTCATTGCATAGAGTAGGGCTTCCTCTAGCCATTGGTGCTAATTTCAACTCTCTAGCACTTGGCAATCTCGAGATATTTATGCGGCAAAATCAGGTATTCAGGTTTTGAGGTTCCCTCCACTTGTAGCTCCATTAAGTTGGCTATAGTTGTATCCATGAAGTATCACAAGAGAGCACACAGAGAGACGTAACTTTTGAACTATATATCAAGTCCGGTTTACAGAATCTACTGAGCTATAAAGTGGTAACCACAAGTTAAAAAAATAAATATATATATAATATAAATATGGAATAGTCCTCCCCCTTTAATGCAACAGTCACCCCTTAAAAAGCTATAATTTTCTTACTACAAATATCTCCCAATCACTCTAAAGCATATGGATTCAGAGTGATGACATGGTAAGTATAAGTGACTGTGTAGCGTTACATAGCAGAACGACATCCAGAAACAGCAGTAAAGGCCTGAAAGGTTTTGTCCATGTTAACACCAACGATCACCAGGTACCTTTTGGGATGGCTTTCCACCCTCAAATGGCACTACTAGGAAGTGTGCATTAATTGGTGTAACTACTAACTTAGCAAGCACCCACACACGAAAGTGCCCACTGGGCACTTCGCAAGTGGCCTGCAGGTACTTTTAATATACACTGCAATCAACCCTATACAAGCAGCTTGGAACTAGATGATGCCTATATCAGTGGTATACTGGCACAGCATAACATAAACTAAGGAATTTTACTTACACATACTGTACACACTTGTAAAAGCAAACAGTAGCAATTAAAATGGGGCCTAATTAGATTTGGGTTGAATTTAGTGTTCTAGGATGGTGTTGGTAGAGACAGTGCCTAGTTATGTGGTTTAGGGTGGGTTGGGTGGAGATATAAGGGGGAGGCTCCACTCTTGCAGTTAACTGGTAAACAAGCTTTCGTCAGAGTCACTTTGAACTGATAATAAAAACTTGTGATTCCAACTTTAGAACTCCATAAGTTTTGCACACTTCATTTGATATTCTTGAAATAAAGCTTAAAAGAGAGCTCTCTCCCCTTTGAAACTAAAATGGCTTCATAGGTATAACCATGTCCAAGTTGCAGAAAGTCAAAGTTTGGAAAATCAAAACATGCATCCCCCGGTCAACTCTCCCAGAAATTACTATAGTTCTAGCTCCTAATTGGAAAGTGCTAGACAGTAAACTTTGAATTTAGCACCAGTAGCTAGAGGAAGTATCACTCTACAAATTGAATGTTTTCATTCGGTGCTGAGTACATGGTTAAGCATGTGGGTGGAAAATTAATTTTGATTTTCAACCAACGTGCATGGCCACGTACCCACATTTAACACTTAATTAAAGCATTCATTGTAGAGGAGGGCTCCTTTAACCACTGGTAATAACTTCACCTGACTAGCATTTTCCAATTAGAGCAAGAATTGCAGAAATTTTGGTGCAGGTTTTGAGGTCCCCAAGTTTGCCTGGCTGAAACTGGGGTATGGTTAGACCTGTAACAGATTTTATTGCCAAAAGAAAGTACACAGAGCGAGCTATCTCATGGACTATGTATCATGTTCATGGAGTGAAGTATGCAAAATCAATGGAGTTTCAAGGTCAGAACCACAAAATTTTTATTATAAAAAATGGTATCGTCTCCGGCATATTGCATTAAACCAGCCCAACCTGACGATAAAACCTGATACATTAATATTGAATCAGGAATGCAATAGTGATCCTAGGTGTTTTTTTGTTTTTTTCGTTCCTATTTTTATTATTTTTATTTATGCTTAGATCTATCATATTCTTAGACATTCTGACAACACACCAGAGCTCTGTCACACTGTGGATGCATGACTTGACTTAGGCAGATAATACTAAATCTAAAACATATAAACTCATCAAATGTATCGTCAATGTGGAATGCTGGAAAACTAATTTCACATGCCACAGAGACTTACTTGAATATTAGGGGGTAGAATTAAAAAATGTGAAGTATATAGTCTACTTGAATATACAGGCATCACAAGGAAATGTCCCTTTAAATCTGGTTGCGATGTTTTTGTACAATTCTGCAGGAACTAGAATTAATCAAATACATGAGGGTGATGTGCATCTTTAATTAAACTTGGAAAAAATAGAAATTCTTCCTAAAGTTTCTGGTAGTTATAGTGCAGCAGTCAAATGAGTGCCCACACCAGTTCCAAGTACGCCTCAAGTCTGGTTCATAGTATGCTGTTCCAATTTATGATTCACCATTTTCATGATATTGTTAACATGGAATTACATCATTGAATAAGTTATAGCTTTGTTTATAACGTGTGGGTCAACAAGTGTCGATGTGCTTTATGTGGTTTTAGTAACAGTGAAGGTAAAGATGAAGGGTTGATTGAGGCAGTGAGGAACTCTGGAATGTAGTTCACAAGTCCTATGGATACTGTCTTAAAATTATTTTCACATAATCTCTCCTGGTCTAGCATGTGTCAGTACAAAAACACAATAACACAAAAGCTTTGTAATAGTTTATGGCATTCCACTGCCATCAAAATTGATAGAGCTTGTACAAACTCGACAAATAAGCAGTTCAATGTCGGTTCCTTATTTGTCCTGCCCAGTTATCATAACTACCACTAAGACAATGATCCACTTTGAAACTGCATTATGCTCAAGCACTAATAGGTGTGAAGAGTCAACAACCTGCTCTCGATTATCCCAATATGTGTTGTCATTGCTACTCTATTAGCTACATCTAGTCCATAGGTTACTAATCACTGTCCATGATCATTCTCCCAACAGCATGATGAACCAAGATTATTTCCCCAAAGTGGTTTCAATGCTTTTCAGAAACCAGACATTATATCTCCGCTAAAATAAGTCTTCAAGCAACTCTTAAGCTACGTCTATAAACAATGTCTTGGTGGGCTGGCTGAGCGGAGCGTTGCATTGCGTCCGAGCCGTGGTGTTGTGAACCTCAAACGCAACGGAGCGCAATCTAATCCAGCATCTGAAACGCAGCAATGTGCTTGTACAATGGCAGTGTCCATTTGAAGAAAAGTTTCTGTCAGGAGCTTCCCGTTTGTAGGTGACTGGAAGTCAGTGGTAAGTCAGGTAAGAATGGTCTAGCTATATTAGTGCAGCGGTTAAGATAGCATATTAAAAGGAATTGTGCACTTTTTGATAAAAGCATGAAATTTGGTACATAGTTTTTAAACATCATAAGGATCATTTTTAGATGTGGAGCCATCTTGGATTTGACCTCTGGTGACCTCTAGAGGTCAATTAACTTCGGAAAACCACAAGTTCTAATTTAGCACCATTTGTACTTGGAATAAATGTTAAGTGTTTGGCTAACGCTTCAAGAGTTAAAATGAGACTAGAATTGTGTCCATATCTCATTCCATTCCAAAGTTATGAGTATTTAAATTTTATGTGTGACCAGGTGAATAGCGTTTTCTCATTTCCCCCACAACTTACAAGCCAGAGCCAGTTGTAAACCATACTACAACAACAAAAAAGTATCTGACTGGTAGTGTAAAGCACATGACTTGTAAACAACTCATTAACACCATAACATTATATCCCATAGTCTGTATAATTATGCAAACAAATCATTAACACCATAGCATATTATATCCCATACCTATCAAGTGACAGCAGCAGCCCTCTTCACCCTGCAGCAGCACGCCTACAACCACTACATTGACCAGCTGGATGACGCACGCAACGAGCAGCTGGAGTTTGACGATTGGTGCCAGCAAAAAGCGGAGACCTGCCCCCAGTTTGACTACTGGGCAACTGTCCTGCAACTGGAGGTGACGGTCCTGGTGTACGTGCGCTCTCTGCGCCTAGCGTCGTTTGCGATGTATGTAGATGCCCTGAGAGAACTAACAGTGTGGTTCCATGCCCTGGATCACACCAACTACGCGCGCTGGATTCCTGTGCATCTGCGAGACATGGTGGAAGTGCCGACGACACACCCTGAAATAGCCCAGGAATTCCGAGCTGGGAATTTCACCATCCAGAAGACGAACAGGTCATTCTCCGCCATCCCCGTCGATCAGGCCCACGAGCAGAACAATGCTGCCATCAAAGGAGACGGGGGTGCAGTGGGCCTTACTGACAACCCCAGCGCTCTACGACGGTGGATGGTGGCAGGACCAGAGGTTGCCACGCTCATCGAACAGTTCCACGATGAAACTGATGCAGGGAACAGACCACAAGACACAAGGCACCATGACCAGTCAGCAAGTGTGCAGACTGCTTTCCTGAAAGATGTATAGTCGATGGTCAACGTGATGGAAGACTTCGGGAATCCATTTGAAGAGGAGAGTCAAGATCTGCTGGTACTCGACACCAAGGAGATCACGCCACCTGAAGCTGTAGACGCCCTCCGTCATGCACACGAAGTGGGTCAGCTGGAGTTTGACAACTTCGTCAGAGAACGCCTGGTGGAGAGAACGAAACCCATAGGAGATGTCATCCACAGAAACAAGCTGAAAATCTTTGGTCAGCCTGCTTGGAAACCTCCGGTAAAGGGTAAGCAGCAGATGAAATCCCTCAAGAATGACTTGAACCTGTTCTCTCGTCTGTATATCGGGTGCCAGAACCGGGATGGGAATATAGAGGAATTCTTCAAACATGAAAACCAATCCTGCCCCCCTGCACTATCAAATGGCTGTGGCATCCGGCTGGGTGTCAAGAGTGATCTTCTCGCTTGTCTAGAAGACCTCAGTCAGCCCAAGTCTGAGGTTCCTCCAACCAGCTGCATTGTGCTAGATGGAGCGGTTATCATCCAGATGCTGAGGCCAGCTACAGCAAAAAAATTCATCGAGTATGCACAGCAGGTCTTTGTGCCCTACATACTCTCAAAACTCCATCAAGCCACGCGACTGGACCTGGTGTGGGACCGCTACAATACAGACTCGTTGAAGGGTACAGCAAGAGCTAAGCGCGGAAAAGGGGTGAGAAGACGGGTGGTGGGTGGTGCAACGATCCCCGGGAACTGGGCCAGCTTCCTCAGAGTCGACAAGAACAAGACAGAGCTGTTCAGCTTCCTCTCTGGCGTCCTCCACGACTCATTCCAGCTTGCAGACAAGGAGCTGGTCATCACTGAAGGAGATGATGTCTTGAGCAAGCCACCGCTCCTAGATACTGCAGGCCTGGCTCCTTGCAACCACGAAGAAGCCGACAGCCGCATGATGTTACATGCCGCCCACGCTGCTCACAATGGACACAAGAAGATCCTCATCCGCACAGTTGACACTGATGTTGTTGTCCTGGCAGTGGCTCTGGCACGCACCCTGGAGGAAGGAGCCGAAGTGTGGGTGTCCTTCGGCACGGGCAAGGCTTTCCGGTTCTTGCCAGCCCATGAGATGGCACGGGCTCTGGGCCCTGAGAAAGCACAGGCACTACCAATGTTTCATGCTTTGACGGGCTGCGACACAGTCTCCTGCTTCGCCGGACATGGCAAGAGGACAGCATGGGCAGTGTGGACAGCTCTACCTCAGCTGACCCAGACACTCATTGACCTCTCCACTGCACCAGATCATATTGATGAAGATGACATGCACACCATCGAGAGGTTCGCCATCCTGCTTTATGACAGAACAAGCACCGCAACCTATATCGACAAGGCACGCCGCAAAATGTTTGCAAAGAAGAGCAATGTCCAGCTGATCCCACCGACAAGTGCAGCCCTGAAGCAGCACATCCGACGAGCAATATACCAGGGTGGACATGTCTAGAGTCAGGCCCTGGTTCCTGCACCAACATTGCCATCACCAACCGCCTGGGGTTGGATCAAGACCAGTGACATGTACGAACCTCTCTGGACAACGCTACCCGAGGCATCCAAGGTCTGCCTGGAGCTTGTCTCCTGCAAATGCCAGAAGGGGTGCATCAAGAAGTGCAAGTGCAAGAAGGCCAATCTGGAATGCACAGCGCTGTTTGTTTGCGATGGGGAGTGCTCTCAGAACTGAGCTCGCAAACTTAAGATGAAGATTCTGAACTGTTCCAGACAGTACACAGGTACTGTAAAACAGTGAACTTATCTGCACAGTGCATTTAGCGGATTATTTGTTAATTAACATCATAATTAAATGTAGTAGTGTCCCTTGATCACAGAAGTATAAAATTTGACTTGCCCAGGATTGATCTGATGAGAGCAAGCCACCATAATCATCGCTATCTGGTTCTGTTATTCTTGTTGTATTATCGATGTAATTAGCATAATTGTTTATCCCAGAGAAAATAGGTGGCCTCTGTGAGATCAACTTTGCTACAGCTGGAACGTGTGTGCACAGCTGATGAGTGTGTGCCATCATTGTAGCCTCCATGCCATGCCCACCATGAGTCTTGAAATGTTAATGTTAGTATGGTTTACAACTGGCTCTGGCTTGAAAGTTGTGGGGGAAATGAGAAAACGCTATTCACATGGTCACACATAAAATATAAATACTCATAACTTTGGAATGGAATGAGATATACAGTTCTAGACTCTTTTTAATTCTTGAAGCATTAGCTTCACTCTGATATCAAACACTTAACATTTATTCCAAGTACAAATGGTGCTAAACTAGAACTTGTGGTTTTCCGAAGTTAATTGACCTCTAGAGGTCACCAGAGGTCAAATCCAAAATGGCTCCACATCTAAAAATGATCCTTATGATGTTTAAAAACTATGTACTAAATTTCATGCTTTTATCAAAAAGTGCACGATTGGTTGGCTTAACCGCCCCACTATATAAAGAATGGCCTAGCTATAACTAGCTATATAAAGAATGGCCTAGCTATAACTAGCTATATAAACAATGGCCTAGCTATAACTAGCTATATAAAGAATGGCCTATATAGCATGGCCTAGCTATAGCTAGCTATAGAAAGAAGGCCTAGCTACAACTAGTTTCTATCGAGTGACAATTATCCACATATTGATATGATAGGTTGGAGAAGGAGCAACCTCAGAACACTGTTGCAATAAGTGGAAGACAGTACATAAGGGAACTGAAGAAGAAGAGTCCCAAGAGGGTGATGCAGGTCCATGGTTATTTCATGCTCGCCACTGTTTTCTGTCATCCTTTTTACACATCATTTGTGAACATTGAATTCCCCAAGAACCCTATTCCCCACCACCTACCAATTATCATGAATATGTAAAGTAATTATTTTAAGCCAATTTTGTGTACTGATATGTTGAAAATATTTACTAGACAAGACAATTTATTATTAGCAAGCATAGTGTGTTTATGTATGCTAAAACATAGTTGTATTGCCAGGGGGCTTCTCCAGCTGTGCTTGAGAAGTAGTCCCTGAAGCATCTCTCGTGGAAGCAGCGGATTGTGAATACCTCAAGATCAATTGTACTTTATATAATGAACAAGGTACAAAGGGGGGGAGGGAACCCCTGCTGCTTCCAGCACATGATAGGGACTCCATTCCAGTACATGGCTCCTTGTCGGATGGTACAAACTGTTTATCGTCCCGTACGAAAGTTGAAGGACAGTGAGGTCTGCAAAATCATAGAGGATACTTCATGACAGAGAGACCTAACAAATAAATTTATTTAGGACTATACTTGTGAGTTACCTGTAGCAATAAATCTCAGAGCGAGTGCCAACCTTTCACCTGGGGAGATATCAGCTCTGACAGAGCTGTCATGAGGACTGATGGGTCAGGTATGGACTGACCTATATGTATAGGTAACTGTTATTATTTACACTATGGCACATGCAAAGCATACCACATACAAGGCATACCTCAACTAAAAGAGAGTCAAACCTCTCCCTAGACATCCTCAAATATCTTAAATGAGTCGGGGTCAGACAGCCTCATCTCTTGTAGGAGATTGTTCTAATCTTCATGCTGGGTACAGCTAGTGAATATAGGGCGTACCCACACCCTTCTCTTCTGCTTTCTTCGTCTCCTACTAGCCAATAGCAAGATTAAATCAAACTCTTCTTCGCTGTTGCTGCGGTTCGAAATGAATAGGGTCAAAGGTCAATTGGCCACAACACTAGCCGAGCGGAGCGTTGCGTTATTTATGTTGTGAACCGACAAACGCAACGCAATGCAACGTAATGCAATGCAACGCAACGCTCCGCTCGGTGTGAACCAGCCTTTAGTTTGAGCATGGCATTGGAAAGTAATTTGAATTCCACGTAGACAAAACATTATTTGTAGTGGCTCTCTCATCTTATGGATTCAGGAACCATATGTGAACAATACATGAAGTAACGTCGGAAAAAATAAGAGCTTGGCTATGAACCTATCATTGCCAGGGCACCTATATACTACAATTCTGAGAAAACATATGCCTGTCAATCCTTCAAAACACACTCAAAGTCATATTCACTTATATTATAGAGCAATGAAAAGCTAGACAGATTTCCTCATCTGGATCATCTAAATAGGAACCATGAATTTGCAATCGCTGAATTGAAGACTATCACTATACCAGGTAAATAGCATAGCAAAACCAAGCCAAGCTCAAGGCCTGTAATGAGGGAGGGTTTGTTTGTCTATGCCATACATACATCAATCCAATGCACCAGCTTTAGAAATTACTCCATTTAGTCAAAACATCTGACAGCAGTAGATCTTGGACTGATAAACCACGTTACTCGGGCTGTGGATTAGCTGCCTATAGGCTAGCTAATACTAAGTTTAGGCCTTACTGCTTACTAACAAGTACATAGAGGAAACCATGCACACCCTTAGCATCACAGTCAAGAAAGTGATGTTGAGTTTCTATCTTTGGTGTGTGCTATTTTCAGAAATAAAATGTAAGTATAGCTTCAGTTTGCTGTGATAATCAGCTCCATTAAAAAGAGCAAACAAAAGTTATATTTTTCTTACTACCCAACCTCTCAAAGGCATATGGATTATGGATTCAGAGTGATACTGTACATAGTGATAAGTGACTGTGTAGCATTATATAGCAGAACGACATTCAGAAACAGCAGTAAAGGTTTATCCATGTTAACACCAACAATCATCAGGTATCTTTTGGGCTGGCTTCCCACACTCAAATGGAACATACCTGGAAGTGTGCAATAATTGGAGTAATTACTTATTTCTGACTTAGCAACACCCACACATGGGTCAAATGGCCACTGGGCACATAGCAAGTGGCTGCAGTTGTTCCATAGTACTTTTGATATACAGTGCTTATCCAAGCAGTTTCGAACTAGATAATGCCTATATCTGTGGTACACCTCCACAGCTTAAAACTAAGGAATTTTACTTACACATGCTTGTAAAGGCAAATAGTAAGTGTACAATTCATTTGGGGCCTGATTGGATTTGGCTGACAAAGATCTAAACAGGCGAATCCAGTGTTCTAGGATGCTGGTGGTAGAGACAGAGCCTGGTTATGCAGGTTAGGGTGGTGGGAGGGGAGGCAGGGTGGAGTGGAGGGTGGAGTCACATAAGGAGGAGGCTCCACTCTTGCAGTTAACTGGTAATACAAGCATTCTAAACTAGACAGGGTGACTTCAAACTTATATTTAGCTTGGAGAATAATGGGCTTGATTAACTATTGTTAAGTTAAGCTAGCTAATTGCATCACACCAGCTCAACATGATGATAAAACCTGATACAATCAAGATACAATCAAGATACAATCATAATTAATATTGAATCAGAAATGCAATAATGACCCTAGGAATTTTCTTTTATTATTTCCTTTTTAAATTATATATACATATATTTGCTTAGGTCTATCATATTCTTGACAGACATTCTGTCAACAGAGCAGAGCTATGTCACACTGGATGCATAACCAGACTTTGCCTGATAATACAATGCAGATTTAAAACAACTCTCGATGAACTCTCAGTTGACATAATAACATTACAATAACCTTCTCTTGAAATTGTATTCTCTCGACATTTCGACTAGATGCTCTAGCCTTCATTAGCAAATATAATGTCAATGTAGAATTCTGGAAAACTAATTTCACATGCCACAGAGACTTACTTGAATATTAGGGTTTAGAAATAAAAATGCAAAGTAGTCTGCCTGCATATACAGGCATCATAAGGAAGTGTCCCTTTAAATCATGTTGCAATGTTTTGTCCAATACTGCACGGACACTAGAATTAACCAAATACATGAGGATGATGTGTGTGTTTGCCCCTTTAATTCATTTGAATTGGTGCGGAAAAAATTGAAATTCTTTTTAAAGTTTCCTTGTAGTTATAGTGCAGCAGTCAAATGAGTTCCCATACCAGTTGCTCATTAGAAGTATGCCTCAAGTCTGGTTTATAGTATGGTGCTCCAATTCACGATACCACTCTCATGATAATGTGAACATGGAAGTGCATCATTGAATAATTATTTATATCATGTGGGTCAACACTAGTCGGTGTGCTTTATGTGTGTTTTAATGTTTCAGTGAAGAAAAAGATGAATGATTGATTGAGGTAGTGATAAAATCTCATGATACATGGAATTTAGCTCACAAGTTCTAGAGATATTGCCTTACAATCATTTTTATACACTATCTCCTGGCGCAACAACTTGTAATTGTTCACAGCCATTAAATTGATAAAGCTTGCACAAACTCAACAACTATCTACACAGTCAATGTCAATTACTTCTTTGTCAAGCCCAGTTATCATAGCTACCACTTTGCCAAGTGATCACATGAAAACTGCATTAATGTTAAACACTAATAGAGTCAACCACTGCTTCCTTATTCTCCCACTGCTTGAAGTCGCATTCACTTAGATTATAATAGTTGGCATCCCTTCCTTAACAGAAAGATCTTACTAATTTTTCTAGGGATGTGGCAGTTCAACCTGCCTTTAAATTCCAAATGCTGTATTGCAAAAGTGCACTACCAGGTAGATGGCATAGCAAAACCATGCCATGCTCCGCATGTGATCGGTGGAGTGTGTTTGTCCTTATCCCACACTAGCTTAGAATATTACTGCATTTATGAATGCCTAGCAGTAGATCTTGGATTGATATATCAGATTACTAGGTATGGCTTAGATGCCTCTAGGTTAGGCTAGCTGATACTCTTTCACAAGCTAAGCCTTAGTGCACAGAAGTACCAAGTATTCCCTTACTCACAATAAAGTAGGTGAAACTGAATATTTAAGTTAATTAGGTATGGCTTTTTTCAAGAATAATCTCTTCAAATTATTAGTGTAATAATAAGCTGCAATTTGTTATGTAGATCAGCTCATTAAAACAAACAAACAAACAAAAAGCTAAGTATTCCTATGTTTTACTTAGTACAAGGTAGCTACCTAAGATACATAAACCTAAGGTTCCCCTTAGGCCAATTGTGTCTTGTGGTCCCTCACCATAAAAACTGAATTTCCAATAATATAACTGAATGAATAATTCCATGAGGCTTTAGATATTAGATTATGTGGTAGCCAACTAGCTTGCTTAATTGTCTTGGGACCTAGCTGCAGAGATCTTGGACAGATAAACAGGGCATGGTTAGAAGCATTAAAATCTTCAGGGACAGGAGAGCATATAATATGGCATGCTAGTATCACATTGCCGATGATAATGGATATATTCATATGAAGAATGTAACTCAGTGACCATTAACAAAAAGCTTTGCCTGAGCTAACTCAGAGAAATCTAACTCAAGGTTGCTGGCTGCATCTAACCCTACTGACAGACACTCTATCTAAGAGCCAGTAAAAGTAGCCAAGGTGAAATAATGCTGTTTAAAGAATATCAAAATAGCCTCAAGTTTCTTCAGTGCCATTGAGAGAGAAGGAACTATTTTGGTCATAATTATATAGTTCCATATTTTTTGGCTGTCTCTGTTTGATTGTATTAGTTTTAAGCATATCAGGGTATACAGTGAGTGGTACCCCTGAAGACTTTCCTATGCCTATGTCTATTAGGAAAAACACCACAGTTGCTGAAATGGAGAGGCAAGTGTGGTTGTCGTGTCTTTTACATAAAGGCTTAAAAATGTAAGCAGCCATACAGCTGATTTATAAATATAGCATGGAAGTATTATGTGAGAAATTCATTGTCTGGAGCTTAGAAAATCGAGACACTAGAAAGCTTAGAGCTAAAATAAGCGCTATGGTTTTGAACCTAAATCCTAGAGTGCTAGGGAGTAAAAAAAAGTATTCCAAGCATTTTGTTTACCTTTAGCTAGCTAGCACATCAACAATACCACATATATACCAAACCTTAAAAAGTTTAGCTAGCTAATTACATTCGCAAGCTTAGACCGCTACATATATGGTAATGACAGAGCCATAAAGTGATGTGATGTTTGTTCCTATTCTCAATACTGTATATAGCACACAACAAAATTTGAAATTGCTTACACCATTTCATTTACATGAAGTAGTGGAGCTTACAAACTGAACTGTATCAATTAGAGTTACTTATTTATAAAAACCATTTACCAAACTATTGCTAGGATGACCTAGAGCACATTGAGGAGTATTGTATTTTATGAGTGTGCTCCTCTTTGCTGTATAAAGGCTACAACATAAAGATAAAACATTAATTGGCAAGTAAGCGAATGAGCCTCATTCCTTGAAGGTGGATGCAAACTTCCACTCATACCCACCTATGAGGACTTTCTATGATGTATGTACATTGCCTGACCCAAGTAAGATCAGGTCTCAAATCTTGGACAGGAATTGGATCATGTTGTTTGCATGTACAGTACTTGAGATAAAATGGTTTGAACATTTCCTCACCACATTGATGCCCTTCAATAACCCATACCTTAGATGTTTTTGATATTATCTACTTGTAACCGGTAGATACAAAATATATGCATGTTTGTCCTCAGCAAAAATGGAAAGGTGATCCATAACCCTGAACTGCTGAATCTTGCCATGAGTAGATATGCCACACTCACTTTCCATCACCCGTGCACAACAACATTCAGAAAATTTCAAAATCATTCAACAGTCAATAATTATTTCCATCCACTAATCTATACAGTAGTTGGCTAAGTTGGTTTAGCTAGCTATATGAAAATAAATAACCACAATAGCCAATATACCAGCTAAATCTAGCTGACTAAATTGATTTAGTGCACCAATTACCTAAGAATTAGTTACATGGATTAACTTACCTAAGTAGGACAGAAGAAAAATTGCCAGTGAAATATAATCCATGTGCTCCACCTTCTTCCTGCAGAAGTAGAGTAGCTACACACGGGTTGTAGGCTGGAATAGTAACAGGAGAGAGTGTTTTCAAAGAACAAATAAGAGCTTTGCCACCAGTATTTATAGACAATATACAGCCAAGACTATAAGTCCATGCTATGCAACCTTTGCAATGCTAGAATATATAGAATCAACATGGAAGCAAGGACATATAAAGTGGTCAGGCCTGGAATTTGCTGTGGCTTCATTCTATATAACGTTTCTCACAGACGTACTCCGTATTTGGAAGTTGAAAGTTCGTGGAAGAAATTGACTTGTAGTTCTGTGCTGCATATGATTGCTTTGTTATAGTTTATTAGCTACTTATTATTGTGACAATCGGTATAATAATAATTCTGTAGTATTTAACCCTTTCACTGGCAGATTTACAGAGGACTTTTTACAAAAATTGACACAATTTCACTTTTTTTTTTATAGAGGACCACATGAAGACAAGTACCCAACAACTATATATCAGGTGATAGCTGATGCATGAAGGGACGTTATGGTACATTTTAGTTGCTTAGCAACAAACCACAGAAATGTGAATATTGTTATAAGAGACAGGAAGTAAAATAAAAGTGTTTATATCGGGTTTATATCATCTCAATTTCATATTACACATGAAACCAGCAATGTTAGCCGGTCAACTTTTGGTCAACAACAACAACTGTTTGTCAACAATAATTTTTTTGGGTTGATTTTAACAAACCACAAAGATGTGAATATCATTATAAGTTGAAAAAGGCTCGGTTTCATATACATGAAATCAGCAATGTTAGCTAGTCAACGTTTGGTCAACAACAACTTTGTCAACAACATTTTTATAACAAACCACAAAGATGTGAATAGCATAACAAAGAGGAAGTAAGGGCTAGGGTCCATAGTACTGAAAAATAAATAAAAGTATGTGCAAAGTGAGCATAACATAATTATAAATAAATATAGATAAAAATTAAAAGGGCAATGCTTGGCACTGTGAAGGTCTGCATGTTCAGCATAACTCAGACAAACACATAATGCTACATTATAAAAAATATATATATATATAAACAATAACCTCTCCTCCAACCCTGTCTTCTCCTCTGCTGCTTCCTCATCCTCCTCCAAGTCCATGAGTGAAACTACCTTCCAAGGAGAAATAGTTCTTATTATTATGCTAGTTACTAGGCTTTACTATACAACTCTTATCTATTCTTACCTTGGGGGAAATCGTCATGATCATCGCTATCGTCTGAAGCTTCGCTTGGCAGAGTAGGGCGACCTATACTTTGAAAACTTGCTTCGTGGTCGGTGCCAACAGCTTCTGTTATAGCTGCCACAGCATCACCGTCAACTACGCCACTTCCCAGGTAAGCACAGGCACCTTCTTCCTCTTCCTCACTAACGTCAATCTCGGACAGGCCGAAGTCATCCTCAAATAGGAAGTCTTAACGCTTCGTCTGGTCCTTCGAGACCGGGAATTAACCGGAAGTGATGTTTGCTGGCACATTTACTTCCCTTTCCTCATTCCGGATATTCAGGGGTTTATTAGAGGCATGTTTCAGTGCAATTTTTGAAAACGATTAATTTTTTATGAATTGTTTCGTCGCGACTAATCAACTTAAGTCGCTTATGCCAGTGAGAGGGTTAATTATTAAAATATTATATAAACATTATCTGTCAGCAGAATCTTCAACAATATCATTCAAAGTGGATTTATGCTCAGTCTTTCAGTTTTTAGGCAACATTAAACATTCGTGGAGCATTGTTGTCATAAATTAGTTTTTTGCATGCCTTAATCCACAAACTTCATTGAAATAATATATATGTAGAAGTGTAAAGCTAGAGTCCACCAACAATCCACTTGCCAATAAGATCGAGCTAGCAGTAACGTTTCTCACAGTACGTGCAGGAACTAATTGAGAAAATATACTCAATTCATGATTGTAAACATCAAATATAGTGCAGACCTAAACTATCCATCTGATATAATGTCAATCTGGAATGCTGGAGAACTAATTCCACATGCCATAGAAAATAACTTGAATATAAGTGGCTAGAATGCAACTAGAATTGGAATACACGAGGATATGTGTGTGTACCCCTTAATTAATTTGCATAGCTGAAAACATAGCTGAAAAGAAAATAGTAACTCTTTTATAATTTCCTGCTATAATATCACAGTTAAAGGACCAATACCAGTTCTCCTTTAGAAACACATCTCATTGGTTGGTTTTCAATATACCGTCCGCACTAATGACATGCCTTTTTAATGATATTGTGAGCACGATATTGAATCGACTAGATATGCTATTCTAGCTTCAGTTACCACAGGTCAGTTAACATATTGTGGTGCACTTTACTTTTTTCAGCAACAGATTGTTATAGTGAAGGCATTGAGATAATATTATTATAATAAAAGATTGATTGAAAAGCGATGAACTCCCTTGGGATATATCTCCCATAAGTCCTGCAAATATTACCTTACAATCATTTTTGTAGATTCTCTACTGGCACTGTCTGTCTTGTGTCAGTACTAAGATACAAAAACACAACAGTTTGTAACTGTTGATGGCTATTAAAGTAGATAAAGATTGCACAAGTCCAACAATAAATCAGTTACTCCTTCATAGTTATCAAAGGTCTTACTACACGGCCGAGTGTATCCAAATGGAGACTGAATTACTTGCATGTACTAATAGGTGTGAAGAGTCAACAGGGGTAGGAAGGTATGCAGACCCAGAAAATAACTCACCAAAGTCTCAATAATATCTTGGTTATACCAACAAACTTCAGCAGCAGAGGAATAGATCTTCGAACATGATCAAAGTTGCTAAATCTATAGTTTTAAACATCTTTACAACTGCATACCTGCTTGCCATCTCAATCAATCTTTAATCATTCCTATTTGACTTCTCTAAAACAATTTATTACTGAAACAAAAAACAAAAATAAAGCATACCAAAATGTGTCATCTGACCTGTGGTAACCAGAACTAGAAGATAACTGGAATCTATTCAAGCAGTTTGACCCTATGCTCACAGTATCATAAATATCAGAGGCAGATCGGATGGTCAGGCCAGGAAGTGGGAATGGTCAGGTTGTGCCTATTAGGTTAACAGAGTAGTATTGCAGACAGAATTCTGACATAATATTTTAGTCCTGCAGAATGAAGTCTATATTCATGCTTAATTACAAAGTGATTGGCAAAAGTGACAGGATTTGGGAAAACCGTCTCAATGGTGTCTTAAAAAAAGATAGTCAACTTGTGAAGTCTAATGGCCATGTACTGTAAGGTATTTGTGTCTGTTGCCTTGAACTGACATGAAAGAATTAGCATCCAGGAAGCAATGAATTGCATTTCAATGTGTTGCAAGCGCTTGGGTCAGTTTAGTTGTGAAATGAAGCCATATACTACTAACTTTACTCGAGTACATCACCACTGGAGACTCTCACCATTCTAGGCTTTTGAGAAGGTAGGGGTTAGCATCTATATAATAATAATAGCAAACCTGTAAAAACCTGGAGCTTCCTTTATTTCAGCAAGATCTGGAGCAAGTTGTCATGTTATTGTTAACCTAATCTGAGAAACTTGAGCTCACCATTTGCACATGCAAATAAGAAATATCCGTAGTGTTTTTCCCTTTTTATTTTTATTTTGTTTTGTTTGAATTTTTTTCAATTCAAAGCAATGAGGCAAAGCAATGAGGTAAATTTCCCTACACACTGGAGCTGATTTTTATATTTAAAATTAAGTGTCCTTAATAGTGCAGTGGGACCAAAAACATTATAAAAAAAAGAAACTTGTTGAATGTCGTTTTATGCAATGGGTATCGAATATCCCTCCAAATTTTTTTTAACTTGGGTGATCACAAATTTTATGTTCAAGAAGTATCCCCAGGTTAAGCTACTTAAAGTGTCTACACAGCTTATGCTACTTATATTTAGGAACTTACTTGATATAATATGTTCAAAGCACACTGAGAAACTGAAAAGAGCACTCAAGAACCATGACAAAGTTACTTATAGCTACAAATCACTGCTGTAGCTATAGATCCTGCATTGGTTTTGGTTTGGTCCAAATAAAGGAAGTCCACATATGGAAATTCATTTCATTACTTTCTAAGGGCAGACAGCGCTACCTACGCAACATACTAGCTATATTATGATTTTCAATCAGAGTGCTTAAGGTCTGTGAGAAAGCTCTAGTTACAACCTTCAACCCTACCTATAGTTACTGCATCAGGTCCTGTACCAAAGAAGGAAATCCAAGATAACCATGTTAGAAAAGTTTCTAATGATCCACAGCTTATCTACACGACATCTCATTTCATTGCAAACTTGACACACAGCTGCGGAGGGTGGGTGGAGGGGTAGCAGCAAGAGTTTAATGCCACTGACATATATTGAGAGAACTAACTAAGTCCTCTACATAAAAGCAGAAGAATGCAAAATCAATGTGACCAGGTTAGGAAAACCAGTATAACCTTTACTGGACGGCCTTTATGAATCCGTGACATAATAAGCGACGCCTTTGTGGTATGATGGTTGCATTACAATGGTGGCAATGCAACATGATGGAACATGAGGTTATACTGAGCATTGATCACAACACAACTCTTATTACTGATAAGTCATAAGGTGTCCTCGAATGCTTATTGAAGTAATTTCTGAGCAATGAGCTAAAGATCTTAATTGTGTTTCATTCCATCAATGAAAAGAATGAAAACAGAAACTGGAAGGCATGCACCATACACTATAGGCACACTCACTGTGCCCTTGTACTTAATTCTGATCCAACATAGTTAAGCTCCTTCTATCGTTCTTGTCGTCATATCATCAACACACCCATCAATCCTTCAAGTTACAACAACAATAATTAAAAAAATAATAATAATTGGAAATTAGTCATAAGTATCTTGGGGAGAGTAGAACCTAGCACTGCATTTTTTGCCATGTTGCATGGACACAGAAATTCGCTGAAGCAGGTAAGAAAATGCCTTCTCCTTCTCCTCTTTTCATTGCTCCTCCCTAACTCCTGGAGAAAAGTCATCACTTCCCTATGAAACAGAACAAACCTCCCAATCTGATTGGTAGACTTAATTACTGTTATTATTAGTTGTTTTTTACCCATAGTAAATGTAAAATTTGTGTAATTGCTTGTACTAGTACTGGCTCTGTCATCTTGACTTGCATGGATTCATCGAATTTTACATAAGTAACATCAGCAGACTAGATATGAACCTATCATCAGAAATAAGAGCCTAGGAAATGAACTTATCATTGCCAGTGCACCTACCACAATTCTGAGAAAATATATGCACGTCTATCCTTCAAAACACACTTGAAGTCATATTCACTTACAATGAATAGCAGGACTGTTATGGCGTCTTATTTGGCCGGCTTTATAGTGATTGGATACTAATATGTACAGTACTTCTGCTGAGGATGGAAGAGGCCTGTGGGAATCACTATTATATTCCCTGAGTCTCTAGCACCCACTTATAGAGGAGGCATCGACAGGAGTTCCTTATCAAGACCATCTCACTAAGGAACCATGGAATGGAACAATCTGCTTGTGAATTTCAATTGCTGAATAGAAAAATAGCACTATACCAGCTAGAGAGATGAGCAAAACCACAAGGCATGTGAAGAGGGAGGGTTTTACGCCATAGATACATGAATGCAAGGCACCAGCTTTAGAAATTCCATTTATACCACACCTAGTTGTAGTAGATCTTGGAGTGATATGTAAAGTTACTAGGGCTGTGGATTAGTTGCCTTTGGGCTAGCTAATACTGTTTCATAAGTTTAGGGCCCCTTAATGCATACTACCACTAAGCATATAGTGGTAACCATGCCCGCCCTTAGCAGCACAGACAAGACGGTGATGCTGAGTTGTTTTTTTTTGTTGGTTTTTTTATGGATATAGCTATTTTAATAAATAAAATGTAAAAATACAGCTTCAGTTTGGTGTGAGAATCAACTCGATTGAAAAGCAAACATTTTTCTATATTTTTCTTACTTACAGAATATCTCCCAACCTCTCAAGAGCATAATGGATTCCGAGTGATACATGGTAAGTATAAGTGACTATGCAGCATTACATAGCAGAAGGACATCCAGATAGAGCAGTGAAGGCCTGAAAGGTTTTGTCCATTTTAACACGATTATCAGGTAATGTTTGGCTTCCCACACTCAAATGGCATGTACCTGGAAGTGTACGTAATTACTTATTTCTAACTTAGCTAAACACCCACACGTAGGTCAAGTTGCAACTGGGCATTTAACAATGGCCGGCTGCAGTTGTTCCATAGTACATTTGATAACAGTGCATTCTACCAGCTTGGAACTAGGTGATGCCTATATCTGTGGTATGCTGGCACTGCTTAAAACTAAGCACACATGCTGTACACACTTGGTAAAAGCAAATAGTAGTGATTTGGGGCCTAATTTAGATTTGGCATGCAAAGTTCTAAATAGACAAATTTATTGTTCTAGGATGCTGGTCGTAGAAACAGTGCCTGGTTATGGGGGTTTCCTTCAAGAATTTTCTTGTCTTCATAGGTAAGGAAAAACTGAGTTAGCCAATATTTGGCAGTGCGAATAGTGATTGGAATCTTTTCTCTTCACCAGGCATATCAAGATTTGCAGGTGATGCTTCATTCTTGTCAGACTCTGATCCTGAAACCGTGCCAATTTCCTTCACTTTCTTCGATGGGGGAGACATGTAAGATGTAGGTTCACAAGACCGTTTTTATGTGCTTTCGGGTGAAAGTGGTTGATTATAACAAGTGGTTCCACCATGGCATTTCGGAGAGCATGTGGCACCTTTCTTTTGGCAAACATAACGGTGATTCTTGCAACTTGTCTTGCAGTTGCAATGCCCACCTTGAAAGTTGTTTTGTGGATTCGATAACTTGGCTGCTACACGTAATGATAATCTAGGTGACTCTTTCCATCCTGAAATTGAGCCTTCCACAATAGAGCTCTAAATACATGGCCATTAGACTTGATAAGTTGACTATCTTTTTTTAAAGACACCATTAATACGGTTTCTCAAATCCTGTCACTTTTGCCAATGACTTTGTAATTCAGCATGAATATAGGCAATAATAACTTCATTCTGCAGGACTAAAATATTTTGTCAGAATTCTGTGTGCAATACTACTCTGCTAACATAATAGGCACAATCTGACCATACCCACTTCCTGGCCTGACCAACCGATCTGCCTCTGATATTTATGATACTGTGAGCATAGGGTCAAACCGCTTGAATAGACTCCTGTTATCTTCTAGTTCCAGTTACCACAGGTGAGATGACACATTTTGGTATGCTTTATTTTTGTTTCAGTAATAAATTGTTTCAGAGAAGGCAAATATGAATTATTAAAGATTGATTGAGATGGCAAGCAGGTATGCAGTTGTAAAGATGTTTAAAACGATAGATTTAGCAACTTTGATCCAATGTTACCATATCCGAAGATCTATTCCTCTGCTCCAGAAGTCCGTTGGTATAACCAAGATATTATTGAAACTTTGGCGAGTTATTTTCTGGGTCTACATACCTTCCTACCCCTGTTGACTCTTCACACATATTAGTACATGAGTCTCCATCTGGATACACTCGGCCGAGTAGTAAGACCTTTGATGACTATAATACACATAAATACAAACTGAAAGCTACTCCTCCATGTGCTCTAGGTCATCCACCATCTGTGTGCACTCGGCTCAGTGGCAATAGCTTGGTAAATGATTTTTATAAACAATTAACTCTAATTCATATAGTTCAGTTTGTAAGCTCCACTACTTCATGTAAATGAAGCAATTTCAAATTTTGTTGTGTACTATATATAATTATACATTATTGAGTATAGGAACAAACTTTATGGCTCTATCGTTACCAGATATGTAGTGGTGTAAAATGTCTAAGCTTGTGAATGTAATTAGCTAGCTAAACTTTTTAAGGTTGAGTATGTGGTGTGCTAGCTAGTTTAATAACAATAAAAGTAAACAAAACACTTGGAATACTTTTTTTCACTCTCTAGCACTCTAGGATTTATAGTGCTTATTTTAGCTCCAAGATTTCTAGTGTCTCGATTTTCTAAGCTCTAATATTGCAGACAACGAATTTCTCACATAATACTTCCATGTTATATTTATAAATCAGCTGTATGGCTGCTTACATTTTTAAGCTTTTATGTAAAAGACACGACAACCACACTTGCCACTGTTGGCCTCACCATTTCAGCAACTGTCTTCAGGGGTACCACTCAACTGTATACCCTGATATGCTTAAAACTAATACAATCAAACAGAGACAGCAAAAAAATATGGAACTATATATGACCAAAATAGTTCCCTCTCTCTCAATGGCACTGAAGAAACTTCAGGCTATTTTGATATCATTATTTCACCTTTGGCTACTTTTACTGGCTATTAGATGATAAAGTTTCTGTCAGTAGGGTTAGATGCAGCTTTGTAAGCCAGCACCTTGAGTTAGATTTCTCTGAGTTAGCTCAGGCAAAGCTTTTTGTTAATGGTCACTGATTTGCATTCTTCATATGAATATATCCATTATCATCGGCAATGTGATACTAGCGTGCACTGTTATATGCTCTCCTGTCCCTGAAAGTTTTAATGCTTCTAACCATGCCCTGTTGATCTGTCCAAGATCTCTGCAGCTAGGTCCCAAGACAATTAAGTTTAGTTAAGCAAACTCGTTGGCTACCACATATCTAATATCTAAAGCCTCATGGAATTATTCATTCAGTTATATTATTGGAAATCCAGTTTTTATGGTGAGGGACCACAAGAAACAATTGGCCTAAGGGGAACCTTAGGTTTATGTATCTTAGGTAGCTACCTTGTACTAAGTAAAACATAGGAATTCTTAGCTTTTGTTTGTTTGTTTGTTTTAATGAACTGATCTTCATAACAAATTGCAGCTTATTATTACAATATTAATTTGAAGAGATTATTCTTGAAAAAAGCTATACCTAATTAACTTAAATTTTCAGTTTCACCTACTTTATTGTGAGTAAAGGAATACTTGGTACTTCTGTGCACTAAGGCTTAGCTTGTGAAAGAATATCAGCTAGCCTAGCCTAGAGGCATCCAAGCCATACCATAAATGCAGTAATATTCTAAGCTAGTGTGGGATAAGGACAAACACACTCCACCAATCACATGCCTGGAGCACGGCATGGTTTTGCTATGCTCTCTACGTGGTAGTGCACTTTTGCAATACAGCATTTGGAATTTAAAGGCAGGTTGAACTACCGCATCCATAGAAAAATGAGTAAGATCTTTATGTTAAGGAAGGGATGCTGAATGCGACTTCAAGATGTGAAATAGAGGTTTCTTGGAATTGTGATAGGTGCCTTGGCAATAATAGATTAATGTCTAGGCTCTTGTCTCTGCTAAGTTTCCTTCCTGTGATGTTCACATATGGTTATATACTGAATCCTTGCAAGTATAAAATGTCAGAGCTGCACTGCTAATGAAATTTGTCTGGTTTCTAGAAACCATCGAAAACTCTCGGGGAGATCAGATGGCCCAGTTTAGTCACATTGTTGACATTGACTGTGTAGATAGTTGTTGAGTTTGTGCAAGCTTTATGCTGTGAACAATTACAAGTTGTTGCGCCAGGAGATAGTAGAACTTGTGAGCTACATTCCATGTATGATGAGAGTCTATCACTACCTCAATCAATCATTCATCTTTTTCTTCACTTAAACAATTTGTTGTTAAAACACACATAAAGCACACCGACCAGTGTTGACCCACCACATGATATAAACAATTATTCAATGATGCACTTCCATGTCCACATTATCATGAGAGTGGTATCGTGAATTGGAGCACCATACTATAAACCAGACTTGAGGCGTACTTCTAATGGGCAACTGGTATGAGAACGCATTTGACTGCTGCACTATGACTACCAGGAAACTATAAAAAGAATTTCAATTTTTTTGGCACCAATTCAAATTAATTAAAGTGGCAAACACACACATCACCCTCATGTATTTGATTAATTCTAGTGTCCCTGCAGTATTGGACAAAACATTGCAACATGATTTAAAGATGCACTTCCTTGTGATGCCTGTATATGCAGGCAGACTACTTTTGCATTTTTAATTCTAAGCCCGTAAGTCTCTGTGGCATGTAAAATATGTTTTCCAGAATTCTACATAGACATTATATTTGCTAATGAAGGCTTGCGCATCTAGTTGAAATGTCGAGAGAATACAATTTCAAGTTGATTATTGAGAAGGTTATTGTAATGTTATTATGTCAACTGAGAGTTCATCGAGAGTACTCTGCATTGTATTATCAAGGAAAGTCTGGTTATGCATCCAGTGTGATATACATAGCTCTGCTCTGTTGACAGAATGTCTGTCAAGAATATGATAGACCTAAGCAAATATATATATATTATAATAAAAAATGGAAATAATAAAAGAAAATTCCCAGGGTCATTATTGCATTTCTGATTCAATATTAATTATATTAATTATGATTGTATCTTGATTGTATCTTGATTGTATCAGGTTTTATCGTCACGTTGAGCTGGTGTAATGCAATTAGCTAGCTTAACTCCATTATCCTCCAGGCTAAATATAAGTTTGAAGTCACCTTGTCTAGTTTAGAATGCTTGTATTACCAGTTAACTGCAAGAGTGGAGCCTCCTCCTTATGTGACTCCACCCTCCACTCCACCCTGCCTCCCCTCCCACCACCCTAACCTGCATAACCAGGCACTGTCACTACCACCAGCATCCTTGAACACTGGATTTGCCTATTTAGATCTTTGTCAGCCAAATCCAATCAGGCTCCAAATGAGTTGTACATCTACTATTTGCCTTTACAAGTGTGTACAACATGTGTAAGTAAAATTCCTTAGTTTAAGCTGTGGAGTACCACCGATATAGGCATCATCTAGTTTGAAACTGCTTGGATAAGGTAGATTGCACTGTATATCAAAAGTACTATGGAACAACTGCTATGTGCCCAGTGGCCATTTGACCCATGTGTGGGTGTTGCTAAGTCAGAAAGTAATTACTCCAATTAGTGCACACTTCCAGGTATCAAAGGTATGTGCCATTTGAGTGTGGGAAGCCAGCCCAAAAGGTACCTGATGATTGTTGGTGTTAACATGGACAAACCTTTACTTCTGTTTCTGGATGTCGTTCTGCTATGTAATGATGGTACACAGGCACTTATACGTGCTATGTATCTCACTCTGAATCCATATGCTTTTGAGAGGTTTGGAGATACTTTGTAGTAAGAACTTTTGTTTGCTTTTTTAAATGGAGCTGATTGTCACACCAAACTGAAGCTATACTTAAATTTTATTTCTATGTCCATTTTTTTTTAAACACCAAAAATAGAAACTCAGCATCATTTTCTTGACTGTGATGCTAAGGGCATGCATGGTTTCCTCTATGCACTTGGTAGTATGCAGTAAGGCCTAAACTTAGTATTAGCTAGCATATAGGCAGCTAATCCACAGCCCTAGTCACTTGGTTTATCAGTCCAAGATCTACTGCTGTTAGATGTTTTGACTAAATGGAATAATATTATAATTTCTAAAGCTGGTGCATTGGATTGATATATGTATGGCAAGACAAACGAACCCCCCCTCATCACAGGCCTTGAGCTTGGCTTGGTTTTGCTATGCTATGTACCTGGTATAGTGATATTTCAATTCAGCGATTGCAATTCACCAAATTCATGGTTCCTATTTAGATGATCCTGATGAGTAAATCTGTCTAGCTTTTCATTCCTCTTTGAATATGACTTTGAATCTGTTTTGAAGGATTGATGGGCATATATTTTCACAGAATTGTGGTAGGTGCCCTGATGATAGGTTCATAGCCAAGCTCTTATTTCTTCCGATGTTACTTCATGTAATGTTCACATATGGTTCCTGAATCCATAAAATGAGAGAGTCACTACAAATAATATTTTGTCTACGTGGAATTCAAATTACTTTCCTATGCCATGCTCATACATGTCTTAGGTCCACCAAGACATTGTTTATAGACATAATTATTATATACGCTAACTTAAGAGTTGCTTGAAGACTTATTTTAGCAAGGAGATTTAATATCGATGACATTTGTCTGGTTTCTGAAAAGCATTGAAACCACTTAGGGGAAATAATCTTGGTTCGTCATGCTGTTGGGAGAATGATCATGGACAGTGTATAGTAACCTATGGACTAGATGTAGCTAATAGAGTAGCAATGACAACAAATATTGGGATAATCGAAAGCAGGTTGTTGACTCTTCACACCTTGAGCATAATGCAGTTTCAAAGTAGATCACTTGTCTTAGTGGTAGTTATGATAACTTGGGCAGGACAAATAAGGAATCGACATTGACTGCATATTTGTTTAGTTTCAATCAATGATGGCAGTGGAATGCCGAAAACTATTACAAAGCTTTTGTGTTATTGTGTTTTTGTACTGACACATGCTAGACCAGGAGAGATTATGTGAAAATAATTTTAAGGCAATATCCATAGGACTTGTGAGTTACATTCCAGAGTTCCTCACTGCTTCAATCAACCCTTCATCTTTTCCTTTGCTGAAACAATTTGTTACTAAAACCACATAAAGCACATCGACACGTGTTGACCCACACGTTATAAACAAAGCTATATCTTATTCAATGATGCAATGCTAACAATATCATGAAAATGGAGAATCGTAAATTGGAGCAGCATACTATGAAACCAGACTTGACACATACTACTACTAATGGTGGGCACTCACTTGACTGCTGCACTATAACTACCAGAAACTTTAGAAAGAATTTCTATTTTTTTCTCAGCAATTCAAGTTTAATTAAAGATGCACATCACCCTCATGTATTTGATTAATTCTAGTTCCTGCAGAATTGTACAAAATCATCGCAACAAGATTTAAAGGGACACTTCCTTGTGATGCCTGTATATTCAGTTAGACTACTTTACATTTAATAATTCTACCCCCTAATATTCAAGTAAGTCTCTGTGGCATGTGAAATTAGTTTTCCAGCATTCCACATTGACTATACATTTGATTAGTTTATATGTTTTAGATTTAGTATTATCTGCCTAAGTCAAGTCATGCATCCACAGTGTGACAGAGCTCTGCTGTGTTGTCAGAATGTCTGTAAGAATATGATAGATCTAAGCATAAATAAAAAATAAAAATAGGAACGAAAAAATCAAAAAAAATCCTAGGATCACTATTGCATTCCTGATTTAATATTAATTATGATTGTATCAGGTTTTATCGTCAGGTTGTGCTGGTTTAAATCAATATGTCAGCTTAATGGGAGCCGATACCATTTTTTATCAAATGTTATCTGACCTTGAAGGCTCCATTGATTCTGCATACTTCACTCCATGAACATGATACATAGTTCACGAGATAGCTCGCTCTGTGTACTTTCTTTTAATAATAAAATCTGTTACAGGTCTAACCATACCCCAGTTACAACCAGGCAAACTTGGGGACCTCAAAACCTGCACCAAATTTTCTGCAATTCTTGCTCTAATTGGAAAATGCTAATCAGGTGAAGTTATTACCAGTGGTTAAAGGAGCCTCCTCTACAATGAATGCTTTAATTAAGTGCATAAATGTGGATACGTGGCCATGCACGTTGGTTGAAAATCAAAATAATTTTCCACCCACATGCTTAACCACTTACTCATGTTTTAGCACCGAGAGTGGTACTTACTCTAGCTACTGGTGCTAATTTCAACTGTCTAGCACTTTCCAATTAGGAGCTAGAACTATGGAAATTTCTGGGGAGAGGTGAGTAATATTCTATTTCTAAAGATGGTGCGGTATGTATAACAAAGACAAGCAAAACCTCCCTCATCACATGCCTTGAGCTTGGCTTGGTTTTGCTATGCTATGTTCCTGGTACAGTGCTATTTTCAATTCAGAAATTGCAATTCACTAGCAAATCCATGGTTCCTAGTGAGATGCATGTTCTAATTTTCCAAACTTTGACTTCTTGCAACTTGGACATGGTTATACATATGAAGCCATTTTAGTTTCAAAGTGGGGCACACAGGGAGAGCTCTCTTTTAAGCTATATTTCAAGAATATCAAGTGAAGTGTGCAGTACTTATGGAGTTCTAAAGTTGGAATCACAAGTCAGTTCAAAGCGACTATGACTAGTTTAGAAAGCTTGTATTACCAGTTAACTGCAAGAGTGGACCCTCCCCCTTATATCTCCACCCAATCCACCCTAAACCACATAACTAGGCACTGTCTCTGCCAGCACCTTCCTAGAACACTAAATTGGAAAGCCAATTCTAATTAGGCCCCATTTTACAAGTGTGTACTGTATGTGTAAGTGAAATTCCTTGTGCCAGTATAGCTACCACAGATATAGGCATCACTTAGTTCCAAGCTGCTTGTATAGGGTTGATTGCAGTGTATATTAAAAGTACTAGGGAACATCTGCAGGCCACTTGCCAAGTGTCCTGCACTTGGCCCACATGTGGGTGCTTGCTAAGTTAGTAATTACTCCACACTTCCTAGTAAGTCCATTTGAGTGTGGGAAGCCATCCCAAAAGGTACCTGTGATCTTTGGTGCTAAAATGGACAAAACCTTTCAGGCCTTTACTGGATGTCGTTCTGCTATGTAATGCTACACAGGTACTTATACTTACATATCACTCTGATTACTTTTGAGTGATTGGGAGATATTTGTAGAGTAAGAAAATTATAGCTTTTTAAATGGAGCTGATTAACAAACCATAATTATACTTAACATTTTATTTCTGAAAATTGCTATATCCATCCAAAAACACACACCAAAAATAAAAACTCAGCATCACTTTCTTGACTGTGATGCTAAGGGTGTGCATGGTTTACTCTATCATATGACTTGGTAGTGGATGCAGTAAGGCCTAAACTTAGTATTAGCTGGCAGTTAATCCACAGCCCTAGTCAATTGGTATATTAGTCCAAGATCTACTGCTGTTAGATGTTGACTAAATGGAGTAATATTCTATTTCTAAAGATGGTGCGGTATGTATAGCAAAGACAAGCAAACCCTCTCTCATCACATGCCTTGAGCGCTTGGCTTGGTTTTGCTATGCTATGTTCCTGGTACAGTGCTATTTTCAATTCAGAAATTGCAATTCACTAGCAAATCCATGGTTCCTAGTGAGATGATCCTGATAAGGAAGTCTGTCTAGCTTTTCATTGCTCTATAATATAAGTAATATAAGTGAATATGACTTGGATTATGTTTTGAAGGATTAACGTGCATGTGTTTTCTCAGAATTGTGGAGGGGCCTGGCAATGATAAGTTCATAGTCAAGCTCTTATTTCTTCTGATGTTACTTCATGTAATGTTTACATGTGGTTGCTGAATCCATTAGATGAGAGAGCCACTACAAATAATGCTTTCTCTATTTTCTGCATAAGCAGAGACATTCTTACTTACCCATGCAGCAAGTCTTCCTCCAAATAGTTCTTTTCTACCATTCGAGATTTCATAAGCCCGCATTATTTATGACAGGTATCCCTTTCCTATTTTTTATAGCTGAACGTATCGTGAATACATAGATATATATACATAGATACATATAGATGTCATGCGCATGGTAAGCCAAGTTTTCCATCTGACACCCGTATATGAGGGCTCGCTTCGTATGCCAATGAATGGGATTTATATATATGACCACCTTATCTTAATTAAACCTGATATGGCAAAAATGATTCATGAACTTGAAAGCTTTATGGAGAGGAGATGTTCAAGGGTAGAAATTAATTTGCATTAAAGGGATCATAATTGGGAAGTAATACTTTAAAATACTATGTTTTATGCAATACACAATTATTAAGTTTTTAAGCAGGATAATTTGTACAGTTATTACAAAACCACACATTAGAACAAGGTGTTGACTCCAACTCCACTCATTGCTGGTGGTACCATTCATCACACTTGTCGTATCGAACCATGTTATCATATATGTCAGGCAAGTGGCTGTCACAGAAAACTTGAATCATGTCTCCACGGAAATAAATCTGTTTTTGGGGCAGTAAGGAGATGGTGGTGTGGCAATTATGTTAACCTTATACTCTTGAAACATTGAACAAGATGCTCCTACATTCTGTTTTGTTCAGTTCCATCCCTCCACAAATAATTTCATTTGTTGTTAAAAACAAAACAAGCTAACAAACAATAATATTACAAGTTTAAATAGTTTTACTATTACAGCACATTTTCTTGGAATATTATGACATTTTCTAGTAGGACTGAGAGATTACAACAGCACCATCCATATTTTTAATGTAAACCTAGAAACTACTGAACAGTGCAACAAGGTGGGAGATAAAACCACAGAGAAGTGAACATGTCAGGAGTGAGAAAGAAAAATGAGCAGTAAGGCATGCTGATGAGATAAAGTAAAATGCTAGGATAGTACAATGCCAAGAACATAGTATTTTTGAAGTCCAATGAAAAACATGGTAAGCTCAATTAATTCATAACATAATTAAACAGTCAGTTTAAACTGCATGCTGGGTTAAACTGCATGCCAAGCTGAAGTGCTGTAGTCCACTCAGCACCGGTGTAGTAGAGCCGAGTTTCTTTAGGTGAAAAATGCAGCTCACTGTCTCAATCCACACTTGTCATCTTTAGTGAAGTGGTCAGGATAAGTAATAGCTTTCAAATAGATAAAGATGTCAAAAGAGGAAAATCTGCCTTCTTTAACAGCAGCTTCTCTTCACTCTATCATCTGCTCTGCACTTCCAAGCGTTATCCTCTGAACACCACTGACCATGCCAGGGAGTCCTTTTTAGTCTTAGTGCCCCACAAATACCAATAAAGGCCCATTCTGTATAAAATGGCTGGCAAAGCCATATTTTGATGGGCCCCTTAAATTTCATGACCCCGGATCTCTGCTCAAAATTCCAATTAAATTGCATCTAAAGAATTCCTGTTGATTTAGACTAACCTCTGCAGCTATGTTCCAGGATATTCAGGCTAGTTTAGGAAGCCAGCTGGCTACCACATGTAGAGGCTGACAGAATTATTTACTTGAGCATGTCAGTTTAAGCACAAACCCCAAACTTTAGCCCATAGGAAGCTAATCCTGTCCTAGTGATTCGGACCTGTCCAAGTTCTCCAGTTTATAAGGGCTATTGTCATGTGAAATTACTCCCTTTGCCAAATTATTAGCAGAGTAATGTGTAATTGAATGTCTAGGAATTAAGTTCTTCGCTGTCTAGGTACTGGTCTAAACAGGACTGAGACACTTACACCTAAGTTTCTGGTGGAAACAAGCTCAGATCCCTGTAAAGCGGAGTCTAAGGAACTCAGTAGCTTGGCTTTCTAACAAGGCAACAATGGTGCGAGGCACCCACAGCAGCAGTTACCTCATTGCAAAGGTAGGGCAAAGCCAATGAAATGCCTGGATGTTTGAGTCATAGCTTGAGTTAGTCCAATAGATTTAGGTCATAAAAGGCCTATTCGTCACTACTCTGAAGTCATTTGCTGATGTGAGTTATTTGGAACATAGAATATCTTTTCACTCAATTACACATCACTCTGTGAGTAATTAGGTAATGCAAATAATGTCAAGGACACCTGCTACAGATAGTAGCTAATATACTCTTACTAAAACTAACGATGGCATGTATGCATTATCAATAACAAAGACCAACAAACCTTAGCTGGGATTGGTTATCCAAATTATTCAAGATCAAAAATCCCTCTTGGCAATCTGGTGTTCCAATTTTGGCTGCTGCTAGAATGAAGGGATGGTCCTTCTTGCTCTCAACATATAAGTATGATATTTAAGGAAGTTGCACACTACAATGCTGATGGCTCTTCAAAGCTACTACTTAAATCACCACTTCAGAGAGAGATACTTGCTGAGCTTTCCCTCTTTAATATTGCATGAATGCAAAAGATAAGTTAGTAATTCTTGGAACAATTTCACCAAATTGATCGGTTTTGATCTGCAGATATTAACCTGTAGACTAACCAAGTGGTCAACACATACTATATTGTTATACATAGTTATATATATTTCCAAAGCTAGTAAAAATCTTTTGCTAGTGAATTATATAAATATGGCTACATAACTTTCTGTAGAAATCACCCACTCCAGGCTATATTGCTGGATATTCATCAGGTCATGATGCATTCATGATGGCAGCCCATTAGTTATATCAAAGATCTTTTTGAAATGTGCTCACTTAAAATTTTAATGGTATTAGATGTAATCTGATGTAATCCTCATTGTAACTTGTACTATTGGTCTTTTGCATGCGTTATGTTAAGCATGCCCTATAAACAAGAAGACTGCATGCAGGAAGTTATTAAGCAAGAAAACAAGTAGTTTTACTCAGGTTAAGTTGTAGTACCCATTCTCTAAGAGTTCATCAAAACTAAAAACACACAAAAAAATTCCATGACATCCTCTATCTTAAGATAAGGCAATTTGTTATCATGTGTTAAATGTGACTATTTATTCTTTGAAAACAGCCAAACTTATTATTTTTATTGTGCTGATGTTTATAAATAAGGAAATGTTTACATAGTATTTAGTAGTTGCAGTCAATATTACCATTAAAGCTCCACTTATGCATCATGGTGAAAATGAAGTTCATTCATCTGTGAACGATGTATTGTATCTGCAATGCAACAAACCAAACTCACACATATTATGAAAACAATATTGAAGATTCTGAAAAACAATATGTTGTGCTGCCAAAGACAATCCTCTGCTATCAAATTTAGCTAGCAAAATAAGTTACACTATAGCTACCTGTCAAGTGGATTGTTGAATCTTTATAAAGTTGTAGGTATATACTTCACCCATCTGTGAAGTCCATATATTCAAACAGGGAGAAGGAATTTCTAGCAGCTAAGCTATCTTTCTGATATTTGTGCCAAAATAGAAGAGAAAGAATGTTAGCAATAATGCATCAATAAAGATTGAGCATAGAAATTTGTGAATTTAAATGGAATCATCCATGAAAGGAGCTTTTACAAGTTTAACAAAATATTTAGCTCATTTTCAAACATCTTGCTTAATATATGTACAAGAATATTATATTTTAAAGATTATCAGGTCTAGTCTCCTGCTGTCAAATATATATGATATTATTATTTTAATTAAAGGAGAACCATTGTGCTCACCATGCTCATCACAAGGAGCCATCAGATTGCAAGGAGACACAGCTACTATGGGTCGTGTGGAAGTCTGCAACGACAATATCTGGGGCACAGTATGTGAAAATGAATGGGGAGCCGCTGATGCATAAGTTGCATGCAGACAGCTAGGATACTCTGCTATTGGAGCTACTACACTTACTGGATATGCTATTCCTGATGGCACTGGACAGATATGGTTGGACAATGTCAATTGTATTGGGGATGAGATCAGTCTCTTTAGTTGTAGTGCTAATACCCTTGGGAGTCACGACTGTATTCACTCAGAAGATGTTCGATTGAGCTGCGAAGCTAGTAAGCAATATGTAGCAATCATGCTAGATATTTCATATTTGCTTTACCACAATTAGGAAACATAGTAGTAGGCAATGCTGTAGTGTAGAGTTTTTATGCCATAGCTATAGCAATAATGTATACTGTCAATGTGTTGGGCATGCTGTAGTGTAGAGTTTTTATGCCATAGCTATAGCAATAATGTATACTGTCAATGTGTTGGGCACCCAATCATTTGCTGCTTGCTTATTAAATATGTGAATTAGCTTGAATATGTGAATTAGATGAAAACAATAACAACGAAACTACTTTATTTTTCAAAACCTTTGCACATATTATATAGAACAGGTGCTTGTATTCCAAACTGATGCTGGCAGATTACCATAGCTTGCACTGTGTATATATTAATATTTAGCCGTCAGGAACTCTTGCTATGATGTTTGGAATATTTGCATTTTTTTGGCATGGTGACATTTTTATCATTGCAAAATTTCTCTCAAGGAACAATCAGAATGCAAGGAGGCACAGATAGAAGTGGACGTGTGGAGGTTCACTACAACAATGTCTGGGGCACATTGTGTGATCATTCTTGGAGTCCTGCTGATACACAAGTTGCATGCAGACAGCTAAGATATTGTGCTAATGGAGCTACTATACTTACTGGATCTCTGCTGTTCCTGATGGCACTGGACAGATATGGTTGTCTGATGTCAATTGTGTTGGGGATGAGATAAGTCTCTCTATATGTGGCACTGGAGTCCACAATTGTTCGCACTCTGAAGATGTTGGTGTGAGCTGTCCAGCTGGTAAGTAACTATAATCATACTAGAATGTATTTTATGTGTGATTCATGATCATTAACAACAGAGTTTTGAGAATGAGGTACATAAAATTATAGAGTTTGTATATACACAAGAGTACATGGCACGCAAACAAAGTATATAGCTAAGTATATCAGAAAATTCTATTTATTTTTAATGTGGTTTATATAATTAATAACAATTAATTTAGCTTTTATCTGAATTAATATCAGGAATGAAATTACTATACAAATTAAAAAAAATTAAAAACTGTATACAACCCTAAAATTATGCTTCCTTTCTACATCATACTTTGTCCGGTAGGAGTATATATGGTTGGCTTAACATTAGTTTTGAAAAACAGTGCAAAATAGATTGGATTAGAAACAACTTGGCATTCTTTCACCTTTTAAAATAAACATAATCATGGATGAAGATACCCCCTTTTAACTATTTTATCACAGGCATATTCAACTGAATCTGTCATAGAATTACCTTGGCACCTGCCCTGAAGCAAGAACCCCTATGTCACTATAAAGAGGAGAATTGGGCCCAGCATCAGCACAAGAGAGTTCAGTACTAGTGATTGAATCTTGGCAAATATCTACTGATGAATTACCTTCAACAAAGAGTTCTGGGCTGCTAGAGCTTCTTGCAGAAGTATTAAGAACCATCACCAGAAGCTGACCTAACCTTACCAAAGTAATTTCAATAGAATTGTCACTGTATGCACTAATCTACATGAACTACATCAGGTCACGAGCAATGTGAATGATACTCTAGCTACATTTATCTAGCTAGCTGACAGGCGCATTCTAACATATATTATAAAATGTCTTGTTTAGTGTGTATTACTGTATGTACCTGAAGAAATCTGCAATGTACTACTGCCTCACTTTCCTTTGTGGTGGCTCCATGCACAAGTGTTGAGACTGAGAAAGTAGGTTGAAGTGAGGGTGGTAGGAGATCAGACTATAGCACTGTAGGTCTCTATAACATCAAAAATGCTAGAAGAAAGAAGTAAGAAGCACCCTTCAGTTTTGCCAGTCACAGAAAAATAGAACTCACCACGTGCAGTGCAGCAGAGGTCAGAACCCTCACTAATCCAGGTGTCTATTTTTGTGAATTTGTTCAAATCACTGAATATAGTTTGTTAGTAAATTGCTAGCACTACACAAGTAGATGTATATACTGATATTTAGGTCAGGTGGTCCTAGTATTCTACATGAGTTTCTACATGCTAATCAAAAGAGCTACAAGAGGTCCTATATTGAATGCTAATTGCAAATAATTTGCCTAGGGCTAGCAACAATGCATCATTTGACAATTATAACTTGGGTTGTAAAAACTAATCTCTTCTCAAGGAGTGGGGGTGGGATTAAACGCCTTAACCCCTCCCTTGGATCCGCCACATGTAGGTACATTAGCTATATGCAGAATTCAGATGTTTGTTTTTTTACTTCTGGATATGGTATGAAAAAATATTTAAATTATAAAAAAAAAATCCTGGGGCAATTAAAGCTATTTTAAAGCTTAAAGGTTATGCTAATGTTAGGTAGTTTGTTCCCCCCCCCCCCCCCCCCCCCCCCCCCCCCCCAAATGCAATAGTTGGAAACTGAAGACTATGGTAATGTTAGGTAGTCCGTGATGGCTCTATGGGTTTGGGCCTGTAGCTGGAATATTGGAAAACGATTGGTGCATTTTGATAAATGGTTGGAACGACAAAGCAAAATTCAAAGTGCACAAGGTTGACAAAAATATATCACAGAATGCTGCAACACCCCAGATCATAAACCACTCACAACCAAACCAGGAAATGAGAAACATGGTTACATTTTCTCCATCTCGGTAAAAATTTGTCGTCAGTTCCACTTCTAAGCATAACAATTTCTGCTCTCATGTGTAATTTGAACGCAGAGGTGTTACCATTTATATTCATATTTAGGACAGATTACTGTTCTTATTTACGACATTTGATCAACATATTGTATCAGTAACATACAGGAAATACAAACATGTGCAGAACCAACTCCACAATTCAACTCTTCTTTTGAATGCTTAGTTTGCTTCCCAGCAAGACTGACAACAGGCCATTATGGTAGGAGAACTTGCAGCAGAAAATCAGTTTTTATAAATTTTACAAAATTGAGAAGGCTAACCATGAAATAAGATTTACAGTGAGACAACAATCAGCATTACACTACGTGAATGTTGTCTGTTATTTCATGCATGTTTTGATGCACTTGTTGAAAGCACGATATATTTTTTTAAGATCTGATGAATTATTCACAAAACTCATTCTATCTAGCTAACTAGGGGCAACTTAGAGCTAATCACCTGTTTGCTTTGTTTTGATCACTGTTTTAGCAGAGCGTTTCACAAAATACTAAAACACCTGTTTTCTCCGTGTAGCCAACTTGACAATTTTTAAGCCAGAACTATTGGCTATATAAATGTTTTTTAATATATAGAAAACTAAGTAATTTACAAATATAAATATATGCAGAAATAAAATTGTTTCGAGCTTAAAACTTCACGTGCTTTTGTAGTGAACTAAAAAAATTAAAGACAAAAACAACCAAACAAACTTGACTAGTGTTGTGAATTCTTATCCCCCTGATATGTACTTACTCTCAGAGTAGAATAAGATAAAGTAGTAGAGTTGCACAATCACAGATTGATCTGCCGGATTCCATAGGCTGGCTCCCTTAAAAAGGCTGCCAGCCAAGATCCCAACTAAGACGTAAAATGCATAACTAAGTAACCAGGCTGATCCTGATCACAAGACTCTATGTGTCATTAGGAAGGAATGTGTATAAGGTGTGTGGGTTGCATGCTCTTATCTGGTAAGTATATGTATGGTTACATCATTCATAGTCTATATATATATGGTTCAACATTGTTGGGGGTTCCTTGAGCTTCAGTGATCCCCAACACTCCTTCCCTCCCCCTCTGGGAGATGGAGTGTGGACGACATCCACTGCTCAGGCTTGCTTCAACAGTTCATTGTCATTGCCATTGTCGGCACCTGGATGGTGGATGGTGGCAACGTCAAATGGTTGAAAATGGAGTGACCACCTCATCAGTCGGCATCTGATGTCTTTCATGTTGTGCAGATACTGGAGGCAGCTGTGATCAGTTACCACCATAAATCTGACTCCTGTTAAGTAGATGGTGAAGTGGGATGACATCAACTATGGCGAGGCACTCGCATTCTAAGGCTGCATAGTTTCTTTCGCATTGGCACAATTTCCTCAAGTAAAAGGCGACTGGTTTGTCGCCATCTTCCGCAGACTTCTGGCATAGCACTGGCCCAATGCTGACAGCAGAGGCATCTGTCTGTAGGGTGAAGGGTAGCAAGTACTTTGGTCCCTGCAGTATGGGTTCCGATGCCAGGGCAGCCTTCAAGACCTGAAAATGAAGATGAATTCCAGATTGCTCAAGAAGTTAACAAAAGAAGGAACTATTTTGGTACTTCTAAATAATGAGCACTATACTCTCATTTATAGCGTTATAAATATTATTCTGGTATTCTTATTCAGTTACTTTACACAATATATGCCTCCTCTGCCATTTGTTGGATGTGCTTCGGGGGGGGGGGGGGGGGGGGGGGGGGGGTTTCTACAAGGAAGAGATGAATGGAGAAAGGTTGATAAGGAACTTTCTTAGTATGTGGCTGCATCTGGCAAGTCATTTAGATTGAAGGCTCATTAATTAATGGGTGGATTTTCGTAATTGGGTGTGAAAGTTCAATTTTCAAGGGGATGTAACCCGAAACAAAGGACATGACCTGAAGGCAGGAGCTACCCGTGCAGCAACCTTCAAGAAGTTGAGATAGCGCACTTTGATTGCAGTTAACTTTGGCATAATTAGCTCTACCTACCTATGCAACATTACTTTAGAGAGCCCTGTCTTTTGAACTGGCATAAAAATGTATGCAGTTGAAGCATGCAGATTCTATGGAGCTCCATAGTCTAAACTCGTTAGCGTAGTCGCATCCTAACCACAGTGAAGGTCTAGAGAATCCTGGCATATACTGGTTTGCACGGCCAAGTGAGAACGGGTTGCGAGGTTAATAAGGTAACGTCACTTACCAGATAACAGAACAACAACAAAGACATCAATAACTCCCGCCATATGTCAAAATAATGGCCCTCATACCAAAAAATTTCTGGACAGGTAGGTGAAAACATGCTGCATGGCTGACAAGAAATGATTATGGACTGACAAAGTTATTAACTTTTTTTCCCTTCCGTTGTTCTACAGCACATCAGTGGGACTTGTAATTTAGGGACTCAACCAGTCTGAAGTAGTTTAGTACAGGATGAAAGGATCTGAGGTGGAGTGGTATGCTGTTGTACTTTGCTTTGTGCAGGGTATCGTATTTGCTGAAGCACAATGTAAGCCTTGATTTATTGTTAGCATTTGGAAATAATATAGCTATGTAGCTATCTTTCTAATAGCTAGTGGACATGGTCATTTTTTTACACTTTCTACCTACTTATGAATTTGCAGCGGTGCAGTTTGTTCCCTTCAAGCCAGACATCTATCCTAGTGATAGCAGAGTCTTCTCCTTGGAAGATATTGGAGAGTTGCCAGAGTTGCGACAGTTTATGACCTAGGAAATGTGCTAGTCTGCAGGACAAGCAAGAGTCCATGCTGTGCAACTGTACCTAATAGATTTGGTCATTGGACACATAATAATGTGAATATAGGTACCAGAGGAGGAACTGAGGAGTACTTCAGGACCAGGGATGATAAACAACAGATCCACCTTAAACCGCAGAGCCATGTACAGTGGTAACTATCGTACTGGACAGTTTTGTTGTGAACTCCCTGATGATAGTGATGTTACACAGACTGAATGTGTGGAGATAGGTATGGTATGATACAAACTGGCTAAATTGCAATCATAACCATGATGTCATGCATGTATTGAACACTTGTGGTGTCTTTACCATGCTGGAAATCTTGCTATAATCAACGTCTAGGAGCCTTTGCTGGTATGTATAGCTATAGTTCCACCAGTGCAGTGGTGTACATGTTGGAATACAATCTTGCTAGTAATCAATGTCTAGGAGCCTTTGCTGGTAAGTATAGCTATAGTTCCACCAGTGCAGTGGTGTACATGTTGGAATACAATCTGGCTTGTCTATTGACAGTCCAAGTTTTAGTAGTGCATGCAGTGACCCTCTCCATTAAAGAGTTTAGTTTTGCTGTTTCTGTATCTTCTGCTGTTTCTATTTATGTGGGCATCTCTTCACCAGAGCTCCATGTCAAAATAGTATATATAGCCATCAGTCACCAGAAGGGCACTAACAGCAAGCAGGGTCAAATTTTTCTCTCATTTTGTGAGTATCTCTGTCTCCCTTTATAGTCTCATATTCAAGGCTTAGTGAACTTCACTCATGTATGTCTGGCTAATCAAATATCTGCTGTCCGAATAGTCACAAGTTGGAATTAGATCAATCTCTGTGCAGTATTCAGCAACTATTTTTTTCAAATGAAGCTGACCTGGAAGAAATCTTGTCAACAACAAATAACCTCAGAAACAATAGCTACTGGTATAAATCAACCTCACTTAAGTCTTAACATGCCATTATTCCTGATGATGGCCAGAGCATCTAGCAGAAACATGATGTAAGCGGATTGTAGAGAAAGTCATTGCATCTAATATGTCCACTGACAATTTTGGTGGACATGAGTTTTGAATGATATCTGGCTGGTTGGGTCTACATGGGCGTGGTCTTGTTGCCTTAACAAGGCAACGTAGTTTTTATAAATATTTGTTGTTGTTTATTTGTTGCTTGTTTGTTTGTGTTTTCCTCTTATATTATTATAATTGGGTAGCGGTGGACTATACCAAGTGTGAGCTTCAGCACCTCCAGGCTGTTTAACACTTTTTATATCTGTTGTTGGACACTGCACATGTCACCACATGCCATGTCTTGTTGCTATTATTGCTACCCATGCAAGCCATGTGGTCCACTTAAGTAATCAGCACATACCACATCTCGTTGCCTGTACCCATGTAGGGCCAGCTACAGCCTCCTTTAAGGACTTGGTAACAGTTGCACAGCACCAACCTAACAACAGATGTTTTGGTAGAGGATCAGCTACAGCCTCTTTTTGACTTGGTAACAGTTTTTAATGAGCAAGAAATTCCGCAAACAAATTAGCAGAAATGATCATGTGTGATTCATCTGCTTATAATACAGCATGTCTGGTCTTATGATTGTAAATATGTGAGCTAGCTTGTTGCTGTAAAGACAGAAGTCTTAGCCACGTCTCTTTCTGCAACAATGAACCAGTTTATTCATTGCTATGCTTTGGAACATTTGGGGTCTCGTGGCATTAAGTTTATATGAGCGGCCCTATTGTATGCAAGTTATGCAAGTGGGAACACTGGGAAAATACAACCATAAAATCATAGATCCTAATGAGTTTCAAGGTTCATTCCCTTGCACTGATGGCTTACTGCTATAACGAGAGATTCCAGGCATGCTCGGAGATCTTCTGAGCTAATATCAGCCATTTAGGTAGCAATGTTTTAGATAAGATATGAGCATCGGTTTTCTGCAGGGTAGCTCTGCTATTTATCACATGTAATAGATGTAATGGATGCACAAGTTCTTCTCACATTTTGCAATTTAGACTGCCCAACTCTGAACAATGTTATTTCTAATTGAGTAGAGTTCAGTAACAACATTGATGTAGGGAGGGGCCCTTATAGTTCTGGCCATGCAGAGTTAACCAGTAGTCATAGTGCTTTACTCTAGCCTAGCCTCATGCCCACTGGCTGGACTGAGGAGAACTCTGGCTCTGGCCTAGCCCCTGTCCTTGAGAGCAAGTCATTGCCAGCACTGGAAGAGAAATAAGTGGCCCTACAGGTGTTGGTGAAGTGTGATCAACATGGTCAATAATATAACTAAACCTTGTGCCTAACTGCATAATATTTTAGCTAATTTACACTGTGTGGTTGAGTGCCTAATTTGACTTGGAGCTTCACAACATTGTCTATTTGCAGTGTCTACTAATTTGATTGTGACCATCTCACCTTCTGGACAGAACGTAGTTGGCCAGTCCTACTCCTTCACATGCACTGCCAGTGTGTCAGGTACAGGAAGTGCTAGCCGTATTCATTGTCTGGTTGAGAGGAACAACTACAAAGACGGAGATAAGCAGTGTGGTAATTTCACACTGACATTTCAGCCATTGAGTGCTAGTGATAGAGGAACATACACTTGCCATGTTGAAGTGGACACTTTGGTGAAGATCAGTACAGAAGTGCTCACATTAAGTAAGTTTATAAACAACAACATTCTCTTTGCAGTTTATAGTAGAACATGTGGCACAGAATTAATATTGCATAAGGCCCAGAGGAACAGATCAGGCTGGTAAGGTTTTCACTGGACCAATTTTAGCAAACAAAGGTCAACTTCCATATCTGGAGCACCACGAGCATGCTTAGTAGACATCACTAGCCTAGGCATGCTCTTCCTTGTGTGTGCTAGCTAGCAGTGTGAATGCCACTCAGCAGCTGCCTTATAGTCCTGCTCATTCTTCATATCCTCAGAGAGCTAATCATCCCTCCTGATTAAGCTGTGGCCATAGCTCTACTGCCACGGACCATGTGATAGCTTGTATTTATAAGACATGCACTTCTGCTCTGAAAACCAAGAAGATGAAGAGAAGAAGGGAATGGTTAATCTTAATTTCACCACACCCATGCACCCACTTACTGACAACATGCAATAGCCCCATTTCCTGTCCTGAGCATAAGTATTTATCTTCCTCCAGCAGTGGCATAGGAACTCTGTTTTATGAATATGAAAATACTTATGTGAATATTACAGTTGCAGCTCCTCCTGCTCCCACAAGCCTGATGGGCACTCCTCAGACTACATCAGTAGAGCTCACATGGTCACAGTCCTCCCAAAATGTTGTGGACACTTACACAATATGTTTTATACGAGAGTTGCCTGCTGTGATAATGCTCCATCAGGTAGTGTGACTGTTCCTGGATCAGCACGAAGCTACACTCTGACTTCCCTGAAAGAAGCCACAGGGTATGGGATAAGCCTAACAGCTGTGAACACAGCTTGATCTGTGGGAGGCGCGATGCTCGGGATGGTGTCTTGGCCATGGACGCATATGTTTTCGGCGTTGTCGGTAGTGGGCTGGGTGTCACTGACTGGGGAGGGATCTTGATCTGTGCAGGAGCCGTGTGGATGTCCAGGCGTCGTGGTGATGGAGCTGGGTGGTTGGGGGGTGCCGGTGTGGGCTGGGAGCTCTGTTTCAGAGTCGGTGCCGGTGTGGGTGGTCTGTTGGGTGAAGGGTTTGGTGTGGTCGTCGGTGGAGCTGGGGCGATCGTAGCTGGGCTGATGGCAGGTGGCGTATATGCAGGTTGGGGCGTGATGGTGTGGGGGTTTGGGGATGTCGTCAGGAATGGGTCGTACTTCCGAAGGAAACGACGATTCCGTGTGGTCAGCCGCTCAGAGCCATCCGTTCGCACTGAGTAACCACCGTGCCAGATTTATCCCACTTCGTCGGGTGGCGGCCAGTCTGATTTTGTATCATGACCGCGTCGCCGCAATGAAGTGGAGACAGGCCTTGGGAATGCTCGTCCCATCTGGCACGGCCAGTGACTCTGCGCTTGGAGAGGGCGCGCTCCCGGACGTCCAGGCGGTCTGACCAGTCCTGATGTGGGCGGTACTTGCTGGGGAAGCCAGGTATGAGGTCTTTGGTGGATCTTCTGAACAGACAATTCGCAGGGGACATGCCTGTTTCGGGGTTGGGGCCATTGCGATACTGCAGTAACGCGCGGTGGAACTTGTTGGAGAGTTCTCCACTGATGCCAGTGTTGCCAGATATCAAGCACTTCATGGTTTTCACCGCGATCTCCACGCGGCAGTTGCTGTGTGGGTTGTATGCGGCGGAGATGCGGTGGTGTACGCTCCAGGACAGGAGGAAGTCTCGGGTGGAGTGGGCAGCAAACTCGGGGCCGCCGTCAGAAGTGAGGCTGTCGGGGATGCCATATGTGGAGAAGGTTTCGCGTAAGGTGCGGATGAGTCCATCGGCCCCATTCTTGGATGTGGTGACAATTGGCCCGTTGGAGTACCGGTCGACCAGCACAAGATACGCCAATCCTCCGTGGTGGAAAAACTCGGCGCATATGTGCTGGAAGGGGTACTCCGGGTCAGCTGGCGTCGTGGATGGCATGGCTGGCTGTGACGGCGCGTTGCCGCTACAGATGGCGTACTGGGTTCTGGTGAGTCCGATATCCTTGGTCATGCCGGGCCAGAAGATGGATGCTTGGGCCCGGGCGGTCATCCCGCTGGTGCCTTGATGTGCGGCGTGGAGTGCTTGGAGGCAGGTGGGGCGAAGGGCAGTGGGGATCACTATCCTTTCGCCTCGGCATATGACGCCATCCACGGTGGAGAGGGAGTCGAGGTAGGGGTGTCGGATGGCTGCTGGCATGTGGTGTCTGGCCTCTGGTGGTCCCCCGTCGATCAAGTCTGAGAATTGCTGGAGGCTGGCATCGGCCGCTGTGGCGACCTGGATGTCCTCCCAGGTGATCGGGGCGTCGCGGATGGCCGCAGTTAGTGCTGTGGCCAGTCCTTCGGGGTCATTGGCAATGCAGGCGATCCTGTTTGTTGGAATGCACGTGTTGATGGTTGTGTGATTGTCGTCCTACAGGTGGAGTCGGGCCGGTGAACGATCGCCGGATGGGTGGCTGGATAGGGCGTCGCTGGTGTGATTGCGGACTCCGGGGATGTATACCATCCAGAATCTGAATTGGAGTGTCTTCTCCTTCAGATTCCGGAGGCGGGTGTTGTGGATGTCCTCGAGCGAGCGATCTCCAAATACTTTGAGCAGTGGCTTGTGGTCCACTGAGATCTGGAGGTCGCTGCACTTGAGGACAAAGTGGCGGGCTTTCTCTAGGGCATCCACGACGGCGAGGGCCTCCCCCTCGATGGGGGTGTAGCGTGACTCGGCAGAGTGGGTAAAACGAGACCCGACAAGGACGACCTTCCATCCCTCCTGGCAACAGAGGATTTCCCGGGAAGGGCACTGGCAATGTTTTTGGAACAGCCAGAACCCTATTCCGTCCTTGCTCCAGTCTGTCGCCAGGCAGGTGGGTCGGTCCTTGTCGTATATCCATACGCCTTCTTCGATGCGTCGGCAGATGTCCAGCTTCGATGCGTCGAAGGCTTGCTGTAGGCTGTCCGTCCAGGTGAATGGTTGTGACGGGCTGAGGAGGTCTCTGAAGGGTTGCATCACCGGGGCGGGGCCATGGAGAAGGCATACGCGACCTGGTTCATGAGTCCGAACCAGGCGCATACGTCTGTAATGCCGAGTGGTTGTGGGAAGTCTCTGATGGCGGCGAGGTACTTCTTGCTGGGTCGGACGTCTGTCAGGGTGATATCGAACCCGGCAAACTCCACTTCATCCTGTGCGAAGCGGAATTTGCGCGGGTTCTAGGTGATGCCGTTCTGTGAGCAGAGGTCGAGCCATTGGGTGGCCTGATGGTAGCTGTTTCCAGGTCTGGGGACCATAGCAGGGCGTCATCGATGCACTTTGTTTTGCAAGTGACATGCGAGACAATGGCATCATAACGTGCCGTGTATGCATCCCCGGATGCGATGTACCCCTGTGGGGCGGAACGGTAGCGATACCTGCCCCAAGGGGTGATAAAGTTGGTGTAGTGGCGGTCCGACTCTGTCAGGGCGACAGAGTGGTAGCCGTTCCAGGCATCGAAGATTGTCTTTTTGGTGTTACCTGGAACGGCCCGCGCCTGGTGGAAGGGTGACTGGCAGTGATGGGTCTCCCTGGTGGCGTGCTGGTTCAGTTGCTGTAAGTTGATGGTCCTCCTCAGGGACCCGTTCTTCTTGGTGCAGATGACCATTCTATGGCACCAAGTGTCTGGGGTACCCAAGGGGACCTGTTCCAGCACGCCGAGGCGAACGTCCCTGTCCAGGCCTGCCTTTACCTCATCTTGCCAGTTGATGGGGATGCTGATGGGCGTGTGGCAGGGTTTGGGAATGGTGGCAGGGTCGAACTGAGGGACAGGGGTGGTCCGGCCATCATTGGCATGGACTGGTGCTCGCACACATTGAACGCACTTGCTGCATATGTCTGCAGCAAGTGGCGTTCAAGCAGCCCCCGATTGGCCTCTGTGGCCGGGTATGGTAAGCTGGTAGATCTGGGTGGTGGAGCGGCTCTCTTGGGGCACGAGCAGGGGCGGGCGCAGGTGTGGGTGCCGGGTTTGGGGCATTCACTGGTTGAGGTTGGGGGACGCTCACTGGTGTGTGTGATACTCTGGTTTGTGTGACACTCGCTGGTACACTCACTGGTACACTCACTGGTTGAGATGGGGGTGGGTTTCCGTGGGTCATCCGTACTGGGTCCCTGGTCTGGCCGCGTTCCGTGGAGGGTGGTGGTGGGCTTGGTTGGGGTCCAGGGCGGGGTGTGTATGCCTGGTTTTGTGTGTCTGCGACTGTTTCCGACCTTGTCTGGTGTGCCTGTGGTTTGGTAGGCGAGCTGAGGGGGAATTCCAGGGGAATCATGTCGAGGTCTGCACATGTCGCCAGACTTAGATAGAGCTTGGTGGCTGACGGACTGAAATACACCATCTGGCGGGTCTCTGCACCTGATGGAATGTGGATTCGGATCAGGGCGGCTCCTTGAATGGGGAGGTTGGCTGATTTTATCAGGAGGTTGACCGGGATGAGGTCATCAGGCGTGAGGTGGAGTTGATCCATCAGAGTGGGGCCGGCCAGGCAACTCTGGCACCCAGTGTCTGCCATGGCTATGGTCTGGACATTGAGGGTCTCCTGGGGGAGTGTGTGGCCGTGTGCTCGGAAGTCCTCATATCTGGCAGATATGGTGACTGGGATGTTAGGTTGGGGTGGGGAGCGTCTCTGCGTCCATGTTTCGGAGGTTCTGTTCCAGGTTTGGTGGTGTAGGGTGCCTTCGTGCATCCCCAGGACTTGCTCGGAGACGCTCGATTCGTTTTCCGCTTGCTGCCAGCACATGTGTGGGAGGTGGTGTTGTCTGCCACATGCCGAGCATGTTGTGCCAAAGGCGGGGCAATGGATGCGTCGGTGGGCCGTCCTCTCTTGCTCTCCGTGTCTCTGCTGCCCACAGTAGGCACATATGCCTCGGTTGGTTGGGGGTCTGCTCTGTGGGGTATTGCCTCTGGGTCGGATGTTTCTCGGTGCCGGGGTTGTGTTGGTTGACCTCTGTTGAGTTGGGATGTGGCGGTGTCGAGGTCGTTGCAGCTTCTTGTATGAGCTGGCAACAGCTGATGTGTCCTCGTCTTCATAGTGGGAGAAGGCGCTGGAGGAGGTCGTTGAGATGGACAGGGCCGAACGCTGTCCTGCAGCCCGCACCTCGATGAATTTGATGGTGTCCTCCACCGAGAGGTCCTGTTCCGGATGCTTAAGGAGATCCTCTTGGATCTCCGCATCCGCCAGGCCTATGCAGAGCTGGTCGGCCACTCGCTCCTCCCCCTGGTTTGTCATGCCGTCGCAGTTTGGGCACTTCTTAAGGAACCGGCAGACTTCAGCCTGTCCTCTGAGGCGTGCTGCGAAGGTGCGGATGGGCTCTGTACGGTCCTGGGTCATTCGGGAGAGGGCTACCCTGGCCACCTTCGGGTTCTCTGATCTGACAGCTAGGGACTTGATGGCAGCGAGGAGAGCTTCCTCCATCGACCCTTCGATGGGTAAAGGGCCAATCGAGTTTCTCGTGACGTCACGTCTCAGTTTCGCATCGCAACACTCCAGTAACTTCACTGGTATGTCTGCGTCAGATAGCCGGACGGCCTGGATGTATGACCTCCAGCACTGGAGGAAGTACATCCAGGCCTCCGTCGTCCCACCAGAGGAGACCTCCGGTCTTTCCACCGGGGCGGGTTTGGCTCTGGTGTTTCGGTGGATCTCAGGGCATGGGTTGACAGGAGCACTGGGGCAATGCCAGGGTCATTGCCTTCGGCGATGGCATACTCGCATCCTGGGAATGGACAGTGGATGGCCATGAGGTGGGTGGGCGTCAAATGGAGTATCACCCAGGAGTCCCCGATCGGTATGCAGATTCTTTGTAGGTGATCGCAGGAAGACTACCAGATGCTATTCGGGCACTTGTCCATGCATAGAGGATAGTGCGTTACACATTTGATCATTGGATCAGCAAGGATATAAAGTAGCTTTCAATGAATAGCAATGCATGGACAAGTGACAGATGTGTGTGTGCGCATGCGTGAGGTAAGGGGACGAAAACGGGTAAGGGGTAATACGTAATAATGTTAATACGCATAGATGTTTGTATATACTTCACTAGCGTCGGACAAAAGTATGGATCTGACTGAACAGTTAAAGTGTCTGTTTCAGCAGAAGGATGACTTTCCGTCACAATCTGTAATCATGAATTCACAACATGCATCCTTACATCTAAAGGCCCAAACAGGCAGTACCAAGACCTTGAAAACAATGGTGGTGAATACAGTGAAAGGTATCTGTGTCGTGTTTTTAAAGATGAAGCAAACTTGGAGTGAGGCTCAAGTTGGATTGGTTGTGAAGTGCCACATGGGTGATGGTACCACAATATCTCTGTTGGGATGGCCGAGGGAGATGTTAAGGGCTTGAGTGAAGAAAACTAGGTTTGTCATCAATATTCTGGTAACTTGTTTGGAACAAACATGTGAGAACAAACATGTGAAAGGGAGAAGTTCATGATGTGAAGAAATACTGGTTGGGAAGTGTGTCGGTAAAGAAGGAGGAAAAGTAAGAGCAATGAGAGTTTGGTAAGATATTTTAAGGATAAGCTCATATTTAGGAAGCAGGAATTGATAGAGAAAATTTAGTCAGACCAAAATGGATGGTTCTCAATCTGAATTAAACATCACCAACACAGCACATATTTTATTGACTAGGGAAAGTCAAGGCAATTTGAGCATAGGGAGAGTTGTGAGGTCTGGATCAGTTTTAAGTTGATGAGAAAATGATCAAATGGGTGATGTGTGTACAATGTTCTATTGAGGGTGGAAGAGTTGGAAAAACAAGTCGAGATCAACCAGAAAAGAATTGAAGTTGTTGGAATAGTTGGAAATTGTGGGTGGAGTTGTAAGGCAGAGGTTAATGAAGGATGTTTGGAAAATATAGTAGGATGTCTTGCAGCAGAGAAGGCGGTATGATGGAGAGTGTGGGAATGACAAAGTTGCTTGCTTACCAGGTAAACATGAGGTGTTCGAGGTTGGCAGAGTACTGAATCAGGAGGAAAAATTAAGGGGATTATTAAACCGTATGGCAGGGTGCCTCTGACAAAAGTATGGACAGAACATGCTAAGAAATAGATGTGTGGATATAGTTTTTTATTGCATAAAAGAGATTGTCCAGTCATAGATTTATTCTGCATCAAGTGATGGGGTAAGATATGCAGGGGGAAGAATCAAAATGGAGAAGAAAGATGCCACAGATAAATGAGCGACAATAGGAAGAGGGACTCCAAGAGTTTCAAGTGGTCAGGAAGTAACCTGGGATCTGAGCAATGCCTATGTCATCACAAGGTAGGACATCAAGTGTCTGCTGTTTAGACAGGCTTCTATTTAAGCAAGGACAGTAGTAAATTCTTAATGTAAGCTTGCCATATCGACAATACATTGGTGGTGCATGTTCATGCTTTTGACAGTAGCTCCCAGAGACTGTCAAAGTGTGGTGCATGTTCTGGAATTAAATTCCATGTGATATTTCTGATCAGAATTGATCCCTTGAGTCCTCTGTTGTTTGAGGAACTCGACAAGCTCCTTGTGCTCTCATGCAACAGCAATAAAATTGGTATCCATGTTTACTCCAGATCAGCGGCTTGCCACATCGAGCACCAAAGTGCCTCAGTCTACATCATGAGCAGCAGGTTTGGTTTGATTCTCACGGCTACATGAGTTGAGATAGGAGTTGCAGAGAGACTGCTCAAGATAGATGGAGGGGGAGCTTGAATCTTGACATCCAGATATCATAGCTTATGATGAGGTTTCTGACACTTCCTACAATAATGAAGACACATAACTTCAAACAAAAAATCCAAGTCACAGTAGAAGTGGACACTCATCTTCATAGAATAACAATAATGAATCAATTGATTGTGTGGATGTTCTGGCTCCATTAATATTTGCTGAAGGAAGTAAGAGCATGAACTCAGAAATATTATGAGTTGAAGCTTCATAAAACTTGGTGTCATGCTCAGTGTACAGGTGGTCTATCAAGGGAATTGTGAGATTTAGATAGAAGTAATCACTACAATTCTTGGCATGGAGATTTGCAGTCTATTAGCTAGACATGGTCTGAACTCCTTCACACCAACATTTACAGCCATTTTCATTCTCTAGTCAAATAAATCCACATTGAACCTTGACCTATGAAGAACGCATTTTATATTCTTTACTTCATGGCAGGCATATGCTACATCAACATAAGGCACCTGAAGATTCACACTCGGCCCTCGTGAATAAGCTAAAACACTGTCCCAAACTGAAAACTGAGATATAGACAATAGGAGTAATTGAGCATCAGAACGGGAATCATTCAGTTGCAGAACTGCCTCTAGACAACTGACTTTAGGCAAAAACAAGTCAGAAAAAATGTGGAGGACTTCATGACACTCCACCCATCTGGTTCGGCACATCTCTTCTTCTTTTCTCACCTTCCATGATTCCATACGTCAAGTCCTGTCTGTCTCCTAGAAGAACTTCCGAAAGGCGTGCTACTTTATCAGAAGTTTGCATTATATTGTTTGCATCTTCAACACCACAAAATATGCCTATAATTATAAAGATTCAATCAGTGTGCAGCACAATGGGCATACCCTCACTACATATTGTTTGGTTATATGTGCAGCTGCTCCTTTTGATTTTCCTGCCATAGAATCCGCACCATCATAGGCATGGCCTCAAAGAAATTGTGGTTCCAGCTGCCAAGCTAGGAGTGAGGCAGACAGATCATCTTCTGGTAACAAATCATCAGCATTCGAGACAGAGAGGCACTGCTTGGACTACCACCAGGTAATGAATTTCCAGCACTGAAGAAACAAGATTAATCTGGTCATGTTCATAAAACTCATTGGATGTAGCTTATAAACTTACTTCATGCTAGAATTATACAGATGTAAATCCATTGTCTTGGCTATTATCTTTACAGGAGTTCTTCTTGAGATATGACTTCTTTTATAGGCATGCTGAGTCCATGCTCTGCTCAGATAGAATTGCAGCTGCACCCAGTAAAAAAAATAAGGCTTAAAATTCACCTATATATATATCACATCAAATAGTGAACTCTTCAAATACTGAACTCCTCAAATGATGATGTGTCGATTATAGAGACAAAGCAGGCTTCATACCGTCTAGCTATTGCAGTTATATAATGAATATGATTTATTTAGAGGGAGGGGCTTCAGTCTCCAAAGCCATCCCCTGGATCCACCCATGCTGCTCATCCACCACTGCTTTAATGTGCGCTTAAGGCTAGTGCTGTCCATTCATTGTGCAGGGGAAGTTGAAGTTCAAAATTGCTACAGATATGTTTTGAATTAGAACCAGGCACAATCAAGTTTAACGACTTATAGAGCATCAGATTTTGCTTAAAACCAGTTTTCGATCTTGGCTGGGTCAAACAGATATGCTTGTGAATTTGATCCTCTGGGACAAGTATGCCAGTAATTTAATCTCCCCCCACCCCCACCCCCAACCCACCCCTAGTTTTTTTTTAGCTAGTGGCTTTCACTGTTGCACAATTGAACCACCTCTACATGTTACGAGGCCTAGTTCTCTATGGTTCAGATCTCTGCAGGAATTAATATTGAACACAAAATCTGGGCTTGGATGGTGACCTTTTGGGAAAAGTAGATGTAACTGGGGTGGGTGTAAAGTGATGAAAGATGGTTGTAGCCTGTGCCCATTGTCCCTTCATATTGTGTGTGTGTGTATGTGACAATGACTTTCTTAATCAAATTTACACTCTCCATGTTTCGGCTCGATGCTCTAGACTTCATCAGGAATAACAAAGTTAGGAGTTTTCAATCCACATACCATTCTGCATCTCTTTGGAAGTGAAGAAGGCTGACATAATAGAAAGTTTTCTATCCATCCTAGTTGAGGTGTGGTACACTATCTCCAGCACCTCACACCTTGAGCAAGAATAATTATTGTTATCCTGATTCACTTTCTTTTCAACGTGTACTCCTGGAAAACTGCTAGCTCTACAAGACATGCTAAATGTGCTGTCCACCTGTGTACAGATAATCTTATCAAGATATTCCATTGCTACTATTCTGTTTGTTCTACTTTGTAGTCTCTATAGGTAGAATCAACATTTAGATGCTGTATGTGTAGATTTGGATAATGTTTACAAAGTAGTCCAAATGAGCACAGATAAGAATAGGAAGAAGATGTTCTATATAGGTATGCACTGATAGTGTACAAGAAGATGAGAAAATAAAATATCCTCGAGACCTAGAATACAGTAGACAGTAGTTTACTCAAATTTAATATATGAAAACAAAAGCAAAACAAAACAGACAAAAAAATTAAAAAACATGTTACAAAAATGTTTTTGGATTGATCTGTTCAAAAAAAAGGAGAAAGCGAATAGGCATGTAGAGAACCATCAACCCTTTACCATATATATTATTTATTAATGACGTACAACAAGCATAGATATATATATACACATACCTCTATTCATATGGAAAGACACCCACATACACCATAGCAACAAACATCTATATACATAGCTAGCCAACATATACAGACTTGTCACCACAAACTTTCACTTTCAACCTTTCATTGAGGGCAAGCTTCATCTCCAATATAGAGAGCAGCTCATAAACAATAACTATTACCATGAGCTCTGTGTGAGAGGAGCAGTTATTGTCTTCAGAAGTTAATGTATCTACTTCAATATGACGATCTTTGATTCCTCTTGATTTGCATTGAATGCATCGTAACCAATTGTTGAATACCAATAATATATAGTCACATTTTTATTGTGTCTGGAAGCATTGGAAGCTTTTTTCATGATTTCGCTGATTTTTATAGAACTGCTTCAGTTTTCACAAGATTGAAATTCTTGTCCATTATCACTTCTACCAAAATACACTCAATGCTTTGAATGAAACCAAAATTTTCTTGCAAAAAGTGCCTCCGCAGCTCATACTTTATGCAGCTTCAAAATATTCTTATCTGAAAATCTTTTCAATGGAAATAAAAACTTGCTGTGATTAGTTTTATCAAATCTCCTTGGAATATGTCTCTGCCATGTTAGGACAGAACTATCGCACTTGCTAGAAAGTTATTGTTAAGGAAATGTGGTATTGGTTCCGTGGCGCTCAAGAGTAAGGGTGCTCAAATTATCACCCATTATATAGTTGTCTACATTTGTAGCTAAGTTGTGGACAATTGTTCAGTATTACTGAAAATAATGATGGTTAGTTACAGAGCAAAATAACTAGAAACCTTGTTCATCATAGCTAAATCACCACTGGTATATCTTGAGAAATGTTTGGTCCATGAGATGATGATTCCATTGTTATTTGCAAAGAATCAATATTATTTGTGGCTTGCTTACTAGTTGGACAGAGAGGGCAGAGAGATCAGATTCAAGATGGTCTAGATGACTCCTGTTCTCCTAAATATTTTCCAAAAGAACTTGTGTTTGGGTGATAAAATAATTATAAGGAGAATATCCATGGTAAGGTTGAGTCCTATCCTAATTGATTATATTTTGTGAACTTCCATATAATTAATGTGCAATGTATTGGTATTGTAGTATGATTGTCAAGTTAAAAAAATCATCCAAATAGTCCACCAATATGCCCTTGAGAACTTTGCTGGCCCTTGCAATGCATAATGGAATACCAACTGATCCTGTATATAGTAGATGTTTTATTTGCTATAGACCAACAACATCTTCACACACTTCACATTTTTCAGTTCCATAACTCAAACTTAATAAGCTTCAATTGGATCTGTGTTGGAGAAGAAAACTGAGTAACTGATGAGAAAATAATTATCATAGGAAAAACAAGGTTAGAGTATCTAGTCAAAGCATCAAGGGACTAAAATTCAAGTTTGTTATTAAGAAGGTCATTGTAAAATCCTAATACCATTTTAAAGTGAACTGTTGTTAGAGTCCTTTCACCTAAAGCATTTTTATCCCTTTAACCATTGGGGGTGGGTGTGGAGTGGGAGAAGCTGTAGGATGGTAATTACCTCTCAGTGGCAAATAAACTTGTAAAAATTTGTAAAATGCAATTTGTTTGTGTTGATATTTATTAGTTATTAGTTATTCTCCCAAGATTAATGAGACCAAAACAAAAAATATCTAGTGCTTCTAAAGTATTCCTGTTGTGTGCTTCACCACAGCTATATTATAGCTACAATAGCTTGAGCTGTTTAAATAGTCCAGTGTTTTTTTTATCTAGTAGCAAAAGCTAGGTGGCTACCCTGAATATTTCATTTAAATATCGTTTATGGATACCAGTACTAGGCTCAACAAGAAGAACAGCCTATTTCACCAGATCTTGGATTAACCACACTATGTACTCATACAGTACTCCTTCAATAATCCAAGTTCCTTGGGAAAGCAGTTGATACAAAGAGCAGCACTCCATCGTGAACATCCTGGGATTTGCAAGATGAAAGCTGTTGCCAGGAGTTAGCTATATGTGGTAGCCAGGATTAGACAGAGGGATTAAAACTATGGCAAAGTCTTGCAAGCCTAGTGCTGTCTAGCAGTCAAGGGCTCACCACAAGTATCACCCCTGCATCCATGGGTTTGGGCCATCCCAGCCATGGGAGAGAGTTCATGTGGATTTGCAGTGCTATTCTTAGAAGCAATGTTCTTGAAAACAGTGCATGCCCATTCCAAGTTGACAGAGTTTTACCTGATGTTGCAGACAACAGCTTGCAAAACAATTGATGTATTGAGGCAAATGTTCTATAATTAAACAACTCTTTTCCGAAAATGGTCCTTAATATGTATTTGACAAGTTCTCAGCCTTCATTAAAAGAAATGGTATATTGCACATTCGGTGTGCACCTTACTATCCTGCTTCCAATGTTCAGGTGCTAATATTTGTGAAGTCTTTCAAACAAGCATGAAGGCCTCACTGAATGATGGAAGATGTGTAACTTTAAGGATAGCAAACTTTCTTCTTCTCACCTATCGTAGCTCAACACATTCTATTACCAAGGTAACTTCTAGTTGGTTATTCCTACAGAAAGAAGTTCGAACTCAACTGGATTTGATCAAGCCAGATCGTGGAAAGATAGTAGTCCGAGCACAATAGAAATGATATCACCATATAGACTGGAGATCATCAATGGGATATGGGAGAGCAGTCATGGCGAGGAACTGGCGGAGTGGTCCAGATTGGATTCTGTGTATTGTCAAAGAGTGCCTTGGACCTTGGACCTATATGATCGACACTGTGGAAATGGACACCAATCAGATCAAGGAATTGGTTGTCCAATCAGCTGAAAAGCCAACCGACAGGCTGCAATGGATTCCAAGAGAAGGTTACCTGGAAGCACTCCAAAGTGATACTACTAACAGCATGTTCCTGCAGAGATAAACAATTTATAAGAAAAGGAAAATGTTGCTAAATTGAACTTTGACATTGTAATAACTGTGTGTAATCTTAACCTGTTGCAGCATTATGTTTGTATGTCATGTCAGTTTTAGGATATGACCCAGCCTCTCATTGTAGGAGTGGCTCTCTCCAGTAACTATATGTACATGAAACACAGCTGCCTTGTGCTTTGAATAAGATTGTTATTAGTACACTTTTTCTTGGATGCCTCGCTAGTCTTCTGAATACTTCACGAGTTCCATTCATAAGTTTTAGAGAACTCATAATTCCAATTGATATTCATGACTGTTATGCTTCTTAATTACAGGAAACATCAGTTGTTAGGGATGATATGGTGAGTAATTTCATTGTTGATCCATCAAATTATTGCACATGCTTATTGTAAATAGAATGAATGAGCTGTGCTTGGTCTGTTCAAGCTCCTGTCCAACAGTTGCAAAGTCATTGACAGAGGCTGTAGCTAATTCTACATGGGTCTCTCAACAATTGCTTCAAGGCATGTTTGTAGTGTACAACTGCAATAAACAAGTTAGAGAAATGTTCATTGGATACCCAGAGGGTCTTACTTTGTAGAACTCTGACTTTAGTGCAATCCTTCACCACTTAATTGTACGGATATAAATACAAAAACACTTGCCAAAATGTCTCTATTGCCAAAGATTCAGCTGTTAAAAAATTAAAAAAGGTAAACCATTCAACCATTTGGACCACCTACAGTTTGATGATCATTTACCATTAAAATTTTATCGTCTATAATAATAGTTCGTGGTTTTGATATAGGCATCTATCTGGTAGTGGCCTACTTGGCCAATATCTCATTCAATATTATTATTTAGTACCAGGTCAGTTTAGTATGTCAATTCCATAAGGTGGGATCATATTTTCCTAATTAGTATGCATATTATCTTATAAAGGAATACTGGGATCTATGTGCCAGTTTAAATGAGCTGGCCTAGGAGGCCCAGGCAGAACCCAGCTGAGTGTATAGATTGAAGCCATTATTCTACTATTCCTAACTCTTGTCTATATACCCAACCCAAACTCCCCAACAGAGCACTCATTTTTAATGTTACAAGGTTACTTGCTGATAATAGTATGTGGCAGGTGCTGGACCATGTAAGCTGCTTGTTACTGGATATTGATGGGTCTTGCCACATCAGAGATTAATTACTTTTTAAAATAACTGTGATCATGCATCTAGTTGATGGTCAAGATATTCATTTCAATTCTAGTTCTGCATGCATAAAATATTATATCAAAATTAGTATAGGTCACAATAATTGTGGAGGGCTGCAGAAGCGTTGAGCTGGATGCTTGCCACTTGCTGTATCTTAGATAAAATAATACAAGCTAGTAATAACAATTATTTGTTTAAAAAAATCCAAGCTGCAGAATATAGATTGCAAATATATCACAAATGTTTTCTTAAAAAATTCACACAATATTCTAGTTTGTGTGTGTGTGTGTGTTTTGCTCTATATTGGATGACTTGACATAAAAGAAAAGAAGCAAGAATAGCTATATTCATTCACGTAATACAAACTCTTACCAATTTGTATTGTATTTGCTGTCCATAATTTGGCTGAAGTAAAGTGGGAAAGTGACAGTCTGAAAATGTGTTTTTATTTAAATTAACATATCTTTGCTCACATTTATGGTATAGTCCTAATTTATACCAAAATTTAGCCAGTGCAGTAAGCTTTCTCATGAAATCTATCTTTTGGAGCTGCAAGTTGGAATGTGAAGTGAAGTCGGCCTCAAATTCCTTTTTAATCGCTACTTTCCAGCATCAAGTCTTGAATGGCTACAGATAGAACCCCCAAGAGATATTTTTTAAGTTGACTTAATTTCATGTAAAGGGGTATCTAATAGAAACACTTGTGGTTACAAATTTGGAGCTCCATAGATTCTGCATACCTCGATGCATGAACGAAATATTGCTCAAATTATAGACATCTCTGTGTTCTCTCTAAAATCAATGTTGAAGAGCTATCACTATACTAAAATAACATGCAACCTGATTGGACGTATCTCAACATCTGGGTGCTTGAACTGGCTGCAGTTGTAGTTCCTGATAGAAAAGTGCTAGCCAGTTGAAATTTCTATTTGTGGCTAGAGGAAGCCCTACTCTACAAAACAAGCATATTCATGTGTTAAAACGTGATGAAGTAGGCAACTGTGCGTGCTGAAAATATAATGAAAATTGAGTTGCCTACTTTGCCTAAGACAGGAATCTTCGGGCAACTCTTTGTGTTTTACACTTATGAAAATGTTGATAATTAGATCCTTTCATAAGTCTACAAAGTTACACTTATGATCATCCTCCCTCCTTGAAAGATTGCAAGAAAAATATTGATATTATTCACATATTTCTATTATTACCTATATACAAAGCAGTGAGTGAAAGTACTTCTTGCTAATTCTCCACTCCACCATAAGTGTAGTGGTTTGTCAATGACTTATGTGACACTTGACATCTAATTACTTGGCCACTATAATTCAGAGTTGCCAACCGTCCCGGAATGGCCGGGACAGTCCCGGAATTTTGAGCCTTGTCCCGGTGGTGTCCTTGTCCCGGCAATGTCCCGGAATTTACAGCTACGCACACCTTGCACTTCCACTCACTTAGATGGCCACTGCAGTCTCAAACATGTTTAGTTTAGTCCTTTAACACTCGTAAGGAGGTGCGGCACTCACGTGAAACTTCTCAGCACGTTAGCTTTTATTACAATCTCAGCAAAATGGCAATAAATGAATCAAAGAATTTCAGGGGATAGGCAAGAGTTTCAAAGGTATAAATAAAAAATTTATAATGAAATTGAGTGACAAAGTAAGTAAGCATGGAATACAGCAAATACAGGGTAAATAATAACATCATGGGTACAGTGTGCTGCTTGTGTTCAATGCAATAGTAATGTCAGTAGTCTTGCCTTCATTTTAGGTCACTTGTATGCCCGAGGTACTCTGTGTGCAATCGACTTTGGTGTTACCCATGGTGGCCGTAATGATGTCACATCACCTCAAGAGCAAGAAACATAAGGATATGTCAAAGGCTGTGCTATCAACTATTCCAATCACCTCTCGCTTCCAACATATCGAAGCAGAGGTCAGGTGGGTTGCTAAGCACAACATATCCTTTCTGTCTAGTGACCATGCCATGTTCCCAGACTCTGAAATTGCAAAGAAATTATCCTGTTCCCACACCAAAACCACCACCATAGTGAAGAAAGCTCTTGCTCCTTACTTCACACAGAGAGTTATTGAGTCAATGTTCAGTGGTCCATTCTCTTTGATGATAGATGAATCCAATGACAAGAGGGATAAGTCTTGCATAATTCTTGTGAGGCTTCTTGATCCACAGGTAGGTGAAGTACGGATGAGATTCTTGGATATGCCTGTTGTGAACATTGGTACAGCTACCAACTTGTTTCAAACCTTGAAGGAGTCACTGACTAAGAATGGGCTCAGCTTTTGACAATGCAGTGTCTTTCATGTCTGATACCACCAATATTATGAAAGGAGTGAGGTCAAGTGTGCAGAAGCTGATGAGATCCCAACTTTGTATGATGTTGGTTGCATCTGCCATTTGGCTGATTTAACAGTCAAAGCTGGTTTGAAGGTACTCCCAGTGAACATTGACCAGCTCTTCATCGACATATTCTACTACTTCCATAGCAGCAAGAGGAAGCAACAATTTGTCATCCTATGGTGACACTTTTCAGCACTGAGCCAGGGGTGATTTTGAAGCATTGCCCCACACGATAGCTCAGCTTGCTGAAGTGTGTGAATCGTTATCTCAGGCAGTATGATGGTTTGAAGTCATTCTTCTTGTCTTGTGAGGCAGTTAGCATTCTTTCAAGGCTTGATAATCCTCTGACGAAACCTCTGTTGTATTTTCTTTCTTTTATATTGCCCTCAATGGATCAATTCAACCGCCTCTTCCAGAAATCTACAGAGAATGCTGTATGACGAGTTGAGTTAGGTCGCATATAAAATTAATGGCGTGGTCAACATGCTAATTGGGGGCGTGGTCGAAAATTCGCGCCGTATATAAATGTCCCGGTGTCACAGGGTATTTGGCATGCCAGGGAATATGGTATCCCCACACGGTATTTGGCATCCACTCAGGGAATTTGGTATCCCACGTGCCCTAGCTTATTTGGTATCCCCATCCCGACGCCAGCTAGCACGTACTTTGTAGCTCTTGCTACAAGCACTGGTGGGGCTAGCAGTTATTTGTGATGCTGCCAAGAAAGAGTGCCCTTCAACGTGGTGTCCTCGTCATATACCTGTCTGTGGTTATAAATTAAAATACGCTACCTAACTAGGCCTATATAAAAACTACCTCCTGAAAAGGGTTCATAATAGCAAGAAAACGTTCTATTAATTAATGTCTCCCCCCCCCCTCCCCTACTAGAACTATTAATTCTGCCCTTCATGTTCTGTTGTTTGATGAAAAAAATACATACGAACTGTGGAGGCATGCATAAGTATTAAACAGACAATTTTGTGAACATATTGAATAATCAACATATTGTGTAATCTCACCTGTCCAATCCAATATCACTTTTGACAAAAAAAAAAAACATGTTTTACCTTATTTGGTTTCTATATGCATAGCTAATTATAACTATATAGAGCTTTCTCAAGGCACTAAAGCACTCTACTATATAGCTATATATATTTGGGGGGGGGGGGGGGAGGGGGGGGCTTGGGGAATTTAGGAGTCTTTATGACCATGTCCTGTTTTCCAGGACTGCCAGAATCATTCCTTTGAACATTCACTTTATATCATGTCAATATCCTGTTCAAAATCAGTTACTTGAACTTGTGCTTCTGCAGGTATATACTGTATTTCAGGTAGTAAACTTCATTCTGTCTCAAAAAACCTATATACCTATATATGAATATAGCCAAACATATAGTGAAGTATATACAAACATCTATGCGTATTAACATTATTATGTACGACCCCTTACCCGTTTGTCGTACCCTTACCTAACGCATGCGCACACACACATCTGTCACTTGTCCATGCATTGCTATTCATTGAAAGCTACTTTATATCCTTGCTGATCCAATGATCAAATGTGTAACGCACTATCCTCTAACATATACTAAAATGCACCGCACAGAGCATCTTCATTTCCAAAATTTTCTGCCCCCCTCTCTATATACATCTTCTGGCAATACAGAATACTATTACTTTTTTTGGCCCCCCCCCCCCCCCCCCCCCCCCCCTTGAAAATCCTGGATCTGCCCCTTCAAGTTCAGTCTTCATTTTCCCCCGAATTTCTGGAATTTCTGGTATTGCAGCCAGGATAAACAAACAAACAAACAAACAAACAATAAATAACATCGTGCAGTTGTCATATATATATACATAGCTATATATATATATTTTTTTTTTTTACTTTTTAAAAGATAAGCAATTTGGTCACTTTTTTTCACTTTTACTAAGAAAAGCAATTTGATAAATGAGTCGGAGATATTAACAATATTTATCAGGTGAGATCATATTCTAATGAGTTTTGTGGTTGTGTCTGGCCTGCACAGCAGCTGTCTTTAAGCTTGAAATGAAATGAAATGAAATGAAATGTTAAAGCGTGTAATGAAATGAAATGAAATGAAATGAAATGAAATGAAAATATCCCAATTGTTTTTGAAGGGTCAAAGGTAGAAATTACAGTATATAAAATTATCAATGCAGTAAAAAATTATATTTTATTTTATTTTATTTCATGGGCTGCTATTTGGAAGCTGGCACGTGGTCAACTGCGCTCAACTTCAGAGACATCCCTGTGGAGACCAGAAAAATATGGAAGGAAAAAAAGTGACCAAATTGCTTTTCTTTGAAAAAGTGAAATAATATATTAATAATAAAAACATTAAAAAAAATTAAATTCATTTCATTTCATGGCATTTCATTTTATTATTAAAAAAAAAGAGACCAAAGTGCTCATATTTCATTTCATTTCATTACAAGCTTAAAGACAGCTGCTGCGCAGGCCAGACTCAACCACAGAACTCATTAGAATATGATCTCACATGATAATACTCACCTGATAATTATTTTTTATGCATGTAGCTAGGGTAGTTTTGCTGAGCTGACAGAATCAACAGAGGAGCTGGATATGGTTTGCAGATCCCTTTACATACAGTTTTTATGCCTTACACTGATCGAGTGAAAGAAAGAACAGAATTTCTACTTGCAAGTGGACTTTTGTAGTTGAAGACCATCTATTTGAAGTATGAGAGGAGAACCCTTTTAGAAATAGGCAGCCAAGAACTCATGTAGAAAAACAACACACAATCAAACTATCCTAAAGCTAGCTACACAACAATAAAACGATGCCATCTAGGTGGGCGTTAATAAAGTTAATAATTGTCACGAGTACCCAGGATGCTACAATTTCACTGTATCCATGGGTCGTACAATGGTGTCGTACAATGGTAGTATTGGGTCGTACAATGGTGGTATTGGGCCACACCCATTGTCCGTTAGAGCCGATTTTTTTTTAAATCAATGAATGTCTATTTGGTGCACTGGCTGCTGTCCGTTGTTCAGAATTGGGAGGTTGTCCGCTATTGGGGGACTTTCTAATGCACTATTCATATGGAGAATCAATTGGTGCACCAGCCTCTGTCCAATATAAGGTAGGTGTCCGCTATTGGGAGTGTCCGTTAATGGAGGTTCCACTGTATTAGTAAAATAGGAAGTCACTTGCCTGAAAAAATATAGCAAATCAATTGCTTCGCACAAAAATGCTACATAAATTAATGATAAGAGCTATGTGCAGGTGGTATGACTTCACTTATCTGAAGACCATGTTTGGACAACTGACTTCATAATATAATACTCACACACACATATAAACCATACCTGATTGAAAGCAAATGTCGTATTCAGTGCTTGGCACCTAGCATACTGGGGGAAAGAATGTGTTGACAAATTGCAAAATCACCATTTGAGATGTTCATGAAGAATTGAAGGAATAGGAAAACAAGACATTACAAATTCTTCCTTCTCATGATAATACGTACATACACATAGCAAAAGCAGGTTTCAATAATGTGTCACCACTCAGGTTATTGCTTACCATGCACAAAAATACGCCACAATCATATGCATTGCTTTGAGTTGGTATGTCCTATAACCATGCATGCAAATGTAAAAAGCAATATATAATTACAGTCACTGGGAAGTAAGTGTGTATAGCTATACCTTTGGAGAAAGCATTTTCCACCTAGAAAAATCCACAATTGGATTTCTTTTCATGAGAAAGTCACTGAGGAACACAAATTCAAAATAAGATAACCATCCATGTACACGTATAACTAGTTAAACTAACAGAATTTTTTTCAAACAAAGAATATTCTTTCCCATCAAGGAGTCGTAAAATCTCAACTCCTGTTCCTCAATGTCGGCTACCACCAAACACCAATGAAGACCAGTGTGTACAGGTACAATAAAAATTTTGTAGGTGAAAATGTCAAGCTACATAAAGAAATATATAATAGCATGTTATATCTTTGGGAAGTCTGCAGTATTTATTACCTTGATCCAATTAGCAACCTGGTCATAACCACAACATAGTTGATCGTAAAAATAGCACGAGACACTGTAAACAGATTTCAATTCTTTCCTGTTCGCTTCTTCCATGATCAGGAACACGTATGAATCTATGATCTGATATTACTAAAATAAATAAATCTGAAGGAGGGAAAGACTTAGAGGATGAAATGAATACCTTGTCATTTAGCCATTCCTTGTTGGTCAGCGTATCAAGGTCATGGCGATACACTTGGCAATCATGTATAGAAGACACAGGAGTTTTAGATGGTGCAACCTATAATTAAATACACATAGCTACATGAATTACTCTAAACAAGTAGGTAATGCAAAATCAAGAAAACCTGATACCTTTGAACAAAGACCACTTGCTTGCAAATCTTCATTTTCTACAGGCGCACGAATTGTGATGAAGGTTACTTTTTATACTCAGAGTTACTGTTACAACACAACTACATAACATCTTTTTCAGCCCTTAGGTTTATGGATGAGCAACACTGCTTTAGAATACCTTTGCCACCAAATCTTTTCATATCGCAACAAAAAAGACACTTGCCACAATCAGCTGCAGTGCATCCAGCACAAATTCCACACCGTTTGCGTCTCCCTACAAGCATTAATATTACAGAACAGTATACGACCTGCTAAGAGCCAACTTGTTCACCTTTCACTAATTTTTTGGCCTTTGAATATGGTATGGTAGATACACTCTCGCACTGATCCTGTAGAAATATAATGGTGCATAAAGAGTAAGTTAAAACTCATGCTTAAATCATCTTTGTAGGGGAAAAAAGATTAAATGATTTTTGTATCTGGAGACAGTAATCCACATGTAAACCATAGCCATACCTCTTCACTAGCAACAACTGAAGGGCAAGATGGGGTGGAAGGTGGCGAGCACGATATTGAAGCACAATGCTGAAGGAAATAATAAATAATAACAGTGAAGAGACCACGACATAGTTATTCCCCACTAAGTTGTTGTTGTTTTTAGCCCAACCAGTGCATTATACAGTCAAGCTCAGTTGAATTGAATTACGACCCATTACTCACTACCAGCACCAACTAACTGCACTGCTCTGAATGGTATGATACTAATAGTATTCAAGCCGTACTGGATAGTCTTACTAAGTCAATCTTGCGCTTCTTCCTGCAGGGTTCCAGAATCAGCATCTCCCTCTGGAGAGAGATTTGTGTCTACCGGAGATGACACATTCAGCGAACCACACAGAGGAATAGCTTCAGAATTCACTAAGTATAAACAAATGGTTGGGACTATAGCTAAACAATATTTAAAATAATCTACACGTTGGCCCTTCATACACAGTTTTATTTTAAATCAAGTATAAATTGCAGGATATTTGGACAACAATATCAATATCCTCTTTCATTGTTATATATACCTCCTGCTCCATTGAGTGTCAACCACAACTTCAGCTTTTGGGTATTATAGGACTTCCTGAGAAGTTCTCCCTTCTGATCCATAAGATGCCACCTTCCTTTTCCTAGGTCTTCTTTGATTATGTATGGCCCAAAAAACTTGACATCCAGTTTTCCACCTTTTCTTCCTTTATTCTTGGAATTTTCTGCGAGCACTTTATCACCGACCTTAAAAATTTAATAATACATGTACATAGTGTTTATATTATTATCCATCCTGTATACCTTTAGAGTAGTGCCCTTGTTATGCTTCTTGTCATATTGTCGCTTTTGTCTCTCTTGTGCCTTGAGAATGTTGTGCATGACTTGTACATGGACCTTCTTCTTCAGTTCAACAAGCACCTCAACTTTCTCATCCATATCTGCATCATCAGTTTCCTTGCTTCGACCTGGTAAACTTGCATCAATTGGAAGTCTTGCTTCTCGGTGGTACATAACGTAAAAAGGAGTAAACTTCGTTGAATCTTGACAACTTGTCCGATATGCAAACAAAACGTTATCAACAAGGTTATCCCAATCGTCACATTCATCATTGACCAACTTCTGTAGAGATGCTTTTAATGTTTGGTTAAACCTTTCATCAAGGCCATTTGATTGCGGATGGTACGCACTTGTTACTCTGTGTCTAAATCCAGTCAGAGCTTCCAACCTGTCCACGATCTGGTTACAGAATTCTCTTCCCTATATAAAGGAATAAATATTTGCCAGACTATAAGTTATGGATACAGCCTAAGACCTTTGCGGGAAATCCCTCCCACCTCACCTAAAATAGCATCCTACAACAAACAAATGAACTTAGTGCAGATGGTCATTGTGTGGGTTCAGAAAAATTTAAAGAAATTAAAAAAATCTGACCATATGTTTAGTAAAAAAAGCTATGAGATTATTCCTAGTTACTTGATCAGAGATGATTTCTTGTGGACATCCATGCCGCATAATCATCTTGTAGAGAAACTCAGCTACATGTTTAGCCTCTTTAGTCGGAATTGGCTCTGCCTCAGCCCACTTCGAAAAATAATCGATTAATGTGATGCAATATCGATTGCCCCTGGCACTAATGGGAAGTTCAATTAAATCAATCCCAATTTTATTCCAGACATCCGATACTGGAATAGGATGTAGAGCTGCCACTGGCTTATCAAACTTCCGCTTTGATCGCTGGCACACATCACAACAGCTGACCTAAATGAATAATATGAAGACATTATGCAGGTGCAATACAACACATTAATTATTCCAGGCACACACACACCCCCCCCCCCCCACACACACACACACATACGGGAACACACAACAAACTTAACTTAGGGCCGAAGATTAAATAACGCGAGTCACACAAGTGCCGAATTAACTAGCAATTGAAGTAACACAGGGTTTTTTTAACCTACCCATTTCTCTGTGTCATTATTAATTCCCTTCCAATAGTATCGGGAAACGACTTTATTGATGGTTTTGTCCCGACCAAAATGGCATCCACCAACTCTGTTGTCATGACAGGCTTCCAAAATTTTCTTCTTCCTATTTTGATCTGTTATAACCTGCATTAATGACATGTTGAAATAAATTCCAGTAGCAAGGTAATAGTTTTCCCTAAATGTCTGTGGTGTTCTGGCTTACTTGTCTGAGAATATTTTGGCCTCCTCTTTGGTCTTTATAGAACAAAGACCCATCCAAAAGCTCAAATTTTTTGGATCTTTTCCTAATGATAGTTTTATCAGCTTTCTGGGCTCCTTCAGGGTAAATTCCTTGGTGGAGATACTGGTACACTTCGTCATATTTACGTTCTTCTTCAGTAAACGAAGCCATATCCGACGCCGCGTGTGTAAAGTGGGGATACCAAATTCCCTGAAGGGATAACCACGCGGGGATGCCAAATACCCTAGGATATTTTGCACGGGGATGCCAAATAACCTAGGGTATTTGGCATGGGGATACCAAATAGTGGGGATGCCAAATTCCCTGGGACACCGGAATTAACTTGTGCAAGTATGCGGCGGCGGAGTGAGTATATGAAGGAATCAACAAAAGTTGCCCAAAGATTCCTGCCTTATCTCTAATTATGATAATGGTGCAAAGAGTTTCAAATCTGCTACCAGTTGCTAACAACAACCTTACATGCTGAAATTATTTCACTGGTGAAAGTCATCCCCATTCTACCCACATGAATATATACATTAACACTATTTCTCTACCAAGGTCCATCATCATCACACCAGGTTGTGTCAGTGTCATCTTGTGTCCGAGGTGAAGGTGTGCATTATAAAATAAACTTGCTTTTCCCCCTCTCCCCAAAGAATGTCAGTTTTTTTCTACTTGCTGTTAGAAAAATATCATATAAACACTAGGACAAGTAGTTAAAGCCTAGAAGCAACATTGATCTGTTATATACTTGTTATTCACTATCTTGCTAGTGATTTCTTTTCTCTATAGCTAACCTGAAACTTACTTAGCTTAATATTATATAGACAAGCTTTTGGAGTGTAGAAACACTTAGACCATCGGATATCTTCTTGAATGTGCTGTAGCAGAATCTCTGTGATGTGGCATAATATAGTTTTATAGGAAACATGTGTGTGTGTGTGTAAATGTGTGTGGGTGTGGGTGTGTGTAAAATAATGTTACCTTGTATTACCATTCTTTGTATCTTTAATGTATAACTATTGGATGGAGGGCTTACTATCATACTTTAGCTCTATCTAGCAACTAGCAGGTTCAAAATCAATTCTAACTGTTATAGACTTCATTGTTAGCCATCATTCACAATCAAGAAACTTCCTTAAGCTCAGGTAAAGCTTTTACACTCTCCATCCTTCTACAAGTGAAGGAGTCCATAAAAGTATGCCATTAACTAAACCGAAGATTGCCTTTGAAATCTTGAAGCTAAGATGATCTAATCGAAAACTAGGCTATCCACTGTCCAACAATTTATTTTAGAAGCTCAGATTGTGATTCCTAAGTTACTTTCTTCAAGATATTTATGACCATGAGCTGGGTAGCTAGCTTTATTAGAATGCTAGCTGTTAGTTATGCTAGAGCTAATTATCTAAAGTCATTTTATATAAATTGTTTCAACTGAGAGTTCATTGAGAGGAATAGTAGATATGAAAAACTGTTAATGTGATAATTTACACCTTGTCTTCAAATGCAGGTGGATATGTTCTGAACAAGGAATCTTTGCCAGTTCTTCAATGGCTCTGGGTTCCCCTTAGCCCTGATGTCAGGGGTTATTCAATACACATTAATTATTCATTGAAGTTTCATTCTGACTTACACTCTATTCAGCAACACACTCTAGCTATAGACACAGTTTTCTAACATGAAGTCCTAAAATGAAGATCATTACCAATATTGACATGGGTACTCCTTGAAAATATCAAGTAATGTGCCATCAATAATTTGATGATTATCAATAATTTACAGCTCAGTGTATATATAATTATGAAGGCAGCTTGGGATTTCATTTTTTGCACCTTGGCTCGCTAAAGAATGTCTTGCATTTATTTCTAGTTCAATGATTAGTTAACACGCAAAAAAAGTTTGTAGATACAATAAATTCTGGATTTTATCATAAGGTGGCAATAGCTAACAGCACTGCAAAATCAGGCCAATTACCAGTAGTCAATTATGTGTGTGTAAAATATAATAATATAAAACGTAAAGAATGACATCTGCTATTGTTGGTTAATTTTGGAGATATCCAGAAGAAGTATCCAGAAGAAGTGTTGCCAAGTTCTTGAAGGAAGCAACAATTTTGCAATATTTACAGATAGCAAATAGCAACAGCAAAAGATAGTAAAAAAATTAATAAACAAAAATCAAAGGAAACAAGAATTAAAAAATGGTAATAGACAAATATTTGTATCTACTTTGTCACCCACACACAACATGCATTCTGTTATTTCCAGAAGACTCCCAATTCAGCACAGAAGTATCGGTAAAGATCTTCAACACAAAAACATGCTCTCAGAGAACTCTCAGAAATTGCAATAACCTTCTAAAAATTAAAAATTGTACTCTCTCATTAGATGCTCTAGCCTACATCTAGTCGAAATGTCAGACAGTTTGAAGATAATTATTGAGAAGGTTATTGTAATAAACATGTCACGAGTGTGCAATATTGAGCCTTACAAACAAGTTGTTTCAGCATGTCCTCACTGCTCAGGGAAGATCTCCAACGAAAAGTTATCTACAATCTAGTGACATGGTTAGTGTCCAGCCACATTTTTACATTAACAAAGAAGTTGGCAGTGTGCAGCTAATATAAATTTTGTTCTTCCAAAGAGGAAGACGACCAAGGAGCATTATAACAGCCTCCATGGCCTAACAAGTCAGCTATTGCATACTTCTCTGTTTGTTGTTATTATTATTATTATTTATGTTTAGAAGAGATTTATGTTTAGAGGAGACAATAAAAGCAAAAAATGGCATGTGATGATTGGCTTAGTGTACACCATGCACCACTCAACACTCATTACCAGATAGTGGCACGACTGATTGGGTTAATGTGCAATATAGAGTTTATAAGTGCTTGAGTCCCAAAGGGCAGTTAGACAATACTGTGTAGTTCTTCAGTGATGCACTATAACAGCTACAACAATAAAAATCATAATAATAAAATAACAAGACAATAAAACAAGAATGACATATATACACAATTAAATTTTTAATTCTTGACATTTATCTGGATGCTCTCGCCAAACAATCAAAGAGTTTCTTGTCAAAAAAAAGAAGAAATGGAACAAAAAGTTTTCATGTTTACCATAACTAGCCTTACTATATAAAATCAAGGCTACCTAGTTTGACTGCTTTTATAATGGTTGGTGTAGTGATTTAAAGTATTGTCTAACTGATTGTGGTGTATATACATACATTCTTGTGTCTTCCTTTTTTGACAGTTCATTCCGATGTAGTTTATTTTTTCTAATAATTTTAATATATGATCTAGTTACAAGTATGTGTAGTCTAATTAAAGCAAAGAAGTGTCTACCTCTTCACATATTATGATCAGCCAACTAATTGCATCTATGATCACTGTAGTATCCGTCATAGCTACTTTATGTGTATATAAACACTTTATTCAGTAACTGTACTCTAGCTGAACCAATCAATAACGATAATTCCACAACTTGTTTGTGTGTATAATGATATATTGATTCCAACTGCACATCTGTATTGGTTGATGCACTGCTAATAGCTAGTCTATTAGGGGAATAGTGAATCTGAGGAATAGAGCTCATTAAGCATAAGCAGAAGTTGATGTAATTCTTCAGTAAAGTTGCATGATGGGGAATTTTTTCACTTATTTATATTTATTCAGCTCCATGTACTTTTAGAAGTTTGGTAATCTCTTGATTTACTTAGAGGGGGCTGCTAAAAATCTCAATCCATCAGGCTAGAACAATAATTATATTGCTATCATTACATACTCAAGAAATCATAACATCAACAAAAAACACTCAACAATAGTGCACTATAGACACAAGACTTTCCTTTCCTTAATTAAGTAGACATTTGGATGTCTTGCACTGTATTCATCAAGGAGAAAACATATTTTGAGAAGTTTTGTAATTCATCTTCATTGAGACTCATATAGCATGATGTCCATGTCATTACTGCTGCTAGCAGTATGATATAATTGCCTTGAAGTTATAACATCACATATAACTGCACAAATTGAGTTAATAGATCAGCTCTGATGAATACAAGAAAGTTATGAGTCCCGTTTTTTCCCCAATGCCCCAATGCCTCATGCTAGTCATGTCTCTACTCTCACTTCTTTAGCTTACTGCTGGAAAGTAGAGCTGAGATTATGGCTATCACTAGTGTAAGTCCTCTTGCCAGTGACCTTTCTATTTTAGTTAGGTGTTCTAGTATGTGATTAAATGCACATAGTGTTTCCACGTATATATAAGAGTATGATTTCTTGTGTGCAATTAGAGTTTATGCAAATTCCAAATGCAGTGAAAAAGCCAGTGGTAATATATAATTAACTACCATTTAAACAATTCTTCACAGCAAACAAGAACGCAATTTTGCAGTAAATATTACACTCATACCAAACCAAATGACTTATACCAAATCACTTATACCAAATAATTCTATCACAGCAAGAAACTGAAGAACAAAACTACAACTGTACTGAAACTGACAGGAGCCAATGTGTTTATAACCAGTCTAATACACCCACACAAATGAGCTGACCAACACTTGCATAGCACAACACATCATGTGAAAGCAAATCCAATCATTATAGCTCCCCTGTCTCATAAACACCATCAGTCAGAGTTCCTTCCACACCTTCTTGTCCTTGTCCGAGCCCAAAGTTGGGTGAAGTGGTAATCATCCCATATACATGGCACTTGTTCACACTAATGGCGGGTGGTGGGCATGTCGCAGGTATACTTGGAACATCATCCTTGCAGGCAGAGTAACCTTCCTTGAGGTTGATCTCTTCATATTCACAGACTTTGTCAGTATTGCAAGTGGGAGGGTCTGTCCCTGTGGATATACTGACCTGCCAATGTGTTAAAATATAATAGGAGACACAAGATATTGGAGAGAGAAACAGCAATGACTAATCTCCCAATAGTAATTTATTAATGGACTACTGATCTCATATTGTGTATATAGTGTATGCACATTTCTGTGTGGAAGAACAACTCTCATGTCATATAATGTGTAGTACTTTCCAGATAATTAATCTGTGCCTAGTGCACTCGAGATTAATTCGTTTCAAATAGTGCATGGTAAAGAACAGACTTGAGCATAGCATTCATCCTGATAGACTAGATGCTTTCAAATATAAATACAGTATTGACTATCATTATGATCTTCCTGTAGAATTTGCCCATCACTGACCAATTGTAGTATTGTCAATTATTCCTGATGAAGGCAAGATCGAATTTCAACTTGCTTACTGAGAAGTTTATTGTATTGACATTTACTTTGGCACAAGTTACTTCCACACTTGCAAAGCTATTCTCAAGTAATTCCACTTGCAACAAACTCTAGCACATTTTGGCAAGCATTTGTGATTTTACCATCAGCACCAAAGAAAAACATTATAAATTATATTTTGAAGGTTAGGTTAGCGTAAGAAACTCTGGGAGGATTGTTGATAGAAGACTGAGCTGGTTGGGTGTGTTGTAGCAGCTAATACTCCAAACTGGTGGCACAGCAGGTATGCTAACTCAAAGAGTAAATATTTCATATACTTATCCAGAAATAGAGAGCATGGAGGATATTGGTCTCACTAAATTGTGTTGTGAAGGCTTCAGACCCCTCAATCACAACCCTCACACACCCCACCCTCCTGGATCTGACCATAGAATCTAAAGGTCAAGTGAATGGCAAGGTCTTTCCAAGTGCTCCAAATGGAAATGATTTTATATCAAAAGTTGTGGCTACACATAAGTAGTGCAGTTGGGCAATAACAGCAAAGGTCAAAGTGCAGTGTGACAATCCCTGCCATCTTATAAGGTGGCAGAGTGTGGTAGGCACGAGACTAACACTAACCTTCTCTTAGCTATGACAGCAATGACCACAATGAGGGTGAGGATCACAATAATGGCCACCACGCCCACAACTGCTGCACCAGTAATGGCTCCAACTCCAAATCCTGCAACTCCACCGCCTAATTAACCAAAAAGATAATGCATAATGGTTAATTAAATGAGCACATTCACACACCAAATGTTGGGTGTAGAGAGGCAATTATTGCTCCACTGAAAGAGCCTGCTCCAGCTACAGTACCAGCTGAGACTTGCACAGCATAGGCAGTTCTCATCCAGGCCTTCAATGCTGTAAACTTACTTGAGTTAGGTGGGAACACTTCTGTGCTACTGATCTTCACCAAGGTGCCCACTTCAACACGGCAAGTGTATGTTCCTCTATCACTAGCACTCAATGTCTGAAATGTCAGTGTCAAGGTAGACACACTGCTCATCTCCGTCTTTGTAGTTGTTCCTCTCAACCAGACAATCCGGCTAGCACTACCTGTACCTGACACACTGGCAGTGCATGTGAGGGAGTAGGACTGGCCAACTAGGTTTCTGTCCAGAAGGTGAGATGGCCACACTCAAATGAGTAGACACTGCAAATAGACAATGTTGTGAAGCTCAGCCACATGGTGTAAATTATCTAAAATATTATCCAGTTAGGCTGCAAGGCTTACTTATATTATTGATGTGGTAATTAACACCACCATGTTGAGCACACTTCACCAACACCTATAGGGGAGCTTATTTCTCCTCCAGTGCTGGCAATGACTTGCTCTCACCAATGGACAAGGGCTAGGCCAGAGCCAGAGTTGAACCTAGGGCTGACCTCTGTGACTAATTCTCTGGCTGAGTGAAGTGAGGACCATGCAGGTGCTGACCTCTGGCACTACATGTGAATGAGTGATAGCTCCCAAGGCTGGCCAGTACTGTAGGCATGAGGCTAGGCTAGAGTAAAGCACTTTGACTAATGCTTAACCCTGCATGGCCCGAACTATAAGGGACTCCCTCCATCAATGTTGTCACTGTATTCTACTCACTTAGAAGTGATAATGTTCAAAGTTGGGCAGTCTAAATGTCAAATTGTAGAAAACTTGTGCTGTGCAACTGTTACCAAGTTCTTGAAGGAGGCTGTAGCTGGTCCTACATGGGTACAGCCAACAATAGCAATGAGATGTGGTATGTGCTGATTACTTAAGTGGACCACATGGCTTGCATGGATAGCAATAATAACAAGACATGGCATGTGGTGACATGTGCAGTGTCCAACAACAATAAACAAGCGTATAACAGCCCTGGAGGTGCTGAAGCTCACACTTGGTATAGTCCACCGCTACCCAATTATAATAATATAAGAGGAAAACACAAACAAACAAGCAACAAAAAACAACAAAAAATATTTATTTAAAAACAAACAACTACGTTGGATTGCCTTGTTAAGGCAACAAGACCACACCCATGTAGACCTAGCCAGCCAGATATCATTTAAAACTCATGTCCACCAATATTGTCAGTGGACATAGTAGATGCAATGACTTTCTCTACAATCAGCTTACATCATGTTTCTGCTAGATGCTCTGGCCATCATCAGGAATAATGGCATGTTAAGACTTAAGTGAGGTTGATTTATACCAGTAGCTATTGTTTCTGAGGTTATTTGTTGTTGACAAGATTTCTTCCAGGTCAACTTCATCTCTTGGAAAGGGATCATCATCAGCCTCAATCTCTATCCATTTCATTCTAGAGTTTGGCCATCTCACTTGCAATAGTTGCTGCTGTACTGGCTAAACATGTCCAGACCATCATCTTCTGCATTTAAGCCTCCTGTCCTCACAGAAACATTCGGTGGTCACTTTACTGGTAGCTCTTCAGATGTTATACTTAGAGGAGACACTCAATATTGAGTTGTGTGTGTGTGTGTACAATACTGTGCATGTGTTGTACTTATAAGTGTGTGCACTGCAATGCAACATTAAATATGCAGAATGAGTGTACGTGCTATAATCAAGGGTGGACACTGCTTCACTGGAGTCCATTTGTGGGTGTGGTCTACTCCAAGGTGCACAATATCTGCACTTGCATATGCAGTAGCTACACAGGCAGTCATATGCATACACTATGCCCACATGTGGTGGTGGTGGGGGGGGAACATACTGGTCAAGACAAGTACATGCAAATGCCCGAGAATAAAAGAGAGATTGAATATTAAAAATGAAGAGATGATGTTTGTGACTGCTATTTTCAGAGAAAGATAAGAAAGAAGGAAGGCTGAGGAAAAAATAGTTGCTGAATACTGCACAGAGATTGATCTAATTCCAGCTTGTGATCCTCTATATTTTCAGACAGCAGATATATGATTATCCAGACATACATGAGTGAGGTTCACTAAACCTTGAAAACACGAGCCTTCATAGGGAGACAGAGATACTCACAAAATGAGAGCAAAATTTGACCCTGCTTGCTGTTAGTTCCCTTCTGGTGACTGATGGCTCTATATACTATTTTGACATGGAGCACTGGTTAAGACACGCCCACACAAATAGAAAGAGCAGAAGATACAGAAACAGCAAAGCTAATGGAGAGGATCACTGCATGCACTACTGAAACTTGGACTGTCAATAGACAAGCCAGATTGTATTCCAACATGTACACCACTGTACTGGTGGAACTATAGCAGCAAAGGCTCCTAGACATTGATTACTAGCAAGATTGTATCCCAACATGTACACCACTGCACTGGTGGAACTATAGCTATACGTACCAGCAAAGGCTCCTAGACATTGATTACTAGCAAGATTGTATCCCAACATGTACACCACTGAACTGGTGGAACTATAGCTATACGTACCAGCAAAGGCTCCTAGACATTGATTACTAGCAAGATTGTATTCCAACATGTACACCACTGAACTGGTGGAGCTATAGCTATATGTACCAGCAAAGGCTCATAGACATTGATTTCTAGCATGGTAAAGACACCACAAGTGTTCAATGCATGCATGACATCACGATTATGAATGATCTAGAGCCAGTTTGTATCTATAATTATCATACCATACCTATCTCCACACATTGAGTCTGTGTCATCAAGGAGTGCACAACAAAACTGTCCAGTACGATAGTTACCACTGTACATGGCTCTGCGGTTAAGGTGGATCTGTTGTTCATCATCCCTGGTCCTGAAGTACTCCTCAGTTCCTCCTCTGATATCTATATCCACATTATTATGTGTCCAATGACCAAATCTATTACGTCTAGTTGCACAGCATGGGCTCTTGGTAGTCCTGCAGACTAGCACATTTCCCAGGTCACTGCTCTCATAAACTCTGGTTTGTTGTGGCAATGCTGGCAACTCTCCTATATCCTCCAAGGAGAAGACTCTGCTATCATTAGGATTCATTAGTTCATTAGGATAGATGCCTGGCTTGAAGGGAACAAACTGCACTGCTGCAATTCATAATAGTTACAAAGTGTCAAAAAATGACTGTCCACTAGCTAACCAGAAAGCTAGCTTCTACATAGGTTATTTTCAAATAATCAAGGCTTACATTGTGATACGATACCAAGCACAAAGCAAAGTACAATAGCACACCACTCCACCTCAGATCCTTTCATCCTGAACTAAACTACTTCACAGACTGTGAGTCCCTAAATTACAACTCCCCTATAGAACACCACACCCTTATTTAGCGACTTTACGGGCAACTACTGCGCGTAGCTGGACCATGCGTGACAAGCGGAAAAAGGAGGGGGGAAAAGATTAATAACTTTGTCAGCCCATTATACTTTCTTGTTAGCCATGCAGCATTTTTTCACCTACCTGTTCAGAAAATTGAGTATGAAAGCCATTGTTTTGGAGGACATAATTATGCGTAGTTCCGTTATCTGGTAAGGGTCGTCCAATTATCATCCTCGCAACCGTTCCCACATGTGCCGGTGTCGTGCCATTATTAGTCCCGCTGCCATATTTGTCCCGCTCAGAAAATGTTCGCGATAACGGGACAAATATAGTGCCATATAGTGCCATATTAGTCCCGCCTGCCATATTAGTCCCGCCTGTGCCATATTTCTCACCTGAGCTGCCATATTAGTCTCACCCAGGGGCAGATCCAGGTGGGTATGGGGTTTAACCCCCCCCCCCCCCCCCCATATGATTTAAACCCCCCCATATAAATTTATAAAACTGCACTCGCCTTAGTATATACTGATACCAAACCCCCCTTACTGATACCCTAGATCTGCCCCTGTCACCTGCCACATTTGTCCCGCCAGATTAGTCTCATGCTCACTGGCCATAATTATTAGTCTCACCTGTTATTTTAATTTTTTTTAATTTATTTTTATATTTTTATATTTTTTATAAATTGATGCAAATACAAGCGCAAATGCATAGAAATGGCTAATAGCAACCAAATGCTAGTGTTATTAAAGTCACCCTATATAGTTACATGAGTAATGGGATGCACACATAACAGATGAATAAGTAAAATAGTCTGATAAAATATAATAAACACAAAGATAATGAATATATAATAGGGATTAGGATTGATAAGGTGACCATGGGTTATGCTTAAAGGAATTAATATTAGGAGCAAACACAACAAAGTCAGGTAAACTATTCCATATTCCTATTTCGAGTCTCACCTGCCATATTAGTCTCACCTGCCATATTTGTCTCACCCGACATATTAGTCTCACCTGCCATATTAGTCTCACCTGCCATATTTGTCTCACCTGCCATATTAGTCTCACCTGCCATATTTGTCTCACCCGACATATTAGTCTCACCTGCCATATTAGTCTCACCTGCCATATTTGTCTCACCTGCCATATTAGTCTGCCATATTAGTCACCTGCCATATTAGTCTCACCTGCCATATTAGTCTCACCCGAGATATTAGTCTCACCTGCCATATTAGTCTCACCTGCCATATTAGTCTCACCTGCCATATTAGCCTGCCATATTAGTCTCACCTGCCATATTAGTCTCACCTGCCATATTAGTCTAACCTGCCATATTAGTCTCACCTGCCATATTAGTCACCTGCCATATTAGTCTCACCCAGGGGCAGATCCAGGTGGGTATTGGGTTTAACCCCCCCCCCCCCCCCCCCATATGATTTAAACCCCCCCATATAAATTTATAAAACTGCACTCGCCTTAGTACTGATACCAAACCCCCCTTACTGATACCCTAGATCTGCCCCTGTCACCTGCCACATTTGTCCCGCCATATTAGTCTCATGCTCACTGGCCACAATTATTAGTCTCACCTGTTATTTTAATTTTTTTATTTATTTTTTAATATTTTTTTATTTTTTATAAATTGATGCAAATACAAGCGCAAATGCATAGAAATGGCTAATAGCAACCAAATGCTAGTGTTATTAAAGTCACCCTATATAGTTACATGAGTAATGGGATGCACACATAAGAGATGAATAAGTAAAATAGTCTGATAAAATATAATAAACACAAAGATAATGAATATATAATAGGGATTAGGATTGATAAGGTGACCATGGGTTATGCTTAAAGGAATTAATATTAGGAGCAAACACAACAAAGTCAGGTAAACTATTCCATATTCCTATTTCGAGTCTCACCTGCCATATTTGTCTCGCCCGACATATTAGTCTCACCTGCCATATTTGTCTCACCTGCCATATTAGTCTGCCATATTAGTCACCTGCCATATTAGTCTCACCTGCCATATTAGTCTCACCTGCCATATTATATTAGTCACCTGCCATATTAGTCTCACCTGCCATATTAGTCTCACCTGCCATATTAGTCTCACCTGCCATATTAGTCTCACCTGCCATATTAGTCACCTGCCATATTAGTCACTTGCCATATTAGTCTCACCCGACATATTAGTCTCACCTGCCATATTCGTCACACCCGACATATTCGTCACACCCGACATATTAGTCTCACCTGCCATATTAGTCACACCCGACATATTAGTCTCACCTGCCTTAGTCACCTGCCATATATATCTCACCCGTCATATTAGTCTCGTCTGCCATATTGTCTCACCTGACATATTAGTCCCATTTGCCATATAAATCTTACCTGTCATATTAGTCTCACCTGCATAACTGAATATGAATGTGTTGCGTGCATATATATATATATACACAAGCTATATATAAATTGCAGTAAAAACATGGGAGGAGTATCTAATATGGCAAGTAACTTGACCATCATTTCTATCAGAAATCATGGGAGGAGAATACTTGCCATTTACTAATCACAATTAGATGAACAATTTTTGTTTTGTTTTGCAATATATCCCTTCTCTGGATGATGGAGTGATAGAAGGACAGGGTCAAGTATATATATTTGGTTACTCAGCACCATCCTACAATTTAACTTGTGCAAAACTCAATAAACATATTTCCAGGTCAACCATGATCCTAGGAAGACCGCCAGAAAGTTTAGGATCTCCCAGTATTTCACAGATATGGAGAACTAAGACAGTTTATTGTATGAAAATGAGACATTAATAATTACCCAGAAAAAAATCCCAACAAGAACAAACAGATTCAGTCTCAATTATTTAAGTGGCACCCAATTCCCCGTCGAAACAACTGCCACAGTTCCACTCCTCCTCCCGGTTGATGATGGCTGATGGTGGAATCTGTGCACATGATTGGTGGAACCATTCACTACACTTGCTGCACTGTGCCACTGTGAGGGCACGGTCATGGGGTTGTCTGCAAACACAGATCAATGGTTCCCTAAGAACAGTCTTGAGCTTCTTGCTTGTGGCTTTCCGTCGGCATCCTTGAACAGGGAATAGTTTGATGTGAGATGTCTGGAAAGATCTCATCAGGTGGGACCGCATCTTTGTTTGATCAAATGTTATTGTTGATGGGTCCACACCATTGCATAATGCGGTTGCAACAGCAATGGCAAATAAACCACAGTCATTGCCTCCAGCCTGTTGATGCATGTATGGTTTCTCTATGGTCAGGTGGCTTCCTTGATAGAATTCCATCCATGCCAGGCATTTTAGTGTATCCAGTTCTGCAATGATCCAACAACAATAAAGAACAAACGAACGAAACAACTATTAATTGTTTGTAGTATATAACTAATATAACTACTATTTATTTCACAAGAATTGATTGAATGGTAACACTATTTTAGTGGGTTCGTTGTTGTTCTATACATGGGCATCTTGCCATTAATATGGAGCTGTGAATCATAATTATTTAGGTGAAATTGTCACTCTTGCAAGGCCCTGGTTCTTAATGTGATGCTCGAGTTGAGATATTACGCAAGTAAAAAATAGAGTATAGATTTCTAAGCTCACACAGTAGTTATCAAGGAGCCCAATTTTTTAATTGAGAGGATTAAAATAAAACAACACTGTTGGATCCAATGACATTATTCAATTTCCAATGCATGTCATAAAAGTTGTTTGGAAATTGAGAACAGTTAATTCTTGATCCACCTAATCAGAATGTGTAATTTTTTTAAAAGTTTAGCATATAAAATATTCTCATTCAAGTTATTTCTTACTGGTTCTTGTATAGAGGCTATCATACACCCGCACAGTCCCCTTGGGCATTCCTATGCTGGACACACAGACCCAGTGGCCGCCAGTATTCATGATTTGGATATAATCCTGAACCGGAGTTCCAGTTATTGAGCCTCCACTTCCTGGTGCCACATACCCAATGGACTGGAAGCCACCCATCTTTGGAAACTGATTGTGAAGTAGAGCCTGCGCCTCATCTATGTGTGTGTCCTCTAGCCATGCTTCAGACAGCAGAATTTTTTAAAAGTCATCAGGGAATTTTCTGTAACGGACAGGTGGTTTGCAAGGCAAGGGTTTTCCAAGCATTCTAGGCACAACTTGTGTAACACTGGTTACAACACAGTCTGATGTTGGCTCACTAGAGAGAGGTGTGTTTCTATCAGGTGGTGGGAGGACTGGACTATCTTTTTTAGTCTGTCGAATGAGTAGGCATTGTCTCTTCTCTGGACTCCCTGCATCACTCAACTCATCAGATGGTCCAGGGTTGTTCGAACTGGTGTTGTGTGACTGGATGGATGAAGGTATCTCATGTTGAACTGGCAACTCTCTAGTTAAGTAAGGCTTCAAGAGCCCGACATTAACCTTAACCTTCATAATGTTTTGGTTGTTATCCTGCAGTGTGCAGAGTCCCTTGGGTGAGACATCAACGATTACATAGGGTCCCAACCAGTCCTGGGCCAGCCTGTCTCCTTTCCTGGATACCTTCCTTGCATTCCTCTTAAGGACATAATCACCTATGATAGTCAACAGGTTAGTAATATAAAATTAAAACCATCCAGTAAAGGTCGAGCGACAGATAAAAAAATATCACAAGAAAACAGACAAGGACATTCTAAAATTTATCAAAACTCTGAAATACATCTATCCAGAAAATTTTATTATTCTTGGCCTTTCGATTTTTTCTCAGAAACAACAATGGGACTCTAATTTCATTCAGCTTATATAAAGGCACACATTAAAGGTACACATTAATTCATAAAAACATACCTATTGCAAAAGTAAAGCGCTTTAAGCCTCTTTTTTGCTTGGAATCGAAATAAGCTTTATGCTTCGCTTTAGCTTCTTCAATTTTCAACCGTATCTTCTCATCCATGATATGTACCTATGTGATTACAAAGTAAAACAGATCTGTAACATGATTTTTTGAGAGTGCATCAAACATTTTCATTAAACTATTTGTCCCCCATTTTTGGTTACAAAAAAGTGTCATGTCACATATTTATGTTTGCCAGTCAGTTTTGTTCTTACATCTGCCACATGCTTCTCCAAATTAGATTTTATGTCTTCAGGAGACATTGTGAGTGAGATGTTTTCATAGAGAAGCTCCTGCTCATTCTCATGTTCTGCATTGATGGCAATGGAACCCCTAGCTGTTCGGTAGAACATCAACACAAATGCTGTTGCTTTGTTGAAGACTGGACACTTGTATTGATACCATAAGTTGTGGGGAGTACATATCTACATAAGTACACAAACATCATACATAGAAATCATAACTACAAGCAGCACATTCAAGGTATATGCACACCAAAAACCATGTTTATATTTTTAGTATATAAGAATTTGGAAAATAATATACCGTATTGCTACAATGTGCAATTTTGAGATTTTGAGCTCCATAAATGTATAATACGCTCTTAGTTTTGCGTTTTATAATAAGTACCACTAATTATAACAAGATTGGTTGGCACTTTTCTGCGCCCATTGTACCCTCTGCACATTTTCGTTTGCTCTCCTGATACTTCTCTGATTGATTCCTACGTCTTCGCTAGTAGGCAGGGATCGTTTGAAGCACTTTCGAATGGTCACACTGTAGTCAGCTTCTTTCTCGCTAGTAAACCGTCTGGCTTTTGGCTGCAATATGCACGCGGAATGTTTTGTGCGATAAAAAAGGTTGCGAGTATGTTTTGCGAATAACAATGCACTCGCAAAACTTAATCAAATTTTGTAGCAATACGGTAGCAATAACTACTAATAATGTTATTTTTTATGCCTTTTCATCATTAATTTTTTTATAATACGTGTGTATGTGTGTGTGTGTGTGTGGGTGGGTGTTTCAGTGCGAGAGGATTCATTGGAGAGATTCTGGTGAGATTTTCTATGGTAATCACAGATTAGCATGAAATGTGATATTGGCATCTATTGGAAGGTGGTGGTAATATAGTAGAAATCTCTCTATTTATTAACAAACTGTCAATCTTGAAAAATAATTATTAAATATTGGTAGCTTATTTGTTCCAGTCAGATTGAGCATCGTTTGTATACTTGGACAGTGCCCTCTTAAGAGTTTGATTAGTCCGCTCATCTTGGCCATTGCTCTGAGGGTGATATGCTGAACATACCATCCGCTTCACTCCAAAAGCAGTCAAGACAACATCATTGAGCTGAGTGATCAAATAAGTTCACACAAACACACAAACAGAACATTACTCTGCATGAATATTTATCAAAAGGAAGCAGGAGGAAATGTCCAGAGAATCAAGACTGAAGTCGCTAATAAAGTTATCTTAAATTGTGTTAAGTCTGCCTTGTACTGAATAGTCTAACTTTGCTCTTGTAAACAAATCCAACACATTTTCCTTGATTAATTTTCACTTCTCAGACCACATACATGTCATGTCATGAACACAGATGGCAACAGTTTTATTAAGTTAGTTACCTGGTTTATAAATTCACGCCCCTGATCCATTATCATTTTTTGGGGAGGACCATAACTGTAGATGAGCTCGAGTAGAATGCTTGCGACATCACCAGCTGACTTGGACTTGATTGGCCGAGCAAATACCCACTTGGTAAAGAGATCTGTGACAGTGCAGACATATCTATGGCCTTCGTCTGTGGCCGCAAATGGGCCAATGAGGTCTATACCCAAAATCTCCCATCTGTAAGTTGCAACATGATTTTAAGCAAATCAGATGTGCCTGTAATTACCTGATTTTATGCAGTTTAATTATTATATACATGTAGTGCATAAGATTTGGATTGGTAAAGGATCATCTAACTTGTTTGATCATAATTGACTAGATATAGTAAATTAAATAAAATTAACAAAAAAAATTATTCAATTTAATCTGTGTTTAATCTGTATATGTAGCATCTCTTATTTTTATATCTCCCTATATACTAACTTGTCCAATATCAGACCTATTCATGCAGCCTAAAAGTTTAGGCTTCTCTTGCCTACATTTTAAAATGTGTTAGCACTCTCATGTAGGGTTGGCAGGTCAGAGGTCATTCAGCAATACAAACTAAAACTCGCCATATGCTCGATTCTATCCCTATACAGACCCTAAAAAAGTATGTCGCAGAAATCCTTCCAACAATATAGCACACAGAAGCACAGTTCTCCAAACTATAAAAAAAGGTCGGAAAAATGACGTCATCAGCATCATCATCATCTTATTGGCTGCATAGACTTCATTTATTTTTATGCCATTTTGTAGAGCGCTATCTGGGAAGGTGCCTTTTGGTATCACTTTAGAGAGCTACTTAAAAAAAGGCGACTTCCAGTTGATTTTTGCATATATAGTTTGTCTAAGATGCCATCTTTGAACGGCGTGCGCAACCCAAATTGCTCGATCCTTTACCAAATCGCTGTGTTAGACACGTTGGATTGAGGGTATGGCTTTTGGAATCAAAGAAAGATTGCTGAATGTAGTTACTGATGGGGGAAGCATTTTAGGATTGTTCCTTATGGCATTCCAAACCACTGGACCAATCTGTCCCAAACTTGTCATGCATGCATACCAACTTGCCTTGGGAGTAACCTGGGCTAGGTCTGACCAGGACACTCCTCTTCGTGTGGGCATTGCAGGCATATATAGCATCAAAACAGTATTCCAATTCACGAAAGCTTTAAAAAATAGTGGGAACAAGTAATACGTAAATAAACTTTACTAAATAAAAGGACATGTAGGGTTGGCTTTGATATTGTGCTGTCATAACAATCACTCCATTACTGCCTCCACACAACCATAAGGGACCTCATAAACTTCAGCAATAATATATTCTTGGATAACAATCCCTACATTACTGCCTCCAGAACGGACAGCAAAATTGTGATAAATAACTGATGCTAGAGGGTATATATAGCAGCACATTTTCTTGCAAAACTAAGCTTCATACCTTATGTTAGAGTAATCTGGATTTTATCATTATTTGTGACGTCCCTTGTGGTTGTGGAGGCAGTAATATAGGGATCGTTATCCAAGAATATATTATTATTGCTGAAGTTTATAATTATTTGTGAGGTCACTTGTGGTTGTGTGGAGGCAGTAATGGAGTGATTGTTATGACAGCACAATATCAAAGCCAAGTCTACCTGTCATTTTAAGTTTTGTTACGTATTACAATAATTATATATATATTGCTATGACTATCATATATTTCCCCAGTTGGGCCTAACGTATTTCCAATGGGCATCTTTTCTATCATTTGCACATCATTGCTCAGTACACTTGGTCACAGTAACTTAGTTACCTGCTCAAAACTTTAATGGGATGTAACTCGGGTGCAATCGTCTTGATCATCTGCATCTTCTGGCACTTGTGACAAGTGCTTAGCTAAAGGTATAAAAAGTAACATATTATTAGCTATATGGTTACAGCACTATTCAGTGTCAATGTGATATAATAAATTTCAACTTCAATTAACAAATAAGTAGAATCAATACAGTATTGTTAATTTTGTTACACGATTTACGAGTTTCTTAATTAAGCTTTAAAGTTGCGAACAAAATATAATGCTCACTGCTCATAATTGCTCACTGCTCATAATATGGTATGAGTACATTTTTTCCCATTATTTTTCTTATTTCTTACAACCAATGAGATTGATGTTTATCTAAAGCCTATTTAAAGCCTCATCATCACTTGTTGACATTTTAATTATAGATGCTGTGCACTAAACTATTCTTACCCAACTAACAACATCTTTGGCCATAGTAGTCCAGTAATAATCCTGTGTCAGTCGTGCTAAGGTACGCTTTTGCCCTTGGTGAGCACCATTGACGTCATGGGCCTCACGTAGTACCATCTGATGTTCATCACTAGAGAAAAGGACCAGCCGCTTAACTGTCTCATTTGGATGGTTCATTGTGGGTTGGGTGTAATACATTCTTTCACCTACAATATATTAATATTTTTACAAATGAAGTTTTTAAATATTTAAATACAGAATAAATACATCTTGCCATAAAACCTCTGCCAGGTAGATATCAGTGTCCCAATGACACTGTGGTCAGAGGGTCAGAGGTACAAAATAAAGGTTAGGACTGAATTTCAGCCGGATCGGATTGTTACTACTACTACTACTACTACTCTACAACTACTACTGAAAAAATCTTTATTAATGCAAATGTCTGGGAGGTCGAGAAAACTCATTGAAAGTTGATTTTGAGAGAATTTTTTTCTCTTCTCACTCTGGTGGTGGTGGCGATGGTCATGATAGGGTGATCAAGACATTGTATAAATAATTATGGCACTCGTTTGTTATTCCCCCGCCACCAATGTTTTGAATGAATCGAATGTTACTCTTATTCTCCCTCCCCCAATGGTTTGTGTTTTGAATGTCCAGATCGAAAATGAATTTTCTGAACTTGTCAAACCTTATCCCAGATAAGGCTGCTAGCGTCAATTTCCTTCAATAGCGGGGGGGACTCCAAAAAACCTGTTATTGCAGCAACAACCACACAATGACTTTGGAACTTCGTGACAAGGGAGACAGATGGAGGTGTCACCGTTGAGGTTGTCGAGAGGAGAAGGGTTTGCGAGTAGGCATGTGGCTTGAGAAATTCAAGCTGACTTACAGAAAGCAGAAAGATTATCCTATTTATTTATTGCTGGTCGCGGGAGCTTACTACTATCAAATTTTCCGATCATGAACTAGACATTGATTTGTAATTGACATTGATTTGTAATTTAGTCACAGGTGAATAACAAACAAGTGCCATAATTATTATCGCAATGAACTATTGGGCAGAGGAACTTGCTAATTGGTGAGCTATAAATTGAAGTCGATGTGATTTACAGAACCTCTTTGTTGTCACGTCTTAAAGTGCACACAGCATAGAATGTTGGTATTTGTACAGAATGTTGGCAATACTTATGTTATCTGAATGCCAATGATTTGGACATACCAAGAGGTGGTTTTCACCTACCAATGATGTCAAATCTGTCAATTCTTTTTCTTATTCCACTCTGCTCCTTCGCACTCGTGTCACAACTGTATTTTCCATTCTTAAGGAAATATTCGATCTTCCGCAGATATACTGCAGGGTCCTTCTCTGTCCTCACCATCACAATTCAGCTCCACACGAGGGACAAATTTGGCAGCTGACTTTATTGATGCGTGGTTTATTAATTTTGCGCGGCTGCGCTTGCGCGGTGTAGCAAAAGGGACAAATATGGCAGCGGGACTAATATGGCACGACACCGGTGTCCCAGGGAATTTGGCATCCCCACTATTTGGTATCCCCATGCCAAATACCCTAGGATCCCCGTGCAAAATATCCTAGGGTATTTGGCATCCCCGCGTGGTATCCCTTCAGGGAATTTGATATCCCAACTTTTACACACGCGGCGTCGGATATGGCTTCGTTTACTGAAGAAGAACGTAAATATGACGAAGTGTACCAGTATCTCCACCAAGGAGTTTACCCTGAAGGAGCCCAGAAAGCTGATAAAACTATCATTAGGAAAAGAGCCAGCTAGCACGCAAGAGCTATAAAGTACGTGCTAGCTGGCGTCGGGATGGGGATACCAAATATCCTAGGGCGCGTGGGATACCAAATTCCCTGACGGGATGCCAAATACCCTAGGGTATTTGGTGTGGGGATACCATATTCCCTGGCATGCCAAATACCCTGTGACACCGGGCTGCTGCGTCCTCTTGACCTTCACTGTGGTTAAGATGCGACTACGCTAACGAGTTTTGACGCTGGAGCTCCATAGAATCTGTATGCTTCACTTCATGCCAGTTCAAAAGAGGGCCCTTGTGTGTGCTCAAAAAAATGTTGCGTAGGTATATAGGTAAGCCAAAGGAACTGCAGCTTAAGTTGTTGTATCTCAAATTCTTGAAGGTTGCTGCAGGGGTGGCTCCTGCCTTCAGGTCATGTCCTTCGTTTCGGGTCGCATCCCCTTGGAATTTTTTTTTAATATTTTTTTTTTGACTTCTATACTTAATTACGAAATTCCACACATTAATTAATGAGCCTTCAATCTCTAAATGACTTGCCAGATCCAGCCACATACTAAGAAAGTTCCTCACTGCTCCCCATCAACATTTCTCCATTGATCTCTTCCTTCCTTGGAGAACCCCCCCCCCCCCCCCCCCCCCCCCCTCCCCGAAACACATCCAACACATATAAGATTTGAAGATAATAATTGAGAGTAGAGTGTTTATAATTTAGAAGTACCTTCCTTCTTAACAAATTCTTTAGCAAATTGGCATCTATTTTGCCTGTAAATATGCAGCAGCATAATATTATTTAACCGAGGTACACTCAGAGTCGGCTGTAGGTAGTTCTTTAATCTCCGTAATGTTGAAAAAGTTCTTTCAGCTGTGACTGCAGTCACAGGTACAGTAAGGAGGAAACAATAACTGTAGTCACAGGTACAGTGAGGAGGAAACAATAACTGTAAAGTTCACCTAATTTGCTTTTACTGGCTTCATAATTTCACATCAAGTACAGATAAGAGCGACTTCTTTTATGTTAGTGGTTAAATGTTTTTGATTGTATGTTTTTACCATATCTGGAAGCATTTGTAGATGCACAATTAGCTGATCCATGTTTACCACTTTCTTTATATTTTCTGGAAGATCATATCTAAAATCACGAGAATCATTTCCAGCATTTTTAAAAGTATACTCTTCCCAATGCTACGGGGGGGGGCATGCATTATAAAAGTCAGTCGTTAACTAAACTTTGAACTTTGAATATTCCTTTTGAGATTGGAATTAAGCAGACTCTCAAACATGAAACACTATTATACATTTAGTTCTGTGAGAAAGCTCTGTAGCTATAGCTGCCATATTGTAATAGGCTTGGTCCTAAGAAAGAAGTCTATAAATGAAAAAGTATCAGATTAAATACTAATTTTCTCAGCAGCCACAGCTTAGGTTAGATAGGGAACTTACTTGTGCAACTGTTGTGGTCTTGAGTGCCGTGAAAAAGGATCACAGTTGTATTACTAGCAGATGAAATGTTTAGGCTTGGGACCAAAGAAGGAAGTCTATTGCCTAAACACTACCGCTACATAACTGCCCAATTTTCACCCCATTCAAAGATTAGTATATTCTAGCTATGCAGAATTGAAATTAGTCAACATGTGAATAATTATGGTATGCATGTACCATAGTGATGCGCCAAGAGCTCCAGATTCATTCACGCACATAAGTAAACCTAGCTACGCACACAGCTCTAGATTTTGATATAAAAAATGGACTGGCATCCAATCTATGAATTCATAGATTGTGCTGGATTGGATGGAACATATTATATACTCACTTTTTTCCAGCTTCCTTTTGCTTTTCCTAGTAGCTAAAGGGATTACTTCCAAAAGGAAGTGGAAATTGAATGTTAGTGATATCTGTTGACTAATTAATCGTACACACATATGGCAGTTTAGTAAACATTGCACCCGAAAAATTTGTAGAGTAAAGTAAGCAAAAGGAAATGATGATTAGGTTTGGAACTGGAATTGAGGAAAGGTCAAGTATAACCCCTAGAAGGAAACCCAGACCTTGATAATATGACTATATACAAACTCTTACCTACAAATTACTGTTGGCTTGCCATGCATAAAACATCAAAACTACCTTTCATCTCTTGGATCACAAAAAAGTGATAAAATAGACTTAGAAATATCCCCTCCTTCGGTTTAAGACATATCCATGATGTATTTCAATTTTAGCCTCATGCACTTTATGCACTCAGCCCTTCTATTAGTTGTGGTCTAGCTACATGGATTCATTTTTGTTTCTTCATTTTTGACCAGCCAACAATACATCATATTGTTCTTGTAGTTTAGTGTCTAGTTTCTTGCTTGTATGGATGAAACAGAATTACCTATTATTCTCTAACTTTTGACAAGTAACTAATTGCACTAGACAATCTATATACACTTCACTTCAGCTCAGCATATTTTGGATCCATGGAATGGGAGCGTGAGGTGGGGAGGGGGGGGGGGGGGAGGGGGGAGGGGTGGGGGGGAGTAGGCCTAGGCATCGCTATAATATATAGGCTCATTAAGTAGATGGAGATACTAGGAATTTGCTGATCACTAAAATGTATCCATAGATTATAATATATAAAATTATATATATTATACGTGTGGCCAAGTAAAAACATTCCCCATGATGCAAATTACCAAAGCATTTACATCCCACTTCAGCTGTTGGTCAGTGCCCTTATTCCTCAGATCCATTAGTCCTCTAAGTGAGACAAGCCATTAGCAGAGCATGAGACTATACAGATGTGCAGCTGGAAGAAACAGATCTGTTATAGCAACTAGCTGATAAATTCAAGGATAGTTCCTTGCAAATCTTTATAATATACTCAATCTCTGGAGTCCCAATGCGATGTGGAATTGAACAAATGGTTGTTATTGACTGGCTCAAATGAGGAGACCTTGGGATGGGTAATTAATGTGTATCTGAATAAGCACATAACATTCTACAAGTTATGATTGCCTTAGTATAATATTATGTTCCATCCAATCTATGAATCTGCCCAATCTATAGATTGTGCTATGAATTCATAGATTGGATGCCAATCTATAGATTGTGCTGCACAATCTATTAATGCCCTGCCAATTAATACACTTCAAAACATGGTAGCATATTAACACCCTTTGCATCAGATTCATAGATTGGATGGAACATACCAGTACTTATTATCGACTATTTATACTGAGCGAGTGTGCAAGCCAAATATCCAAACCTACCCACACAATATGGGATAGTTGACGGGAATTTACAAAGCCTGCACTACTCCCACGAAAAGATAAAAAGGGAGAAGAGCTGTTTGTGAGGCAAGTTTCTCTACATTTGGGGAATATAGCAGTTGTGCGAGTGTTCATGGGTATTACAAACTGTGCATTATATCTTTTTTGACAGAGCAATATTCTTCAAATATCTTTTTTTGCTTTAGCTACACTTGCCATGTCACTTAGTTCTTTATCTGCCAAGTCCATGTGAAACTTTTTCTCAGTCACTTTTTCTACATCATTACACTCTCAGTTGCAATCATCACTTTCTGTTGCAAAGGGTGTTAATATGCTACCATGTTTTGAAGTGTATTGATTGGCAGGCAATAGATGGGCATTCATAGATTGTGCAGCACAATCTATAGATTGGATGTCAATCTATATATTGGCATCCAATCTATGAATTCATAGATTGTGCTGGATTGGATGGAACATATAATTATACTACAGCTAAGCAATTAAGGTGTTGCAGACCTTAGGACTACCCCTTCCCCCTCCCGCACACTCCCATTCCATGCATCCACCTCTGTTATTATAAATATGCTGAAGTGAAGTCATTATATATATAGCATTATGGGAAGCTACAATGATCAATAAAATTAGTTAATTGTCAGAAGGTATTTCAACCATACATGCAATAAACTAGACATATATTATTACAAGAACAAAAACGATACATTTTTTGGCTGCTCAAAAATAGGAAACAAAAATGAATCCTGTAAACCACACCCCATTGAAGGGCTGAGTGCACAAAGTGCATAAGCACAATTTTGACTAAAATTGAATTTCATCATAGACATGTCTTATACCTGAGGAGTGTCTCCTGAGGATACTGCCAGTCTATTTGATCACTTGTGTGATGCTAGAGATGAAAGGTAGTTTTGATGTTTTATGCATGGCAAGCCAACAGTAATTTGTGTGCAAGAGTTTGTATAGTTGCATTATTAAGGTCTGGATTTCCTAGCCTTCTAGGGGGGTATACTTGAACTTTCCCCAATTCCAGGTCCTAACCTAATGCTCTCTCTCTCTTGATTACTTTAATCACCTATTATTACAATGCTTACTAAACTGCCACATGTGTGTACGATTACAATTTCCACTTCTTTTGTAGTAGTAGAAATCCATTTTGCTATATACAGGAAAAGAAAAAAGAAGCTGGAAAAAAGAAAGTTTAATGTTAGAAAAAGGAATCTGATGTGGCAATCAGTACACTGTGCTCAGCCAGGAGGAGGAGGATGGCGCAGAACACCCTGTGGCATATTGTAGCAGAAAACTACGAGATTTGCTACCTTGTGAGACAAGAAGATTGTTTGGCATTATGGCAGCCATACAATCTACCTGGAGGGTGTAAGGTTCGTAGAGACAGACCATCTCAATTTGAAGTAGTTTTAAAACATGCACAATTCAAGTGGGAGACTGGCACATTGGAGACTCAGCCTCCAATCATTTGAGGGGAGTCAGTTGCATTTTTGGGGGGGGAATGACCCACATGCTTTTTTGTATTGTTACCACTTTATAACTCCATAGATTCCATAAACTTCTTTGATATATAGCTCAAAAGAGAGGTCTCTCTATGTGCTCTCTGTTGATACTAAAATATTTTTCAAACTATAGCCAACTGATAAGGGAAGTATATATATTTGCACTGCCATCTAACTAGCTAGCTGACCTAGTTATAAACACACAGAAATAAGTTGTAAGTTTCCTAGCTAAGATGTCAGAGAAAGTCATCATCATAATAATTATAGTCATTTAATATCCAGTGCAGACTGAAAAATTCTCTATCAGTCGCAGTTCAGGAAAAGGCGACATCGTAAATTGATGAATATATGTTGTAATTTTGGCCATTTTGGCTATATGTTGTCATTTTGGCTATATTACTCTCCTTCATCGAACTTTTTACTCACATCAAGACCTGTTTTATTTTATCACCATTGCTACAACCTTTGCTATCAAGCCATTATTACTCTGTACAGTGCGTAATGTTGATTTGAGGTGTTGGGGGGGGGGGGGGGGGGGGGGGGAGGGGGGGAAGTGGTAGGTGGTGGTGGACATTGGGATGATGATGTTAATCCTAATAATAATGTCTCTTGCCTATATAGCTATTTTAATTACATTACTGATAGTCATGTACGAAGTGTAACGCTTAAGAATAATGAGTCAAAATTCGTCAAAAAAAATTCTTGGGGCTGAAATTGATTTGCATTAAAAACTAAACTTGTTCTTTAGGTACTCAAGCATGTCTAGTTTATTTATGTCATGCAAAACCATCTGTGATTTTATACTTGTGAGAAGCATTTCAAGAACATTTAATTACTTTAGCAATGGTTATTGTGGGTGGGTGAGGGATTTGGTTATGGGTTGGCTTTAAATACATACCTTTTGTGAACATATTATTATGAATGTCAAACTTTAAATATATATGGTATATTGGCTTGTCAAAATATCATTCTTAGATGTCACAAATTAATCCAGTCTTGAAACCTATAGCTCTATGAATATATATATATATACCGTGTAAATATACCGGATATTAGAACATGCTTGTAGTCTGCATGCATTGTGAAATATTTTCAAGTCTTTGATTATCTAGGTACACTATATTGGTTATGATTGTGTACCATATTTTTCAGGGATGATATAAAGTACACAACAGTAACTGATATTTTGAATAACTTTTGTCTTCGTCTCTACAAGCATGTTTTCAATATTGGCATTCTAGCAGTAACTCACCCTAAAACATATACATCAAATAAATATAAACAAGAAACAAACAAATAAATAAATAAACAAATAAACAACAAACAAACAATAAACAAATAAATAATTAATTAAATAAATAACAAATAAATAAATAAATAAATAAAGGGTAAAAATAAAAATAATAATAAAATAATAAATAAACAATAAATAAATAAATAAATAAATAATAATTAAATAAATAAACAATAAACAAACAAATAAATAAACAAATTACATAAATAAACAAACAAATGCACGCCGATGAAAAATATAATTTTACAGTGCTTCACACATGCAGGGCACTGGGCAATAATATGAGGTTAAGACCTCCTCACCATCTCCACCTGCTCCAGCTCAATTCAACATTGCACAATGCCAATGCCACATACAACCCACATAAAAACCATTGAATTATTAGTGATGGCTCAGCTAAAGATAAGATTGGAGGGAATGAAGGTAGGGGTAGACAGTGATATTTATAATTTAGTTATACAGACAAAATTGTATGCCAGTAACAATCAACTGATTCTCACCATCGGTAAAGCTAATTTTGACCAGTGTGCCTCAATGCAGATTTGTATCCCTGACTTTTAATACATCTAAGGGCAATCAATGATCCTCACAAAGAGCAATTCAAGAGTTCATGTGCTCACAATAGCTACAAAACTACTGAACATGCCCATGCACATGAGTTAGGCAGAACCCGAGATTGTTATGTGGTTAACACCTCCTGAATTAAGGTTTTGAACAGTTCAAAGTTGAACACCTGGCCCACTGCTGGAGCTGGGTACGATCTAAGATCGGCTGCACTGCCTCAGTGTTGTGCACCTTAGGCAAGAACATGGGCTCTACGACTTCTTTATATATAGTTTATTGATATGATATGTCTATGGCTAACCATAAAAGCTGGTGTTAAGCAGTCAGTTAGCTGAAGAACCATTTAAGAACCAATCTTCACATGCAGAAGGAACATACTTGTTAAGTTCAGTATATGCTTCAGTATTGCAGTGGATGGATGGAAAAAAGAAGTCTTTGGGATGACATTGGTTGGTTACAAGCACCGCACCTTTAAAGTAATAAATAATTGGGAGTCAGTTAATCTGAATAGAGTGAAGAAAATATTATCTTCGCCTGACAGATATTTACGTGGAGATTACAATTTTTAGTAGTGTATTTTAGTAGTGTATGAATACAAAATCTGATATCTTCCATACCTGTTGCTCCGGGAAGTTGGGATATCATGTGAGTCATAGCTAACTATCTATGCCAGCTCACTATCAAGCACAAGACCAATGTAAAAACATGTGACTTGGCCTGCACTGCACACAAAGCCCTCCCTCAGTTGAGGCAATGTGTGCCAAGTATATATGTGTCCACAATTTTTCCATCGTAATTGCAAAAACATTTCCAGAGAATTGGAATTTAGCACGTGGATTTTTGGTAAGTCTATCTTGTAGCATGCTGTGTTTTTGCATGTAATATCCACAGTTACTTGTGTATGCAAGTATAGTGATGTAGCAAAACTGCCACTCTGATGTAACAGCCATAGTTAAAGCACATCATAGTGCACTGCTCTAAATACATACACAAGGCTCTGCTGTGTAAATTATATGGTATGTGAAAATATCGATATATTACTGTGAACAATAAATCTTATAATACACAAACATAATTATTGTGTTTATGAAATGGCATTTGTTCATTTTCAAACATTTGCCTTTGGTTACTCTAGTTGGTCAGAAACAACAACAAAGAAGCATATAAAAAATATTGTGATGGGGTAAAAATGTCAGTCTTTTTGTGTGTATGTGTGTGTGTGTGTGTATGTGTGGGTTTGGGTGTGTGTGTGTGTGTGTGTCTGTGTGGTGTATGTGTTTGATGTATAAACAACTGAATACGTAGTACACACTGTATGTAGTATATTAACATAACAAATCATTCCCATAACCACTCTATACATTTCATTCCCTTTCTGCTCATCTTCTGACAAGTCTCAGATGGTCCTTCTTGGTTAAATCCAAAAACGGTTTTCTGGTACTAAGTTAGAGGCAACGAAATTGTCCAGAATATTTTCTGGTCATACTTGCTTTTTCAAGCTCTTGTTCTTTTTCTGTGAGAGTAATAAAAATAAATAGATGCATATTTGTTAAAACATTTTGTTTTCAAAGGTAAAACAAAACAGATTATTTAAAAGAAATAAAATCTAAGAACTAGTTTTCTTGAAATCTATGAAGTGATCTGGTGATAGCTAGTTTATTTAGGCATTAATTTAAAATGGAACTAGAATTGAAGTAAAAACATTTATACCATTTTTTCCCAATTGATGTCTACCTTCTCAATAAATACACCATAATTACCTTTTCAGTCTCCAATTCACTTTCAAGATCCGCCACTCTCTTTGTCAAAACGTTCACATCTGCATCGCTGTTTGTATTCAACAGTTCATCTATATTCAAGGAATTTGAATTCATGTTACTATTCCCTTCTCCCAGCTCAGATTTCTTGAAGATTTGCTCTCCTTTTGGATCTTTATAAAGTCTTACCATCTGAAATAGTTAATAAGAAACTGTTCTGCACTGTGCATGTAAATATCATATGAGGTACATGTATTTTCTATACTATATGAAATATTCTCCTATAGAAACAATTTTTCTTTGCAGGACTACAGCTACCATTGTTATATATATGGTCTCTTTCTAACATGAGGTATCCAGCATCAGAGTAAAAATGAAGTGTTTTGGCCACACTGGCACGTAATAAAAATGAATACAAACACAATTCATTATGAGCCATTCTACGGAATTGGAATTTGAACCCCCCCCCCCCCCCCCCCCCCCAACCCACATATACATCTAAAACACACTCACTTTTATTGATTATTCTATAGAGTGACAGATTACTTACAAGTGGTACAAACACAAGAATAAGGATGACTGTAGTCCCCACAAGGAAGCCGGTACAGAACAAAGCTGTAAAGGCATCAATATATGTGTCGAGGGAGTAGGTGGAGACAATGATGACAGCCAAAACTACACTGGTCACATAGATAGCTGCAGCCACATACTTGGAGTCATCTAGTCCTTTCACTTTCACTTTACGGATGGAGAAGGCTAGTACCAAAGCAATCACTTGTAGGGCCATCTTGTAGCTGTAGAGAACTCCAAGGAAAATGCCACGAGAGGTGGAAGTGCAGAAGTACCCATAATATTTAGTAATCTTTTCTTGAGGCTGCAGAGAGATAAACTTGTACATGTCATGTAGCAGAGGTAGGCAGTATATTGTCTAATTGATCTATCCTTACTTACCCCTTTAGTGTCACTTGGATTCCCACTATCTGGTAATCTCTTTGCAATGAGTCCTCCATTAATATTTAGTGCAGTATACATAATCAATACAACTAGGTCAACAGCAACCATGAGAAAAACTGCTAGAATCAACATCCAGTTCTTTAGATTCTGTAGGACACATTTTCAGAATCAAATTTTTTCATCAGATCATAATTCACAAAGTATTAAGAACATGGTACATGATGCCGTATTTCCTCAAGTAGATTGTTTTAATTTCATGAGCTTTCATGCCTAGTTATTATTTATACTTTATTGAGCAATTTGGCCATCTCACCAGTGAAAACTCCACTGTTGTGTTTGCTAAATGTCCAGATTTAAAGTGGATGCAGTCATCTTCTCAACTATTATCTTCCCAGAAATGAACTGATTATAAAATAATTGATGCTCACTTCACTGGGTGCTCTCATATGGATGTCATTCACCTATTCTGCTCACAGATTCATACTTTTGGATACTATTAGATAATGCTAGAGAAGTTTAACTCACTTTTCTAAAATGTAAGATGGCTAAAAATACCCCAAACCATAACTCATAACTCAGGTTAAAACTCATACTGGCAACCTTACAGTTGCTTTGGCTTCAACTAGCTACAAAAACATTTCCAGCGTGTCATTACTCGTTTTAGAAAAATGGTGGACTTAAAAAAGGTTCAAACACTGAAATTCATCTTCAAAGGAATATCTATAAAACACACCAAATTTTCCCACATTTGTCCACAACCAATATGTTTCTGTCTGCAAAATAACTATTGTCAGATGAGTAAGGTTTGTCAACTTAATCTAGCTAGCAAACATGGTGTATTGTAAAGAGAACAAGTGTCGACTCAGTTGATCCTGTACCAAAGTGCTAGCACTATAAACAAAAAAGTATGGTATATGCTGCCATATTTTGGGTATAATAATAAAAAACAAATTAAACTGGTTAAAAGGAGAAAATAATACTCGTTTTTATAGTCCTTCCTGCCACAAAATTCAAGGAAGCTGCTACACCTGTTGTCTAGCAAGGGAATGACTTATTAACAGAATTCAAGAACAATAACTCCAACAAGGTATGGTCTGTGCTGGGTTTGACAGTAGAACAGAAGAATGACATTAGAAAGCACTCAACTTTGTGCCAAAGCTCAACTACTAATACTTTAAACAAACAAATAAAAAAATAAAAATGTAAAGAAGATCAAAATGTTTTTATTTCTACATATATTGCATTCATTTATCAAAAAAAAAAACGACAAGAAGACTGTACCCATGTGAACAACCACCATTGATTCATACAAAGACTTTCTTGAATTTGCAACTAGCTCACTTGATGTTTTACATCTAGCTGAAATTTATAAGCAAATTTAAGTTGATATCGAGGAAATTATGTCAGGTGTGATGCATGGTCTAATTGTGCGGGCAGGCTATCTCACTTCAAGAGTGTAAATTCTGCGTGGTCTGCTATCAAGGGTTTTGTCTATTTGAGGAAATAATTATGGTAAATTACACATTAGAAATACTTTTTTCTTTGATGAGGGATTGTTAAAGATGTAGTAAACTCGTCCCATTTTAACTAAAATGGTTCCAAAACAGAGAGAATAGCCAAAGGAAGTCATCCAGGGAGTCAAGTTACAGAACACACTGACAATGTGAACATTGGTGGAAGGTACAGCAGCAAAGATGACGTCAATATATAGAATGATGGCCCCTATTATGATCAGATAGTTGAGGTTTGAGCTGGCCAGTCGAATCAACCTAAAGTATAGGGGAGGTCAAGGTGGGAGAATAGAAATCAAGGGTTAAAGGAGAGAAAATACAAATTCAATGGTGAGTGGAGTGGAGTGTCAATGGGAACAAGGAGAATGAAAAGAGTGATGTTGAATGGAAGAGAAATTAAAAATGTTAACTCATGAGAATCACTGTTATTTGAAGTTGATGTTCAGATCTCTCTGTGCTGTTCATTGCAATCAATATCATTCTTACATACATAATGCTAAATTTCACTCCTGCAATTTGTATGGCATTTAGATTATAATATCTTACTTGGTATTCCGGAAGATGAAATTGAAAAAGAAGCAGGTAATTGCAAACACAATACCCACAATAGCCAGTGACATGTAGAGGACAATATGAAGAATATTAATGGTAACTGTGATGATCTTGAGAATTCCATCATATGGCACCATCCCTGTATAGAAACATGCATAAGCACAGCAACTTCATGCCAGAGTCAAATTATTCAACTTCTATAAACAGATTAACTGTGATGGAAACAATAATATATTATATTATACAACTTCTATTATCTCACATACACGAAAAAAATTAATGAATACAATATGGCTGGAGCCCCCTGGTCAAAATGCCCTGGCCACAATATTGTGGATACAAAATAAAAATATATATTATTCGAGTCTTGTATTATTAAAGTTGATATGTTAACTTAATGTGAGAGGCACAACTACTTCCTGTATCCTTGTCACTCACTTTGTATTTGACCGCATCCTAATGGCAACCCCAAATATGTCCTGACCAGCTTAACTCGGCTGGCTGCAGCCTTGTAATATCAAGATTTTGCTATACCATGCCACACTGTAGTTATGCTTTCCTTCGGCCTGTACTTAAAGGTAAGGTTATCTGCTCCTGCTGCACCATTTAAAACATTAGCAATTTCAACCCAGTCTAACGACACACTGCCATTAGTTGCTGCAAAAGGAGAGAGCATTATTACAAACAATTCAAATCTCGCAAAACATTTAAAATTTGATATTTATCCCAACATCATTATTAAATGGCGAGCAAAGAAAGATTTTGTCCAGTTACTCAGATTTTTTAAAGCTTTACAAATGTACTTGGACAGATTCAATGACATGGTTGCATAAATTGATTGTGCACATGGCATGGCAGGGTATGATTAGCTGCAGTAAATCTGACTAGATGACAGATACAGAGGGAGCACTTCTCAAGCATCACCTACTGGCTGCAGTAGTAGTGGAGCTGAAGAAGGCTATATGCTATGAAAGGAGGCCAGGTATTCATGTATAGTACACACTGCAACAGAAGTTGTTCTATGTATATTATGCACCTTCGATAATAATTTTATAAATATCATGTTTTGAATTTCTTTTTAATGGCTAACTTAGGATATTTACTTTGGATTTTGATATTGAAATGTACGCAACTCTGGAGTTGCTCTATATCCTACATATATGACAGTACTTTAAGCCATTATACATAAGAATGGAGTTAGCTGCACATTCTCGTTGAAGTATTTGGTAACCAAATGAATTACAGGTAAAGGAGTATTGAATGATATCTTGTTTTCCAGGCTAAAATGAACCTTTGAATCGACAAGCATAGTTTTGTTTACTCTGCATACAACAAGACCATGCCTTTGTACTACATTTTAAAAAAAATTGGGTGTGTTTTTTGTGGGATGGAGGGGGTGTGTGTGTGCATGTGTGTGGGATGTGTGAGGGGAAGGTGAGGTCGGGGTGGGGGGGATGACAATCATGCACCTTGCCTTAGCCCTGTCCAAGCTAAGATAGTCTATGTACTAGTCTTCCAGTGAAACCAATATCAAGCTCATAAATTAAAAAAATTATATTCAGCACTTTCACACTCGTGTTTCACATTATACGAGTACATAATTTATAGACAAGCATGCATGTTAATATAAATTATGAGTGGTCTGATTCACCTTCTCAGTGTATGGCTCATTTCAGTTTCCTTTTCATCCATCATTATTATATACCCCCAAAATACATTGTGTTTGATACTCCTTTCCCCACTCTCTCCCCTTCACCTCAACTGGAGGAAAATTTGTAAATGCATTCTGGAAGCTCGTAAATTTAAGTGATGCCTGAAGAGTTAAAGAATGATCAGTAAATCGGAACATGCCATTTCTTATATGGAGCAAACTCAAATAGTATATTTTATTTAAAAGATCCATACTTCTCTTAACGTATTTGTAGCCCCTTCACAATTACTTGTCACTTCTGCATGATACTGAGTATTAGCCTTCAAATAGTATATTACTACATGCATACAAAAATTCTTCAGTAAATCAGTGGGAGAGGAGGAATCAAAGACAATGGTAGCCCCTGTCTGAAGCTAAGAGGTGTGGCAGGCAAAGTGGTTATGAGTTCACTGCTTAGCTGGAAGGCAAAAAGGAAGATTTTTGTGCTTACCACAACAATGATCAAAGACTGGAAACCAAACTCTAATGTTCAACCTAAGTTGCATTGAATATTCTCTCTATATGGATCTGACAGTTTTAGCATCCATGTTAAGAGTTCAAGTTATTTGTATCCATGAGTATCATAAGCAAAATTTGTTGGTTTATATACCTGTGGTAAAACATTCATGAAAAAAACATAGTATTCTATCCTTGGGTATCTCAGTTAATGTTAGATTAACTTACGATTTTTCACATTGCGAAACTGGAAGATTATGAGCTCATTTAAAATTCTAATTCCTTGGTCATTAAACATAACTGGTCCCTGCAACAATTAAGCATATTAAAAAAAAATCAAAATGTATAACCACATAAATTACATTCCTGCATACCGTCACTCCATCAAACATGGTCTCTTCAATATTTCTAAAAATGATTTTTAATAATAAGTCACTGGCATAATTGAAATCTTCCAGCCTAAAGGGGTGAGATACATTGTATGCTTCTGCCAAGTCTTTGTTCACAGAGCTTTCAGAGATATCTGTGTGGGAGAAAGAAACATCAATAGCTAGAAGAAGAGCATCAATACCAAAGAGAACAACATCACTGTGACAAACTGAAAGCAAGAGTTTGCATGAAGTTGTGCAAGAACAGCCTCATTCACATTGACTTAGACGTTCACTGCTTTCTTAATAATAGATCAATATATATATTGGGGAATAACTTACCATTGAGAGTCTTAATGAGAGCATATGCCAATGTCCAAACGCCATCATGACAATACTGCGAATATTCAAAAAATGTCAAATTGAGAGGAGGCTGTCCTTTGAAAAGCTTTTCTGCTTCTAAAAATCCTCCAACAGACTGTATAGGATAATCGAAAAATTATATGCTACCATGATATAGTACATCACTTCTTTCCCCAAATGAAGGATGCATTCGTACATGTAAGTTTGATATCAAACCTTCCCCTAACGAATAGATGAATGTTGAAAACCATTATAGTACTGCAAGACAATGTGGCATAGAAGTTCTCTTAATCGCTCTGGCTCTTACATACAATTTGTATATCTAGCTAGAGTTATTCATTTTTCTTTGTAAGTATTTTATACCTAAGCATTACTTTCCCGAATTAATCTTTTCGTGTTCTTTGTGCGTTGGTGTGCGTGTGTGTGCAGGACATGGTGGCATCTCTGATTTGATGCAGGTTTCAATGTGGGAAGGTCTGCAGAAGGAATTAGTGATTGTCTACTGCAACCTGTAATACTCAAACTCCCCTTATCCAGGCAGCTTGGAAATGGGTGCCAATAATTCAAAAATGGTCGTATCTGGGAAGGTCCCACTTTTAGGCCAGGTTTGATGTGGATTCGCATTGAATTTTACATCACTACATATATTAAGTACCTGCATACCACTCATGTGTACAGTAACTGAAAACAACAAAAACACATCATTTACAAAAGAAATGATGGAAGTTTGCCTCAGTGATTCAGGTCCCATACGAGCTACAGTATTGTGCCATTCATTTACAAAAAGAATACTTCAAAGTCAGTGAGTGAAATCTGGGGCATCGAAAGCTACACCTGGCATGTCTGAATGGTGGTCTTCCATGGCTTCCTCCCAATGCTCTCATCATCACTGTTGCGTGCACTCTTCCATGTAAGGCATCTTCAGGTAGAGCTAAATCTAAGCAACGAATCTAAGCAAGAATCGCTCTCTGTCGACAAGAAACTGGACTCTACTACTGTCAAAATGAGTCACACTTCCATAAGCCGAATGACCATCTTCTCATGGCCTCCTCCCCTTCACTCTCATTATCACTGTTTTGGCCAGCCTTCTGCATTGATCTAGTCACAGACATTTTCAACAAAGCAAGAAACTAGCTAGAATCAAAGGAAGAATTGCTTCTCTGGACAAGAAACTGTACTGTTCAGTCCCACTTCCGTGAGTTCAAGAACCACAGGCAGTACATGTGATATGATGGTGCAATATAGGCGGAGAGCAATAGATGGATGTGCTCAGATGTGGAGCATCTGGTTAAGCAGAGTCTGAGTGTACATCCGTACATTGCTCACAGCAATATGAGGCATACAGTAAACACAAAATTTGGTACTTGTGATATAACACCAGGAAGCTTTTGTTTGCTTACCTCAATGGAATTGATTCTTTTACCAAACTCAGCTTATTATATTTGCATTCTAATAGTTGGTAACATTGACCCTTGAAATATTTTTTATAGCTAAATGGTTATATAAAATACCACAAATAAAATCGGTGGTCAATGGCCAATCAGTAAACAAATTTACCACCATAAGTGTATAGCTACAGATGGAAACATGCACATGAATCATAAAAAATACAATAACTTATATATGCTAAACAATTGTTATTCTAATGACATGCATAGTAGACTGTTCATAGAATATTACTTCTGGTTTACCAGGACCACTGTGCAAAAAAAAAAGGGAGAAATCCTTACATTGCTGACCTCATTGTTTAGCATAGTATATGTGAGTCTCTAGTATAGTAATAGTGTATGGCAATGTAGGCTAGTATATGATATTAGTAGTTGAGTCAAAACTAACTATACCATCATGATGCACTCCCATGCACTTTGCACTAGCATGTACAACCATGCACTAGCATGTACAACCATGCACTACTTGCACTACTCTACAGTACCAAGGACTACTTGGACTAATCTACACTAGCATGCACTACTTGCACTACTCTACTCTACTATGCACTGCCATACACCATCTTAAATTACGCCACTGTGCACTCTCCTACACTATCATGCACAACTATATGCATACCTTACACTAACATGCACTACTATACACCACCATACAGAACCCTGCACTAATTCCAATAACCTACATTAATTTACACTATCCTACACTACTATACACTACACGGCACTACACTACCCTACACTACACTACACGACCCTACACTACCATACACTAATTGTATACTACCCTACACTACCCTATATTACCCTACACTATTGGTACTACCCTAGGCTAACATGCACTACTATGTACAATTAAGTACTTCCACTTACCATGGAATGCTTAGTAAATAGTGTATGGTGTTATCTATTTATAGAATTTTTATATATCGGGTGTGCTAGAACTTTGTCATGGGACAACATCCAGTTTTTCTCAGTCCCTTTTAATGTAGGCCATAGTACTAACATGGAACTGCAAGGAGCAAGAACTTCACACACAAGGTTTACTCTCATTAAGGAATATAAACTCTACCATAAGTTAATAGACATTACATAACTTACAATTCCTGTAGATGTTATGCGGTCTTTATCTTCCTTGGTGATAAACTTGAAGTTAAGGAATGCCAAAGAATCAGACAAGACACTCTCCCTGTCAGCTACACTACAATTTAAGTCTTCATCCTGCACCCTCCACCACACACGCCGATACCAGCCAAACGTGAGCAGCAGGTACTTCGGCAACTTTATTCCTCTGTCATAGGCCTGAGCATGATAGTTGGTAGTCATTATCAATAATACACTTCTAAGTTGTTGTGAAAAGGTATCAAAGATTACAGTAAGGTCTATATTCCGCAATGGTAACTGCAGCTGTCAAATATAACAGTTATTTCTCTTTGAAGACGATTAGAATTGGAAGGACAGATGCTACCATGTAAGTTCTGGTTTGAGGTGGAAAAGATTTTTGCGATCTTTGTTCAGATATACCCTCTATCATCAGGAAGTGAAAAATGCATGTGCATATATTGGCTATCATCCCAAAAGAGTTAATCACTTTGTGAGCAAGAGTTAGATTTCTTCATAGCAGTGCAACTGTATCTTTGACCATCTTTTCAGTTGATTCTGCTGTTTTGGAGATCTCTTCTGCAGATAAAGACTGCATAGGATCTGGAAGACATTCAGAACTCCTTTGACTCCGAGAAAGGATGTGTTCCTGGATTGATTCTGTTTGTAAATTTTGTTGTAGTTTTTTGGCTTACTTCAATTGACTACCTAATGAATTTTAATGCTTGTCATTCTTTGTATTACACCACAACCAGACAGCATAAGAAAATGTAACATAAAACAACTCAGTAGACAAAAGTTTTAGTCCAGTTTTGGGAATGCAGCATCAGGCCAATCAAATCAAATTGTCAGATGTTTAGTTTCAAGTAGGCATAACCTGATTTGTACATGAGCTCATTAGCATGGGCAGTTCAAAGTGGTGGCTTTGGGGGCTGAATCCCCCACCATACGAATGCACACACACAAACATACAAAGACACACCAATACACAAACATACACACACACACACGGATCTGTAATTATTGGAGAGCAACATTTTTTGCTTGGTTTTTCTCCCTATTAGTTTAGTTGTAAGCCACAGTATTATTTGTGCAGTTGCACTAACAATTATAATATAATTGTGTATAACTCCGAGTTAGATGTGATGACATACCTTGCATAGAAGCTTTCTCGCATTCGGAGCATATGCAGAAATCAGAAAAATCCTTGAAGTTTTGTCCTACATTACAAAATATGTACAATAGCAACAGAAGTACTAGCAATAGCAGTAGTAGCTAATATATGAATATTCATGTTCTTCTGCCTAAAATACATTTCCAATATTTTATATTGACATACTGCACTTACAAATGGCTCAGGCCCGAGACCATCTATGCCTCTGTCACTTTCAAATAACTTCTCCGAGTATGTGTAGCCAATGCCATCCAATAGTCGCTTTAAGCGATCAATAGTCTATGATATAACAATAAATAAGGAAATTAACTGATAACAATGGCTCGAAAGAAAAACGGTCCTGTGAATATTCTTTATTGAGCATTATCAATTCTTGCCTGGAAGTATCTACATAGTGTTTAGAAGGGTCAGAGTACAGTTCTTATAATACAAGTCTGAGTAAATATGATGAGATATATATTGAGTTCGCACCAAAATTTTCATGAGCTGAAGGCAGTGTAAATACAGCTTGGAATGAAATATTCCACGACAAATGCAATAAATTGTTTATTTTATGTTCTATTTACAAAAAATAATTACTTACTTCATGTAATACTTAATTTGCCGATCCCTCACTGAATCTGTCAGTCCAGATTGACACCATCTACCACGAATAAGTTTTTTCTAGTTTTCTTGAGTGTTTATCTATTTTTATTTTGCTGTTAATAAATTGTCTACTGCTTCGTCATCTACTTCTGCTCTCTTGGAAAAAGTTGCCACAACTCTAGAAAAACTGTAGTTAAATATGCCATGTGCATTAGAAAATATATCCACTAGTGGAGTATGTCTAACACCTTGCCTATATACTACGGTGAGTATATCAAGTATATATACAGAGTAGGAGGCCCAACATGTTGGGATCAAGTGAACTACAGATCTTTAGGTTGTCCTTGCTCCTCATAAAAACCATAGACAATTTACTTTCCAAAATCATATTCTATAGCGAAACTTCTCTAATATTTGAGCTTACATTGATATTAGGAACAACTTTTTATCAGCTAGCAATGCTCTCTGCTTTGACAAAGAGTTCAATGAAACATAGAAAACTGCTGGACGAGGTTCCACATTAGGTGATCGGTTATATATTCATTGTGCAAATGCGCAAAGGAAAATTGAAATACAATGAATGCAGCTAGTATTTCTGCAGGTGAAAGCTTCTTGTAGCATTCAATTAACTGGCATGTTCTGATAAGTGGCATTTGGATAAGTGGCCTCTTTTTTAATATATATAATATTAAAAGGAATCAGACGGTGTTCCCCTTAAAAAAATATAGGTTGGACATCAAACTTTTGTAATACGTTTTCTAAACTCTGAGCTATGAGATTGTAAACATTGAATTGGCAGAAATAACTATCTGGATTTAGCTAGAGCTGAAAACTCATAAATAATGACCCAAATATGAGAACTACTAAATTTTGAATGGTTCTGTTTCTAGCCTTGTGGAATTATGCTAACATTTTTGTAGCATTATTAATGCATTAGAAAATCAGAGAATTGTACTGGCATTATATGCATACCATGAAAAATTTAGAGCAAATTATATGTATATGACCTTGAAGTTGGGTGGCCATCACAAGTCACCATGACCTACCTAACAAGTAGATAAGTTGGTCAACGCATAGTATAGTGATTTATTACAGACACAACATATGCAACTAGCCTGCTACAAACCACAATTAGGAAATTTCAACACAAGTCACATGCTCCATACAGCTTAGATACAGACAAGATCAACAAAGTTTGATTTTTATTTCTTGACGGCACTAGTATATTTAAAGGTTGGCTTCCAAGAAAGATATGGTGACACTGCTGATGGAGTCTCGACAATAAACAGGCAAGGTAGAAGAAATGAAGTGAACTCTCTCTGCTTGTAGGTCAGTATATAGTACTCATTCAATCCTTATTTGTCGTGTTTTTATCATTAGAAGAATGAATTGAAAGTGATCAAAATAGAAAATAACTCCAAATTTGGTGATATCCATAGTTTGTTGTTTTGAAGATTAAAGTTTCAAGCAGCTTTTGTTTAGTTTGTTTGGCTATTTTTTGACAATATTTCAGCCAAATGTTTTGGTCTCTCTCATATAGTAAAATAACAAACAAGAGCTGATTATAAGATAAATCTAGATAGTTACACCATTTTGCCTAGTCAAACTCTCCTTGTCCCAAATCTATTATGACATCACCAGTTAAGGATAGATATGATAATACTAACTAAAACGTGCATAGTTTAGTTCTGTTACATTATATCCTCTTTCAAAAGGAACTCATCCCGAGTGACCATTTTGCTGTACTCCGGTAGGGCTCAGTTCCTTCTCAGGTAGTATCACTTGTTCTCACACTCTGGTCTGATTAGCACAGGTGGATTTGATGGTGAGATGATGGGTTCACAGCTTCAGACAGTTTGTGGATGTGGTAAAGCAGACAATGTGAGTGATGAAGCATGTAATGGAGACTTAGTCCTGTCATCTACTGAAGTGCCTTGCTCAATGGTTCCATCTGTAGCTGTTCCAGCCAAAGCCACTTCAACTAACTTAGGATGGCGTCCAGGGCCTTTTCGTTTGTTCCCATACCAGTAGTACCTAGCCAAGGCTTCACTCTGTTCTGATGCACTTTTACAGTATCTTGCCGAGGAAACTACAGTTTCACTGAACTTCTCTCTCACTGCATGCTAGATATATATGCTTTACTCAGAACCCCAAAACTTAATACCACAGCATATCCCAGAAGGTGATGGCATGGTGGAGCAATTTAATCTCGTTGAAGACCATGCTGTATAAAAGAGTTTCTCAATATGAGGGCCAGTGAGATAGACATCTATTTGGCAGCTACTTTGGAGAATTGACCTTTCCCCATTATTGTGATATCAGCTCCAGTATCAATCACACCATCTGCATGGACTCCATGCATGTCCACATGGGATAACTGAGATTGACTTTCCCCATCAGTAACATTATGAGCTTAAACTGCTCCCCTTCATCTGATATAGATGAATACAAGAAATCCATCATGAGTGTTGACTCACTAGGCAATTCCTTAGTGATGATTTTCTTGGTCTGCTTTTGCCTACAATCTTTCATCATTTGACCAGGCTTCTTCCAAATGAAGTATTTCCTCATGTTGAAGCTGCTTTTGCCATTGCCATTGTAGGTTGCTCTGTTGCCTTGTCTGGAAAGGTTCTTAATGACCTCGAGACTGCATTGGTCTGTATGGCTGTGGTTGAGATGATTTCGTGAACTGCTGTGTCTTCTTCAGATCGAACAATCACTTCTCCTCATTCCTGGCAGCCATATAGAGCCCATATTATTCGGTAGCTCCTGACAACACTGCTCCTGTCATCGATTCATATCGGAGACCTTCGTGGAGTTGTCCATGCATCAGAGTGTCTTAACTCTCTGTAGATATCTTATCCCAGATGTATGCAATACGGAAAGTCCTCTCCAAGTGTCGAATGAAGTCTACAACAGAACTCCAGACTCTGTGTCGAAAATCCTGAGCAGCAAGTGTAATGCCACCTGGATCAACTCTTGCATGGAGGCTCTCAATGTCAGTGTGACAAACTTAGCCTTTTCCTCTGATCTCCACAGATTCCACTTTGCCCAATGCATGCCCTTTGAGCTGCATTAGAAGCTCCTCTTCTGACCAAGAGTTCCAGATAGTGGCCCATTGCAGTGATGGCAGTTGGTCACATCAAGATGTGTCTCAACATCATCTGCAGTGAATTCACCTACTGGTGGAGCTTTCCCTCGATGCATTATCATCGAGTTAACAGAGTGATGGACTCCAGTGCTGCAGCAGGGTGTGCAGGAGGAGCACAGAATGACTGGCAGCACCACATGAGGTTTAGCTGACAATGTCACATAGGGTGTGGTTATGGTTATTGATATAAGTGGTTTGGAAACTGGAGGTACAAGAGGAGTAGCTTCCACTCATGTTAGTGTGGCTGCATCTTCTAGTTCAGGGACTTTTCGTTGAAGCTTCTCCAACTAAGCATCCTTTGCAGTGATTGCTTCATCATTATTGGTTAGTTGGAAACAGCTCATTCTCCACAATTCATTCCCTCGCCCTTTCTCTTTCTCCAATTCTCCACTCAACTTGCATACACACCCTTTCTCTCTTTCTGGCTCACCAGTCAAGCCAGTTGTCATTGCTCCCAATTCTTCAAAGCTTCGACCTCCTCTAGCTTCTCTTCCAAATCGGTGAGGAGCTCACTATCCTTCTTAGTCATGAAACTATCTCTTTCTACTTCATCTGCGACTTCACTTAAATAAATGGGGTCGGGTTCTTACACCACCAGGAAGTGACCGTCCACATCCAATAGTTAAATTGCTTCCTTTTCATCCACTTCCGGTGGAGCGGTGAAGAACATTGCATGGCTCCTTTCCAATCTCCATCAGCTTTTCTTCTTCCACTGGTCTTGTCTCAGCATTCCAATCACCCATAGACAGCTTCAAAGTCCAAGCAATCTGCTGCAGATAAGTGCCTGTCAGCTGCTTAGAATTCAGAGGTAGGGTATGGACACGGGTCTATACAATCCATTTCTGGAAATTATTCTTCAGCGACAAAAGAACTATCTAACTAACCTTCAACTATGGTTAGTAACAACAGGTAGCTGTCTAGCTAGGAGATTCATATCCTCCCTGTAAGATAGGTACACTATTTTGTCCAGTCAAACTCACATTGTCCAAATCCATATGACCATCAATTAACCCTCTCACCGGTAACTTTACAGAGGCTTTTTTCTCAAAATGAATGATTTTCTTAATATTTATTGTATTTAAAGACACGTGATGTAAAGTACCTAGCAACCATATATCAGGTGATAGCTAATGAGTGGATGAATATTGTAACAAAATTTGGTGGCCTAGCAATAAACCACAACATCGTGAATCTCATTATAAGAACAGGAACTGTCACTAGCTTTCGTTATTATGTCCACTAAGAATGTTTGTCCACTAAGAATGTTCAACAGTTTACTATTGCTCATTGAGTGACAGGTTAGTAACTGGCATACGAAGAATATATTTTTGGCAAACATATGTATGAATATCATTATATCAAGCTAGAAACAACCACATAACTGTGAATATGATTACATGGAGCTGATTAGGAATGGGTACTTTCATCACTGACTCATCATAGTCAGAAGGAGAGATGTTTGAAGGACCTAAATATATCAGAATAAATCTTATTATATATACCTAGATTATGTTACATGCATACCAGCAAGAGAGGTAACAGCAGGTGGGCAAGGGCTAGGGCTAACAATGACAGATCTTGTCAGAGCTGCTAGCTCATTAACTTCAACCTCATGGCTTCCCAAGTAAGCAGGGGTATTTTCTTCATCTTCTTAAGAGCTATCACTCTCGGAGAGGCAAAAATCATTATAAAAAAGCTGACCATCTCGATCTATATTCCAAAACCGGAAGTGAAGTTTGACGTCATGTTTTTCGTGGTTACCGACTTAATACATATGTTATTAACCCAGTGTTTTACAAATATTATTATTTCTGATATTTTTGTTTACCAGAATTATTTCATTGCTAGTGGGGGGGATTGTGATCACTCACTCAATTTATTCTTCCTATATGTGACAACAGATGGGTTTGGTCCATTTTTGTCACAGAGGAAGGGGAGGAGGGGTGTCAGGAGCCACCAATGTTAGCGTTCTTGTACCATGGTTATTTGGGAACAAATCAGCTGCTATATGTACATCTACTATTGATTTCCTTTACCAGCCATTTTTATTATATATCTGAGAGATTTTAAATAACATCAGTTCATTAGAATTGGTAGGGTATGGCCATGCTCCAAAATTCCTCATAGAGAGTATAAAATTGACATTTTATATAATATAGGCATGAAGTTTAGGACAACACTATTGTAAATAGCAATATCATGCTTGCATTATGGATGTACTTACAACTGTAAATAATTTCTCATTTTGGACTATCAGAGCCACTTTCCTCCAATGGTACTCCTTAATGGTGCTGAAGTAGGCATATGCCATGGTCTCTTCTATCACGAGCATCTGGAAGTAATAGGGAAACCTCACTCTGTTCATCAGTGCGGTGGAGGAGGACACACATGATATCTAAGGTTCAATTTAAAATAATTATGTGATAAGGAAGCATTCAGAATTAGTTTCTTGTCTAAATCCACATCAATAATTAACTTGTTGAGAACGAAAAGGCAGTAATCATGGTAAATCACTCACATCACATGTTGAAGCAAATTTTGATATTAACAACAACAAAATTGAACTTCTATAACACAACAACTTATCCAAAACAGCTTTTTTTGCATTGGTCCACCCAAGATATACAACTTTGTGAGGAAGAATATCTGAGTAGCTTGGCTGGTAAGTATTCAAGTTACAGTTTTCACTACAGTTCATTTATGAAGATTATAACTAGCTAGCGACTCTTTTTAAAACCTAGTTGAACTATTTATCTATGTATGTGGGCTATCCAATAGTAAATTAAGGGGGACTAATGATGGAATGTCTTGATTGACTTTTTTCCATAAAAGTTATGTAATAGCAAAAACATAGAACTTTATATGGACTTTAAAATTAAATATAAATGTTGTGATTGGTATATACATTATTGGGGTGAATGACAGGCAAAATATTATAACTCTTTCACATTGATGCTCTGCAAATTTCTCTCCAAGACCAAAACATGAATTGGGTTTTATGGGTAGCTCTAGCACTCAGTTACAAGGTAAAGACAACTAAAGTCGTATCTAAATGAATATCAGTTGTCTTATATCTACAGACTAAGAGGTCACCCACTTCAGAGTCATGGAACATTGCTGAACTCAAAAGTTTTGCATAGAGCAAAAAAAAGGATTTGTTAAGGATACAAAAAGTTTGAGGTAATGTAAAAATTGACTGAGTTATCTTCATGGGGAAAAAAAGGACTCCAAAAAGGTTCTTTTCTGTCCGCAATGATACCTCCATCAATTTTTATCAAATATTTTAAAAGCCATTTATTTTCTCTGCACATCTAGAGTTTTGACTTTGACAAAACAAGAATTTTCCATGACCTTAAAGTGGGTGACGTCTTCAAAGGAGTCATAGACAGGACATTAGGAAATTGATATAAATTTAACACCATTTATCTACTCTCAATGAACCCTCAGTTGAGATAACCAAATTACAATGATCCTCTCAATAATCAACTCGGATTTTTACTCTCTCGATGTTTTGAATAGATGTTTCCTGATGAAGGCTAGAGCATCAGGTCAAAATGTTGATTGAGTAAAAATTTACTTAGGGGTCATTGTAATTTAGTTACTAATTCAGTTGGCATTTTATTATTATGAAACAGGGTAGATCTTGGAGAGAATTTCGTGGAAAGTCAATTTGAATGACCTCAGCTATTTTGCCTGTCATTTACCCAATAATATATGTAGCCCTTTGTATTGAATATATACAAAAATATATATATTTTATATATCCATAGGCTGCATGAAAAACTTGCATGTCTTAGAACACACAACATTTTTAAGATATGCTAGGTTACTACACTTGAACCTTTCCAATTGATATATTAGGTCTTGCGCTGGAAGTGTGTTTCTCTTTTTCAATACAGTGCTGAGAAACTATAGCAACTTGAGCTAGGTTATGTTGTAGGTTGGGCCCAACAGAGTAACTCCACAGATGAAAACTTATCTGATTAGTTACTAAAGTTTGTCTGCATTTACAGTTTAGGCTAGCTAACAACTTACTTGATGTATAGCATTTTTCAAATGAGCAGTTGAATACATACAGCTACTATAGCTATAGATGCTACATTGATCTGTACTTGGTCCAAAGAAGAAAGTTCAAAAATGAATTAGTATACTGCTCAGTTTGATAGCTAATATAAAACAGCTGCAACAGGAACAGCCTTTAAACTGTATATATATATATATGCTCTCTCTTGCCATCATCCTTTGTTACATCAGCCTTTCTGCTCAGCTTCCTTGGTGTCTCCTGACATGTCCACTTTGTTTCAGCTTGTCTCATTGTTCTTGATGTTGCTCAAGAGATTTCCTCTCCTATCATTGCATCTTGCTTACTCTCAGCCACTGCAGTCTGGGTTCCATTGATTTCTCCTCAGTCTGATTATTTCTTGACTGTTCTATGCTGGCTCCTGCAGCTTCTCAGCTGGAGTATGAATAACACATTGTTGGCACATGTACAGTACATCTTTGTGCTCCATTGTGGGCAAATGATTATGTTCACGTGGACATTGTTCACTTGGTGGACACACAGCATATATTTGATTTACGATATATAAGGTGTATATGTGTTTATAAATATGAATAATATATATATATACACACCAGCTAATGGTTGTAAATTGAAGATCATTATTAGAACTCACATATTCAACATTGGCCCAATTTTTGCTATAAGCACCAATGGGCACTCATTTGTATAAATGAATCATATGTGCTGAAAAAGGTTTACATTGTGAGTGGTCAAAAAGGAATATAGAAGTAATTGTTATCCCTATCACAACTGCCATCATGGATGTCTTTTACAGGCGTTTAATATTGTTGTTCTTCTGCTGACCAAGGCTGTAGGGTTACCTTTGCCTTTATGGAAAGCACAAAAAAATTAAGTCAACAATCAGTTAACCCTTACCGGATGGGCATCACAAATCTGTGACACAATAAATTAAGTATGGAGGACAACTGTCACGAATATGTAACTTGCGCATTAGTAGTCACAAGGAAGAGTATCACAAGTTCGTGATGGATTTCTTCTTTATGACTGCCCCTTTACTATGCACCATAACTGCTGAAAATGTCCTGCACCCTTTATTGTAGAAGCTCTGGTGCCCAAAAGGTTCTTATTATAATCAATTGTTGGGTTTATTCCTTCAAGTAAGATCTCTGGCAAAATCTTTTCATTATAATGTTACCATGGTACCATTACCATATGCAAATTGATCAAATTGCTTGCCACGCCACCAAAATCTCTACTTCTTGTAACTACTCCCACACACTTATGACTCAGACTTCCAAATTTGGAGTTAATGTGAAGTGCCTGAAGCTCTACAGTTCTATAGAGAGATATTGTAATATCAACACATCAGTTTGTAACTTGAGTACATCCCACACCTTTTACCACAACTGTAACTACGCCATCAAAATACTCAGAGTGGCTTTTAGGCTCAGTATAGTCGTAGTAGTATAGTAACACTATAAATCTATAGAAAGAAAACATATTAACAGTGGTGTCATAATATGTAGATGTCCGAAATCAGTCAGTTTCTATCACACGATGGTGAGATTTAAATTATTTCTGTATTAGTTCTTCTAATCCTTTACCAGATTGGTGCCCAAGTAGATATCCAAACATGTAATTTCGAACTCGTTTGAAGTAATTTTGAATATTTTCTTGACGGACACTATCAAGTAGTGTTGTAATTGTAATAAGCCCTGGTATGACGCTTTGCTTGTGCCCAACAGCATTCTATCGGATTACACTCTAAATGATATTTAGGAATGAAGTGACAAGCATGACCACGGCTATGAAGAAGGAAAAAAATTCATTAAAATCTGGATGACTGGATAATTCTTTTCGCATACGTATCACCCACCTTCATTTTAGGATGGTACTTTCCTCTCTTTTGCAATACATTGATCATTCCTTGAGGTATAGAAACTCTCTCCCCTGTTCACTACTTTAGTCATTGAAATATGCTTACCATTATATATTGTGTCATGCATCAGTGGTTGAGAGCCTCCTTCCTTGCCATTCATATGGTGAACATTAAGAGAGTCATCTGCATCTTAGACTTTGGAGCCATTCTTGATACAGAAAAATCAGTTGCAAATGATTCTTCACAATAAAGTCGGCTTTATTTAGAGAAAAAAGGTGTGTATATTTCTGGTTGGACCTAGCAACCAGCAAAAGTTGTATTTTTCTTTGTAATATGGATATTTAGAGCATAATGAACACTTATTGTATTGGTTGTCAAGGTCTACTTTTGAAGCTATTACACGAAGTAAAATGCATGTGTAAATTTTTATAGCTTTTGTGCACCGTTCTATTGAAGGGTCCTATCAATGAGCTAAAACACAGCAAGTAGTTAGCTATATGCTATATAGACAGTTACCGGAATAAAATTTGTAGTATCCCTCCAGCAAGTCAAAGACAAAATAATATTGTTCAGCTTGAATGAAATCGTAGAATAACTAGCTCAACAAGAAACACTATAACCAAAAGATCAAGTAACTACTTGTCCAGAGAATCCAGGTTGTTTTCCAGTAACAATGGCAGAACCTATGGTTGTTTCGAACTTAAATCTAGCCTTAGATAAGAACTTGAAGTACTCTACTTAAAAATTGCATGTGAGTAAAATATTGCCACCTGAGTGCCTGTTTTATTTAAATGGGTGTTGTACTCCCGACGATTTTTTTAAATTTCGTCCCCCTCATCCATTAAGAGTTAATGACTTTATTATATAATTTACTAAATAATCACAAATGACGTGCTAGTGAGCAGGGGCCGATCCAGTGGTTAAATTGAAAAATAAGTATTTTCATGCTATTGCATGCAGTAAGAGTTTTCATGACCACCCACATTTTCTCATGATCACTCTTTCAGTTGTGAATGATATATGCTGTATATTTTCTCCACAGGTATGGCTAACCTCTGTCCTGTGCCCTCAAAAGCCCTCTAAAACCTACCGACTGTCAGTGGCCTACCACGTCATATTCAGTATATTGACCGTTATGTATAGCATATAGCTAGAGGGTAGCACAGGACTGAGGTTAGCCATACCTGTGGAGAAAATATACAGCGTATATCATTCACAACTGAAAGAGTGATCATGAGAAAATGTGGGTGGTCATGAAAACTCTTCCTGCATGCAATAGCATGAAAATACTTATTTTTCAATTTAGACAATACTGTGGAATAGCTAGATAACATTATACACTAGCTGTAGACTGTCGGGGAAATTACCCTCTCCTGAGGCCTTCCTGCCTCAACGAATAACACTGGTCCGAGCAGAGACTACTGCTGGTAATTTCCACCGCGACGCCTAGGAGCTCAGGGTACTGGCTACACCACCAATCACCCCTCCTAGACCTAACTGGACAAGCCGTACCTCCGCCTCTCTCTCTAGGCCCTTTACGGTCTTGCCCCTTTGGCTCCCTACCCTTCACTTGGGTAGATAAGTATTTTATTAAATACAAGTCAATGCCAAAGACACAGAGTATAGTCTCACTTCTCTCTCTCTCTCTCTCTCTCTACTCTCCTTATATACATACATTCAGTCACATGATAATGATAGCCAATCCAATACTATAGTTCATTCTATCTGTAATCTTGGTCTTGGGTGTTTTTGTGGTATTCCTTGTGGCTGTTCCCTTTTAGTCTTGGGTGTCTCCAATACTTGTGGTATTTACTGTGGCTGTTACCTTTTAGTTAATCTTAGTCTTGGGTGTATCCAATGCTTGTGGTAGTAGTGATCCATTAACTGTGGGTTGTGGTTATGGTGGGTTACTGTTTGAAAAGAGTCAGGGGGTGGTCCTGTTAATTTCCCTGACACTTCCCCCTCCTCTAGACGAGAGCTTTGCTCTCTGCTTAGTCCGTCAGCATTTGCATTCTTATGAAGGCCCGGCCAGTCGAGAGAGCGACGGATGGTTGCCATTGTGCGCTCCTGGCCGAAATGTCCTGCAATGGGGGAGCTGTGAGCCAATGCCAAAACCTCCTGTCGGTTGGGTTCGGGCACGGTGATGAGGGTTGGTCCTCCTTGCTCCAGTGGTCGATGTACGAGGAGTCCCTCCTCCCAATGGTGCTTCTTAGCTGCTCCATCGGCGTCCTCCCGAGCTGGTTTGAGTGTGGGGTCGGTGAGTTGGGATTTTCTTAAGTCCTCGGGGCTCACTCTTTCTGGCCACCATGGTGTGGTCGGTTTTTCCCTTGGCTTCCTCTGTCTTGGGGTCAAAAATACTTCCTCCTGGAAGTGAAAGGGAAACTCATCATCTTCCTCCCGGGACTCTGGTGGAAGTGGCGAGTCCTCTGGGGGAAATGGGATGCTCTTTAGGCTCGGGGTGGGGGGGTCTTCGGGAGACGAGAGTCTTACTCCCGCTTCTTCCTGTTGCTCTTGGTCCTCTTGATCGTCGAGGGCCAGTTTGGCTGCCTGTGCCCTAGTGGTCACATATACTTGTTCTGGACTCATGTCTCCCAGGGTTGTCGGGGCCCTCGAGACCATCTTGTCGCTCAATAGTTGCTCCAGCTCGGGGACATCTTGTCCCACGAGCATATCAGTTTGCAGATGGGGTGATATCCCCACTATCAGTTCAGTGGCTTTTCCTCCAATATCCAGGGTAATCCTGGCTGCTGGGAAACGGACAACATTTGTGCTGGCGGTGTGGTATGGTATTTTCCATCCCAGCCTTTGGTTCGGTTGGACCACCCGAGGGTGGACCAACGATCTCGTGCAGCCCGTATCCAGCCACACTGTCGCTCGACGGTCGTTAATGCGAGCTTCCCTGATCCACTTGTTTGGTGAGGGGGGTTCCGGTTCTCCTTTGCACAGCTGGGCTCTTTCAGCTTTTACCCCACAGTCTCTTCGGAAGTGGCCCAACTGGTTACACTTGAAGCAGCGGACCTGAGCGAGAGGTGTTGAGTTGGTGTTTTGGGGTCTCTCGGCTGGATACCCTCCTCTCGGTTGAGGTCGCCTCTGGTATGCTGGGGTTTCTCTCCCCCTGGGGGTCTCATTCCTGGGGGGGTCGGATCTGATTTGCCTGTTGTGGTTTTGGGTCCTTGCAGCTCCTCGGTGGTCGTCCTCCCTTCTCGGTTGGTTGTTAAGGTGCCGACCGAGTGTCTCTACCAGCTCGTCATACGTGTGGAGTTCAAGATTCCGCATTCTGGCCTCCAGCCACTTTGGTAGACGAGAGAGGGTGGTTTCCATTAGCATGGTGTCCTCATGCGAGTGAGGGGAGGCATCCAACCACTGATGAAATGATTGTCGGTGGTGGGCACACCATGCTCCAGGGTTGGAGGTGTCAAAAGGTGTGTCAAACACCTTCCTTCTGTATGCCTCCGTAGTGACCCTATACTCGCGAAGTAGCTCGGTCTTCACTGTCTGGTAATCGTTCTGGTCTCGCCCTGGGAGTGCGGCTACTGCAGTCAGCCCTGCGCCTGATAGAGAGCCTCTAAGGATGATGGCCCACTGGTGCTGTGGCCAACCTCCTGCTCCGGCCGTTGCCTCAAAGGTGTCGAGGTATGCCCTCATGTCATCCGTTCCTTCCACAAACTTATGGACAGTGAGTCTGGGGGTGGTGAATCCAGGGGCTATTGCAGGGGGAGCTGGTGGGGGTGCTGTTTGTTGGGCGGTTGCGAGCAACTGCATCCACCGTTCCTGCTGCTGTTCTTGTCGGGTAGCTCGTCGCTCCTCCATTCGCTCCATCATCTGCAACAAGTCTCCAGTCAGGGTTGTGTGGGGGTCTGCTCGAGGGTCTCCCTCCTCGTCCACCTCTTGGGACAGTGGATTCATGATAAGAGCAGGTTCGTCCCCTACCTCCGGTAACTGAGACCTCGACGAGGAGTATCCACAAGGGGTCGACGGGGCTGGTGTCCTGTATGGCGTCGATGTGACGAAGGAAGAGACTCCGCTCCGAAGCTGTCGGTCGTGTCCTGCTGGCCGTGCTTGTCCCGTTGCCATGTCCAATTACTGACAGCAATCAAGCAAACGATCAATCAATCAAATAATAAACTATTCTGAGAAAAATTAAAATTCAAAATTCTTTCTCCCTTTTCCTATCTGGTTAGGGTTTGGTTTTTAAGCCTCAGGGCCTAGCCCAGGATATTTCCCTTAGCTAGCTGGCAACTCCTCTGCTCTAGCTAAGGCTGGTCCGGGATCTCCAATGCTGAGATCCCACCGCTGCCACCAATGTCGGGGAAATTACCCTCTCCTGAGGCCTTCCTGCCTCAACGAATAACACTGGTCCAAGCAGAGACTACTGCTGGTAATTTCCACCGCGACGCCTAGGAGCTCAGGGTACTGGCTACACCACCAATCACCCCTCCTAGACCAAACTGGACAAGCCGTACCTCCGCCTCTCTCTCTAGGCCCTTTACGGTCTTGCCCCTTTGGCTCCCTACCCTTCACTTGGGTAGATAAGTATTTGATTTTAATACAAGTCAATGCCAAATACACATACAGAGTATAGTCTCACTTCTCTCTCTCTCTCTCTCTCTACTCTCCTTATATACATACATTCAGTCACATGATAATGATAGCCAATCCAATACTATAGTTCATTCTATCTGTAATCTTGGTCTTGGGTGTTCTTGTGGTATTCCTTGTGGCTGTTCCCTTTTAGTCTTGGGTGTCTCCAATACTTGTGGTATTTACTGTGGCTGTTACCTTTTAGTTAATCTTAGTCTTGGGTGTATCCAATGCTTGTGGTAGTAGTGATCCATTAACTGTGGGTTGTGGTTATGGTGGGTTACTGTTTGAAAAGTCAGGGGGTGGTCCTGTTAATTTCCCTGACATAGACACATCCTCACACACGACCCTTTACCAATTATTGCCATACATGTACGCATGCACAGAACATCAATACTGCCAATTAATACTAGCATTGCTATTCTTAAGAACCTAATTATACCTAGTTGCATCTTTGATCAAATGAGCAATAGCTCTATTATCTATGCTGGTATTAACTCGCAGTATTGATGTTCGACGGACCCTAAACTAAGTTGCAGGCACACGAAGAAGCCAGCAGATCGGAGAGGAGACTAACCCGAATTAGCACCCACCATCACGATGACTGAAGTAAAGTGCCCATTCGACTGCTGTACGTATATCCTACCAGACCTAGAACCCACACACTAGCAGCTGCAATGCTGTAAGCCCACGCCCTGAACCACAGAGCGACTGCACCAACACAGGCAGCCAGGGTAGAGAAGGTGAGGAGGCCAGACATAGAGAGGAGGCCAGACATAGAGAGGAGACCATCCAGGACAGGTCCACCCCAGAGAGAGGAAGCATGCTCCTACTGTGGAGGAAGGGGCCATGAGAAGAATGCCCCCACCAGGATCAGAAGGACAGAATGCCCAGCATTCGGGACCACATGCGCCGGCTGTGGCAAGACTCACCACCTGGAAAACGTATGTAGACAAAGGAACACACAGCAGGAGAATGCCATGAGTGATTACATGTGTGTCATCAATACCCCCAACACTGCCATGGAGCACCACACGTACGACCAGATCAGTGGCAGATGGACCAAAGGGACATCGAAACCACAACCACATGTACAGCTCCAAATCGAAATAACCACTGAAGACTATGCCCACCTAGGACACACCTTATCCACAGGTGACAGGAAGATCACTGCATTGGCGATGGCTGACACAGGATGTCAGAGCTGCCTCACAGGTACAAACATCCTCAAGGAACTAGGCTTGACTGCTAACAACCTCATCCCTGTAAGACTACAAATGAGAGCAGCCAACAACAGCCACCTCCACATCTTAGGAGCAGTCGTCCTGAGATTTACTGACACCAGCTCAGCACTATCTACCAGACAGATGGTATACGTGTCCAAAGACGTTAAGAAGCTATACCTTAGCAGGGAGGCCTGTGCAGACCTGGATTACATCCCACAGAAGTTCCCAACAGAGGCAATCTCCACCATGGAAGCAGAAGAGGACAGCCCCAGGGCCACCGCAACTATACTAACCACCAAGAGCTGTCAATGTCCCAGAAGATCCACTCCACCTCCACTCTCCAAAACCCTGCCATACGCTGCAACGGAGGAGAACAGGAAGAAGTCGGAAGACCACCTCAGGAGCGCTTACAATAGCAGCACCTTCAACACCTGCCCACACCAACGCCTCCCACTCATGTCTGGGCCACCCCTACGGCTCATGATAGATCAAGACTCTACACCTACAGCCCACCATAACCCCATACCAGTCCCCATCCACTGGCAGGAGGAAGTGAAGGAAGGCCTCGACCGGGACGTCCGTCTAGGTGTCTTCGAGAAGGTACCTATAGGCACCCCCACTACATGGTGCCACCGCATGATCATATGCCCCATGAAGAATGGTTCCCTCAGGAGGACGATAGATTTTCAGGCACTCAACCAACATGCCACCAGGGAAACTCACCACACCCAGTCCCCCTTCCACCAAGCATGATCAGTCCCCAGAGAGACCAAGAAAACAATCTTTGATGCCTGGAATGGATATCACTCCGTCCCACTCCACCAGGCTGACAGACATTATACCACTTTCATTACCCCATGGGGTCGATACCGCTACTGCACCGCTCCACAAGGCTACATAGCCTCCGGAGACGGTTATACCAGCAGGTACGACAGTATAGTATCCCTCATCCCAAGGAAGACCAATGCATTGACGACACTCTCCTATGGTCCGACTCCATCACAGACTGCCACCACCAAGCCGGCTGGACATCTGTGGTAGAAACGGAATAACCCTGAACCCTGACAAGTTCAAGTTCGCAGAGGACGAAATTGAATTCGCAGGATTCGAGATTACCAGGTCGACCGTTAAACCCTGCAGCAAGTTCATCAGGGCAATCACAGATTTCCCCACCCCAAAGAACATCACAGATGTCAGATCCTGGTTTGGGCTCGTGAACCAGGTTTCGTACTCCTTCAGCATGACTAAAGAAATGCAACCATTCAGGGACCTACTCAAACCCACGGAGAAATTTATATGGAGTGAGACTCACCAGAAGGCATTTGCAGACTCCAAACTAGCCATCACAGCTGACATCGTCAAAGGAGTAGAAATCTTTGACAAAAGCAGAGCCACATGCCTGGCAACAGACTGGTACCAGCTGGATTAACTAAGATGCCCCAAGGATGGGATTGGTTACTGGTTATTCGAAAAGCACTGTCATTGCCCATCCAGGGACCTATTCTGTTGCAAGACAGGCTGGAAGATAACACTTGTTGGCAGCAGATTCACCCATGGTGCAGAATCTGCCCATAGAAGGGGAGGCCATAGCAGTCGCTGATGCCCTGGATAAAACCAGACAATTCATCCTAGGCTGCACCCACCTTACCATCGCAGTAGACCACCGGCCACTGCTGAAGATCCTGGGGGACAGGTCACTGGACAAGATCAACAACACACTGCTCAGGAACCTGAAAGAAAAGACACTCAGATACCGGTTCAACATCATTCACATCCCTGGGGTCAAAAACAAGACATCAGATGCCCTGTCCAGATACCCCTTAGGGCCACCACACGCAGCGAAGATGACCCTCCCTGACGACATCCACTGGATTGATGACCAACCACAGCAGCCACCAACCCACATCCCATCTAGACTGATGGCAGGCATCCCCACAGAGAATCACTCCATCTCACAATTGGTAGAATCCACAATTTTGGACTCGCTAATGGCAGCCCTGGAGTCGATCAAGCCCATAGACTGGGAGCAAGTTCAAACGGCCACCTCGTCTGACCAAGACATGTGCCTCCTCCTCTGGATTTCCCAGAGGACAGACTCCTCGTCCCACACAACATCCGGGTATTCCATAGCATCAGACACAATCTATACTCCATTGATGGAGTAGTGGTATATGGCGACCGACTTGTGATACCATCAGCATTAAGGCCAACCTGCCTGATGGCCCTACATGCAGCCCACCAGGGGACCTCATTGATGAGATCAAAGGCAGAGACCTCAATATATTGGCCTGCCATCAACAAGGACATCAAGACCACCAGACAGGAATGCAGCTGCTGCAACAGGATGGCTCCATCTCAGGCAGCCCTACCCCCAACCACACCTGTCTCACCAGCCTACCCATTCCAATACCTATGTGCTGACTATTTTCACCACCTGGGAAGGTCATACCTGGTCATTGTTGACCGATACTCCTGGCAGTGGAGTAGGAACAGGGGGGGCCGGGGGGGGCCAGTGGCCCCCCCAATAATTACGGAGGGGGGGCCTGGCCCCCCCAATAAAACTAACATGAAACTAACATGTAAAAAAAAATCAATGAATCTGTTACTATAATATTAATACATACTAAGGGGTAGTAAAATATTATTTTAGTAATGGCTGCAAAGCACCATAAATCAGTGAATATGAATGTGGGGTGGGGGGGAGCCCTACTACAATAAATATTGGGGAGCCACTCCCCCCCCCCCCCCCCCCCCCCCCCCCTCCCCAAGAAAATTAATCAGTCTCTGTACATACTGTAAGTACAGTACATAGCTTGCTATCCCAAACCAGAAACCACCCATGTATGAAAGTGTTAATCATTAGTAATTGGTCAAAATCACATGACATACTGATAGCTAGCATGCAGTAGCTGGATAGCCATGGCCAAGAGGAAAAGGTGCTTTGAGAGTGGGCAATCTAATTTGACTTCATTCTTCAAATCAAGAGTACAACCTGAACAAATCATAAATGAAATGATTGAAATAATGGCCCATAAAGTATTACGTTCCTTACTGTCAGAGGTGAATTTTCAACGCTGGTTCTCACTTATGGCTGATGAGACAAGATATGTTGCAAATCGTGAGCAGTTGGTTTTATGTTTGAGATGGGTCTCAGAAAACTATGAAGTATTTGAAGATCAGGTTGGCCTTATTCAAGTCGATAATACCAGAGCTGAAACCATCTATTCATCCTTGAAGGATTGTCTTGTGCATACCATTTCAAAATTGCAGGGGTCAGGCATATGATGGTGCCCGGGACATGTAACTGGTGTAGCTAAAAGGTTTACTGATGATAATGCTGCAGCAATTTCTGTGCATTGTCTAGCTCATTGTGTCAATCTCTGCCTACAAGAAGTAGCTAGAAGTAGCAAGTCTATCAAAGAAGGTTTGAATTTTGCAATGGACATAATTCAGCTAATCAAGTATTCTCCTAAACGGCAAATTATTTTTGAAGCTGTCCAGAAGCAACAAGACTCCTCCCCATCCACTTCTGGGATTAGGAGCCTATGTCCTACCAGGTGGACTGTTCGCACTAGTGCAATGCAGGCAATCATAAGCAATTATGAAGCTTTGCGGGAATGTATGGAGATATCATCTCATGGCACAGATGACTGTTCAAGGCGTGCTAATGGTATCCTTGCATTGATGGATCGTTTTTCAATATACTTTGGTCTAAAATTTTCAATTTTATTATTCAGCATGTCTGAACAACTATCCATTCACCTGCAAGGAAAGGATACTACTAAAGTGGAAGATGCGTATTTTGCAGTGAATATGTGCATTAGATCACTACAGCAATTGAGGAGTGATGATAGTTTTCTAATATTTTTTGATTCAGTCAAAGAAGAGGCATCAAGAAAGTGTGATCCATCTGTCCTTCCTCGACAGAGACAGTTTCCAAGGCGAATTGATGATGGTACAGCTCAGCATGTGCATGCATCTGTAGAAGATTTCTACAGAAAAGAGTATTTCCAAGCAATTGACAGTGATAGGAGATTTAGAGAATCGCTTTTCACAAGGAAACTTTTTGCTGGTTAGAAAGTTGGAAAACTTGCTTTCTTGATTGTGCGAATGGGAAGGCTGTTTTACTGCCTCAAGAATTATGCAAACTTTACCAAACTGATATTGATTTTGAGAAACTCAAATTACATTTATAAATGTTACCTGATGCCATAAAATCTACAGCTCTAGATGGCATTCAGATTCAGAAAGTTACAAGGGTTCAAACTATTTGTGATGTCTTCAATGCACAATATAGCATCAAGTGTATGCTGACAGAAGTGCATAAGCTTTTGAAGATTTACTTGACAATACCTGTCACAACAGCTACAGCTGAACGCAGCTTCTCTGCTCTCAAGCGCATAAAAACGTATTTGAGAAACTCAATGACTCAACAACGTTTAAACCACTGCATGCTTCTACACATTCACCAGCAAAGAACTGATGACCTTTATCTATCTGAAATTGCACAAGAATTTATCGATAGGAATGAGAGGAGAAGGAACTTCTTTGGACGCTTTTGACTGTATATATAGCTAATTGTATTTTCCCCTTAATACTGACCTCAATCATATTACAATTTTTGCTGCCCTACATGATAGGTAATGGTATAATATATACTTGTGGTAGCAATCAGGGGCATAGCCAGGATTTTCTGAAAGGGGAGGGCGCTCCAATTTGACTTTTAATATTCTAAGATGTTTGTTCAAGGAAAGATTTTTGAGGGAAACAGGGGGAAAAGCTGTGTGTTTTGCGGGACACAGATTGTTAGGGGGGGGGGGGGGGGGGGGGCAGTTGGTTAGGAGAGGGGGCTGCAGGTTGTTGGGGGAAGGGGACTGCAGTTATTTGGGGATGGTGGCTGCAGATTGTTGGGAGAGGGGGAGGGCGCAGGTGACTGACCATCAAGGGCCAAAAATTTCCCGAGATCTATTTCTAGTTTGCTGAATTGTGAATACTAGAACGTTCTGTGGCTAAGTTCAACCCTGTAGCTGAATTCTTCAGAGAATTTGTTATTACTTTACAGAATGGCTATTAGTCCTCCAGAATGCATCAAAATCAATCTCAGAGAATCATATTTTTCAAAAAAAATCGGGGGGGGGGGGGGAAGGGGGGGCATCCCCAACCTACATGCTTTAGCACTCCCTCTACATCGATACTGACTTTGGAATCCCCCCCCCCCTCAAAATCCTGTGTCTCTTTAGACTGGCCCCCCCAATGTGAAACATCTTCCTACTCCACTGCAGTCTAACTGGCCTATTGTGCCCCATGCATCTAATGGGGCTCAAGGTCTCATCAGCATACTCCGCACCACATTCTCCACATATGGCATACCAGAGGAACTAGCCACAGATGGTGGACCAGAATTCGCGTCATACCTCACCAAGACCTTTCTCAAGAACTGGGGGGTGCATCACCGGCTGAACTCAGTAGCGTTTCCCCACAGCAATTGCCGAGCAGAGGTGGGGGTTAAAACGGTAAAAAGGATACTTGCCGACAACACAAAGCCAGATGGGAAGATAGACTTAGACACCTTCCAACAGGCCATCCTCCAATATAGGAATACCCCTGACCCGACAACGAAACAATCTCCGGCCAACTACATCTTCGGCAGAACGATCAGAGACCTCATCCCCATCCTCCCTGGGAAGTACAAGTGTCTACAACCCTGGAAGGACCTGCTGGACTCAAGGGAAACTGCACTTACACACAGGCACCAAGATGCCCAGGACAGATGGACCCTCCATACCAGGCCTCTGACCCCACTCAAGGTTGGTGACCACGTGAGGGTACAAAACCAAGTAGGCTACCACCCCACCAAATGGGACAGGACTGGTTCTGTAATAGAGGTGCACCAATACCACAAATACCTAGTCAGACTTGATGGCTCCGGTCGCACAACACTGAGGAACAGAAGATTCCTGAGGGTCTACATCCCCATCCACCAACCAATACCAAGAAACACCTCTACTCCCAAGACTCAGGCTCCAACACCCCAATACTACCCACCCCCGAGCCCAGGCAGATCTACTAACCCACCACCCCAGGAGAGCAACTCCCCAACCCGACCTACCACCCCTCCCCCACCAGAGATCTCGAACCCAAGCCAACCGATCCAGACTCCAGCTGCCCCCCTCATTCCGAAACAGGGCAGCCCCCAAACATATAGCTAGAGGGTAAATGTAAACACATCTTTACCATTAAAACATTATGTATTGTAGATAGTAATTTTAACATTATTATTACCATTAAATGATTTCATGTAGTATTGAGGGTGGATATAATCAGACTATCGTTGATGACTATAAAAATGTTCTGTTGAATAGAGGGTAATGAACAATAAGTGCAGAGAAACAGAAGTTTGATGCTATAAAGCAATAATCAGTGAAGTGTAAGGGTTTATAATACCAATATTTTGCGAGGTTGACGTATGACAAATTCTTCAAATACTTCTTCTGGTGTAATACTAATGCTTTGTGGTATTGTAGCATTGCAAATGCGCTCCTGAGACATCGTACTTCTAAGAGAAGTCTTGAGAAAATGGAACACACTGATAGACCTTTCGCACTCACAGGAAGTAACTGGTAAAGTTATTGAATTTACCAAAAGAGTATATAGGTATGTTGGGAAAATAATCATGATCAGTGTTAAATAAAGTTTGTCCTCGAGTATTTAGCGTCAGAGCCAGTTCGCGTTCCTCTTTCCACTTGCATTCCCATAGACAGCTTTACTGGTACAGTACTAGCTAAGCTAGATGTTGCAGGAGGCTAATAGCTAGCTAGATATATACATAGTACAGAAACTGAAAAATTAGGTTCACTATTTCAAGATGGCTTTAGTCTTAGCATAGCTAATCTAGCCACCTAGCTCTATAGCTGACTACTTATCTTGTCCTCGAAAGGTACTCTTTTATTCCACACTGTTTAAGTCGCTTTGTAGCACAGCCAGAAACATCACGGCACGTTCTCTTACTTTCCATATGGATGGTGTGCAGCATTTTTTTTTTAAGGGAGGGGGGGAAATTAAGGGGGGGGGGGGCTTGAGCCCCCTAGCCCCCTTGGTTCTGCCCCTGAGTGAGAGTGGTTGAGTATGGCAGTGAACTATAACATACAGATATGAAGTGGCTGCCAAAAGTGTGCCACAAAGCCTGAATGATTGCAGAGAATTTAATTTGATGCATTAGCAGTCAAGTCAATAACTGCCAAATAATAATATACCACCAATAAAGGAGTTCTTTAGATCACAAGATACATTTGAACAGCTCTTCATTGTAGAAAGTGGTGAAAGTGCTGACCTTGATGACAGTTCATCGTTATGTAACATCACATTACTAAGTCTTTCATTAGCTATATAGACGACGGCCATTATACCTTCCTTACAGAAGTTAACTGATTATTCGAGTTAAGAAGATATGTCAAACATAGAGCATTTCTTACATATTCCCAAGTCTTCTGTCAGGACTTAACGGATCCCCAAAAGATCAATCCACTGCATTCTAACCAGCAGAAGCTTTGGTAGCCATGCAGCTTGCTCTCCACACAATAAGTGCCAGAGTTATTTTTTTGGCATGTGAAGAAAGTGGAACGTCAATCAAGTGTTTCACACATGTAGTGATTTAGCCCTTATATCTGCAGGAATGCCTTAATTAGCTTTGAATCAAGCGGAAGTTATGGAGCTTTAAAGTACATTTTTCTAAGTTTCAACAAATTCCCCCCCAACCCCTCACCCCCCTCCCCCCCTCTCCCCTGACCCTTGAGTAATTCATTTTATCACACACACTGTCACCATCATTCTTCAGACTTACTTGTGTGAGATTATAGAAATGAGATATCTCAGCGGTGGCCTCCGTAGCAGGTGAGCAGCCTGCCCCTAACACAGCCAACTTGGTTGGCTCCCTGAGCACTTGAGAAAAGAAGGCCTTGAAGCTCTCAGTCTCATTGCACTAAATACAGGATACATACACGAGACATACACCACGCACGCACAGACACACACACACACACAACAACAATCATTAGCAACCATACTTACACCCAGTCAATATCAATTCTTATACACCTGCATTCCGGACTATCCAAAATTATATACTGACTCTCTTAGCTAAATCTTGTATTTTGACTGTTTTTACAAAGTTCCGTGGTATGACATCGAAGTGTATATAATACAGTATGTTTCTTTCTTATCCTGTTACCTCAAACATATAATTAGATCTCCCTCACACACCTTCCTCTAGCAGAATATACAAGAGCACCAGCTAACTAGAGTTAATGCGATTTTCCTCACCTGGACTAGCGGACTGTGCATATTTCAACTGCACCACAATATGGAATGTGGTGGTTTCAGTTGCTATTGTTGCAAGCAATGGTTGCAAGCATTTGACATAAAGGGAGTGGTATGGATTCACATGTGGGTGGAGTTATTATGGAAGGAGTAACTACAAGTACGAATGGAAAAAAAATTATAATCAGATTTTGGAGCTTCACCGCAATTTCAAACTATTACATGTCTGAGTGCTCCCTCCCTGCCTCTAAAACTGCAGTACTGCCTGTATCAGCTGCAGCAAAGCAAAAGCCAGATCCACAAGGGGGGTGGGGGGTGGAGGTGGGAACAGTCACCAGGCAAGCCTGCACAGCAATGAACACTGTCATTACAAGGTCATGCCATAAAATGTTTAGCACATGCCTTTATCACTTCCTATTTGCATAAATGGTTTAGACAAACAAAAGTAGCTGCTATTGATATTCCTAATAATTGAAAAAAGGAGGTGGAAGGAGGAGGGGGGGGGGGGGGGGCATTGTAACCCCCCCAGCCTCCCAGCCAACCCTTGTTTCTTCCCTTTTCCCACCCACTCTCCCCCTTCTAGATCTGCTGCTGCAGAGAGGAACAATGACCTAGGTTCCTCGGTGTTTCTGGTAATCACTAGCATTCAGGTCAGGCAGAAAAATCTGGAGATGTGAGTTGTGTGTGTGGGTGTGTGAGAGTTTGTAAGGTACAACCATATTATATGCACATTAATTAACATGCAATACTAGAACTGCAATAATAAAATGTGTGCTGTGTGCTAAATAGATATCTGTGTATTTATGTAGAATAGTTCCTTCTCTACCCCTTGCCAATAATATGTCTAGGTGACTTTAAAATACTATTAAGAAGCAAGTGTTTTGACCTTGGAACAGCAAGACTTTCAGTATTAAATTGCAAGAGTAGTTCATTCGTGGAGCTTCCTGGTACAGTGTAGGAGAAGGGAAGACATCTGGCGCAGTGCACTGAGAGAAGGGAAGCTGCCTGGTATAGTTTAGTGAGATATAGAAAGTCTTGTTGCTGATGAGAGTATGGCCTCTAATGTCCTACAGTCACCCCATCCCCTTTATTTTCTTAAGTCCCTTGTGTAAGCACCCATTGAGGTTAAACAAACACAAACTAATGTTTTGACTGATGGACAGACAGACATACAGACAGACATACAGACAGACATACAGATAGATAGAGACAGACAGAGACAGACAGACATACAGATAGACAGACAGACAGAAGACAGAGACAGACAGACAGACAGACAGAGACAGACGTACAGATAGACAGAGAGAGACAGACAGACAGAAACAGGCAGACAGAGAATAGACAGACAGACTGACAGGCGTCTATAGAGAGAGACAGATAGGGACAAGAGTACTATTAGTGTAGATGGCAGATATTTTTTGTGCATGTGAGCTGGCCTAATATGGAGATGGCCATGACAACAGAGTCAAATTCAGAAATTTTAGCTGATTTTTACAATTATAATTCCTATAATATTTCTCTCTGCCTTTCGATCTGACTGTCTGTCTGTCTGTGTCTCTGTCTATCTGTCTGTCTCTCTGTGTCTCTGTCTGTGTGTCTGTCTCTCTGTCTATTTGTTATTTGACTGTGTTTCTTAAACCTCAATGGGAATTCACACAGAGTACTTATGGAGAGTGGAACCAGGGAGAGTTGAGGTAACATGCAGGGGGCTTATGTACTCGAAGCACATATAAATCCCCTTCTGGTACTATCTACAATGATCAAAACTGAGAACATATAATGCAACAAGAGTGTGGGCATTGGTTGCCACAATAGCTTCCAGCTGTTGATTTTGTGTGTGTGTGTGTGTGTATGTGTGCATGTCTTTGAATGTGTTTGTGTGCGTGTGTTTGTTTTGTGCTTCCGCTAAAACGATATTTATATTAGTGGAGTTCTCTCACAGATAAAATTACACATCGTACTGTTCCACTTCCTTGTTATTCAAGGCTTATATTGAAGTATATTTTGGAAGTGTGTTTCCTGATCTTGTCATGTGGCAAAGCACAGATCACCCTCATATATGTCATCGATTTCAAACTGTGTCTCAGCATGGCACTTCGTCAATGGGAGGGAAATTCCATGTAACATTACTGGGCATTCTAGGTCTTCATATTTACATTTAAAAACTCCAGCAAGCTTGGGCTACTAATACTCATACTCTTTCTCTCTGCTAAGGCTAGCAGATTAGTGGTAACAGGGTTTGGCTAAAAATACTTCTAATAACCAATTCTTACAAGATCCATCCCTTTATACAAGAAATAATATGTAGTCGATTTGCTAGACGATAATTTATCTTCAGAGATATAAGTATCCAGGATTTTTTTAATTAAATTTGAAGGGAGGAATCATGCGGTGATGAGGATTTGCAAAGCAAGGGCACTGCAAGTAATTATCCACACATCTACAGGGAAAGTCTCTCAACCGAACTCTTAGTGTGATATAGTACATATACAGCGACTTTCTCGATAATCCACCTCACTTGATGTTTCAGGTAGATTCCCTAATACGCAGTAATAATTTGAGAAAGTCAATGCATACATGGGTAGTGTTGGATAAATGTAAACTACCCTTACACCAAGGTTCACGTTTTAAAAGGTTATGAGGGACTGGTGGGTTGTGACAATGGCATAAGTAGCTAAAGGGAGATCTAAGACAATCATAGCAATAACAAGAATGTATTCATAGCTCTCCTATCCTGCACTTTGTGACCTTATATACCATAGCCCCTGTTCCAGTTCAGAAGTGGGGTCAGTGAACAGGTTATTCAGAGTCAGCATGAGAACAAACTACATACTATACATTAAGTTCACTTTGTCTCAATCCAACTAAACACTGTTGTCACTGCTCAGGGTTTACCTGCTCTCTCCATAAGTTGATGTCATCTTGATTGCCTGTTTAGAGCATTTTTCTATCCCTTGCCAGCTGCATTGAGCCAGTTAAATAACTTTTAATGAAGCATGATACCTGCTAAATTCCACAAAGACTTCCTACGTGACCATTGAGGCAAGATAGAGTTGGTAAGAAGTAGAAATTTACAATTATTTTGAAGACAAACTATGTATGCTGACAGATATCTTGATTACTAAACATCACCTTGGGATGGGGTAAAACCAAAGTCATGATGTACAAACAGTGTGCTCAAAATTACATGCCGTCAACATGTGCATAATTTCTCCATTCATCTACTTTGTGTACGTCCCCATCAGCAGCATTTCATTCTCTCTATTGACATGTAGCCAATGTTCTTCTTTGCGACTACCATCAATAATTGAGGTAATATAATTCATTCTACATACAGAAGAAAGCTCTCTATATTATGGTAAATCTGGAAATTTTTGTTGTTTGACAAATTTACATAGTTTTACTAGCCTATGAAAATGAATTAAAAGATTAGCTATGGTTGTGCAATGATGCAGGGGCAAAGAAGAGAACTAGCTTCTAGAAGTGCTGAAAATCTCTCTCTCTCTCCTAAGATATTTGGAGTTCAGAGAAATGAACATAGCTTCAATTTTGTATGCAAGTGTGCAATATTGATGTCATCTTTTTTCACTACTAGCTAATAATTATTGCTCATAGTTAACGGCGCTTTTTCACTACCATAAACATCCAAATAGCTCAACGTCCCTTCAAGAATGGCCTATATATTCTTTCCAGCCACTTTCTCTACAGAAGTCAATTGCATATTGTCTCATGGTCAGTTGTGTTAGCAAAAAATTATCCATAGATCATGAGTTCTACGGAAATATATTGGTATGTTGTTATGTAGACCTACAAGGTAACGACAACACTTGCGTCTAATAAAAAAAGGAAGGTATTCCCCCCAAAAATGATTCGTTGTCACATCAGGGACAGATCAGGGAAGGACTTCAAAATTCATCAGCTTGAAAATTACGTGAATTGAATCAGTTATCCAACTGTAAGAGAAAGAGTATTTGGATAAGGTTTCCCTTTTGACTTGCATCTGTGATGTGCCCGACTAGCATCACCACTTTAGGGGACCTAAAAGTCAGGTAAAGATTTCCTATTGTCAGAATTGCCCAACATTGACATGCCTTTGCAGGACAGGATATAATATTTTGCAGGATTTTAACTTTTTTTCTTTTCAGAAACAGTCCCCACCTCCCCTCAACAATATTCATCAAGGATTCCCCACCTCCCCTCAACAATATTCATCAAGGATTCCTGATGCCTTTACCTTACCATGCTTAGTACACATGCAGCAGGTAAAAAAGTAATAGACTCGAATAAGATATTTAGAAAATTATATGAGAGTGAGGATAATAATATAATTATGGAGTGTGTGGAGATGTTTTCTTATAGTTGTTCATTTTGCTATTGATAGCGTAATGCCATTTCAATGCACATTTAAGTTTATTTTTACACTGAGCAAGTTAGACACTGTGGAAGGATGTAGCTGGCTCCGGTAATCTTTCTCTACACTAAAGGGGTGCCTGAATCACCACTTGAGTGAGGAAGTTCCAGCAAAATATGCAAAACTTGACCACACCCCAAAACGGAACACTTCCTAATCTGTGACTGAAGCAATTTTGCCATAGCAGACTAGAAATTCTTCAGCATCATTTCAGCATCATTTCCATCTAATGTGGGAAATTAATCTAAGGGCGAGGCATGAAAATCACGAAATTCCATGCTCAAAGTATTATTAAGAGAGGTCTTAACTCTATTCCTGGGATCAATATAAGCAACTGGCTATATAGTGTTCTCATTAAATGGAAATTTAGCCATAATTTTTTAAACATGAAAAAAGCGCTTCTTAAGAATAGTTCCCACAAGTTCTTCAAGATCAGCACACTATAATGAGTGAGTAAATGTGCCAATGCTGAACTCATCATTACTAAACTGGATATTTATTTGACCTTATAACATCAGGTCTAGCAAAATAATGCAAGTGTTGATGCACATCAGTCTGTACAGTACCAATTTGACTGGCATGTGTTTGAAAAGAGGTATTCAATGGATGAAGGGCAAAGGAATGAATGTACACTTTACAGTCTCTCAGATGCTCTACCTCACTCTGCACTCACTCATTCTCAGACTCAGGTTCAGCTGCCCTATCAAAAAACAACAATGAAGAGCTGGCCACTGCTCAATTCATCTCTTGATGCAGTGCTCTAAACTAAGCCAGCAAGTTCTATAATGCTTCACGTGCAGAAGTTTAGCAAGCAGTTAAAGCCAATCAATAAAAGTCCATATATGGCTTCAAAAATGGCGTGCATTGTGCTAAGTAAAACCAAAAGTGCTGAGCCAAATACAAAGCTGGAGCATGACTGCTAGGATGGCCTGGGACCAGCTTGCTTGGAGATTTGGACTCAATTGTCTGTATATGTTGACGGGTCTTGGCTACATTTTATACTAGTTAGACTCCAAGATGACATAGAATTTGAAGTTAAGGGAGCTTAAAATAAGTATAGCTCTCTCTCCCATCCCCCCCCCCCCCCACACACACATCCCGCTCCTTCTTCTTATCTGTACAGAGGGTAGATCATCACCAATTGGTGGGAGGGGAATGTCTTTGCATTCAAGGGGCATCGTGATGGTTCTGATTGTATAAAAAATCTACCACATTAAAAGCCTTCTTTCCTAAGAAATTTTTACGGCATGTTTGCTTGGTTATGCTTTTTTCTATTTTTTTCCGGGTTTTGGGATGCAAATAATTGCATTCAGTAATATTCTTCATTCAGTAATATTCTTCAGTAATATTCTTTTGTATTGATACGAGCTTGCTCATTCCTCAAGGAACATGTGCCAAGAGACAACTGGACCACAGGAATTTAACAGCCAAAGTCTGATTATATTATATATATATAGCAGTTGGGGGAAAATGGGGAAAGATAGTACATTATCCAATACAAGCCTAGAGACATAATTTGGTGTAACTGGGCAGGAGTTAATTTTTATGTTGTTGTGGCTAGACTCCCAAATCTTGCTTTTAAGCTGGTAGCTAGCTAGCATGACTATTTTATGTAGCAACCACCCAACACTGATTGTCCTGTAGTGATATATGCTCATTTCTAGTGTTTTGGTGTCTAAACAGGCTATATAGTTGTGAACTGGGCTACAGCTATGTAGCTAGCAATAGTTATCAACTTACCTTAGAGTCAGCAAAAGTGTAGTGGAGTGTGTAGCCAGGTAGCAAAGTTGTGTCATTATTAATTCTATCGAGCGCTACCTTCACGCCAGCCACTGATCCTGACCCATCATAGAGACTATGAAGACCACCAAGACTCTGAATGAGGGCAAAGTACAGTGGAGTTCTTCCCAGCAAGATATTCTGGTTAGTGGGATCGGGATAGACATCCATGTAGTCATTAACAGGGTCGAAGGGCAGAGGAGACACGCAGGACACCCAACAGAGTATGAGACAAACAGAGAGCTTCATCGTCTGCTACGCCTTCTTCTAGCTTCTAGGCGCCAAGCTCTTCTGCGTTCAAGTGTAACGCAAAACAGCCGTGTAGCTACTAACTATGAACTATCCGTCTGAGGTGGACGATTTTAAGCCAGGATGACGTGCTTTAGATTCTTGATTTACCGCGGACTTAACAAGAGTATACCTTTGACACCCACCCTGATCAGTAGACTTTTTTTTTTATATTCCTGTTGTGCATCCTCTGACTGAAACAAGGAAACAAGTATTTCTCAAAGTGCATTTACTCTTCTAAATTTGGACATACTCGATTACCCCAAAACTTCTAGAATCAAAATTGATATCTCCAAATCTGATGTTTATTCAACTTTCTCCAATCTCAATCCCTCTAAAGCCTCTGGCCTAGATCATTAGCCTCAGGGTTTGGAAGAATTATATACTTGCCATCTGTGCACCTTTGGGCCACTTATTTTCACTCTGTTAATCCCAACAAAAATCATTCATCCCAATTGGTGTGTCCTCTCCATTATCCTTGTTCATCAATCTGGTCCCCCAAAAATGATTGACAATTTCTATATTCTGCTGTATCTCTCTTTGGAGATATAATTATCTCTAAGAGAATAGATTTTGTTGTTTTGAGATCCCTTTCGTCAAATCAATTCGGGTTTGCGAGACAACACTCCTCTATGCAAAAGATTCGCCAGTTTCCGAAATACTAAATCCTTAAATGGAGTACCAAAATTAGATGTCATCAATCTTCATTTCAGGAAAGCATTTGACAGTTCCCACTATGATAGTAAACCTGCAGACCTAAACACTTCCATGCCTGGAATCCTTCACTAAGGTATTAGACCAGCGGACATATACACTCCCAGCATGCCTTGAATCCCTCACCAAGGTAGTAAACCTGCAGACCTAAACAGTCCCAGCATGCTTTGAATCCTTCACTAAGATAATAAACTAGCAAACCTACACACTCCCAGCATGCATTGAATCCTTCACTAAGGTAATAAACTAGCAGACCTAAACAGTCCCAGCATGCGTTGAATCCTTCACTAAGATAGTAAACCTGCAGATATGCATTCTTTGCTAAGTTAGTAAGCCTGGAGGACCTAAGCAGTCCCAGCATGCTTTGATTCCTTCACTAAGGTAGTAAACCTGCAGACCTAAACACTTACAGCAGGTTTTGAATCCATCACTAAGGTAGAAAACCTGCAGACCTAAACACCCCCAGGATGCTTTGAATCCTTCACTAAGGTAGTTAACCTACAGACCTAAGCACTCCCAGTATGCCTTGAATCTTTCACTAAAGGTTAAAGGAATCCTATTTTGTGGGGAAGCCACCATCTTAGACCAGGCCCGAAGTCAGAATGAACTAGTAGTGGGGAGGAGGCATTGCACATCACCCTAGCACCAAGGTGGTGTGAGCGGTTCAATCTAGACGCTGGAATGGACTTGCCTGGCTGCTGGGGAGTCACTCTCAAGAGATTGACCTTGAAGCAAAAACCACTTATTTATCATTCTTAGTTGATGTTTTAATATCAGGCAAGTCTACTTATTTGTTATTGCTGTTATAATTAATTTCAAATAATCAATTTTTTTATTTGTATTTTTACATAATTTATAAAAATTCTAATTTATTTTTTGGGTTTATTTATTTATTTTATTATAATTTTTTGGCGTTATCAATAAATATAATCAGCTTTGAACCCAGGACCACAGGGTGGGAGGCATGCCCATATTAGGGAGCATAGGAGTCACATAACTTGTTAAATACCAGTAGCTAGCTCTAGCTCTTCATCACATGCTAAAAACCATACCTTGGCACACCATGTGAAACAGATCTAGAATAATAAAATAAAGATAATAATTAACTGTGGTCCTGCGTTCAAAGTTGATTATATTTATTGATAACACACCAAAAAAGGGGGGGGGGAAATCCCCGGCCGGAAAAACGGCCGCTCGGGTATATACTCCTCTTCTTCGTCTATAGTTCATGTGCATTATATAAGGGATGTTTAAAGTGCCATTCAGGTGGATGTAAAGGTGTGTGTGTGGGGTGGGGGGTGGGGGGGTAAGTTGAGGGGGAGAGTAGGAGGGGGGGGCAAAGCCCTTCTCACTCTAGTTACTACATTTTTGTTTTATTTTTGCTCCATCCGCTCCAACTCTCAGAGAATCTCTTACCACTCCAGACCCTCAGAGAATCTCTTACCACTCCAGACTCTCAGAGAATCTCTTCCCACTTCAGACTCTCAGAGAATCTCTTACCACTCCAGACTCTCAGAGAATCTCTCCAGACTCTCAGAGAATCTCTTACCACTCCAGACTCTCAGAGAATCTCTTACCACTCCAGACTCTCAGAGAATCTCTTACCACTCCAGACTCTCAGAGAATCTCTTACCACTCCAGACTCTCAGAGAATCTCTTACCACTCCAGACTCCCAGAGAATCTCTTACCACTTCAGACTCTCAGAGAATCTCTTACCACTCCAGACTCTCAGAGAATCTCTCCAAACTCTCAGAGAATCTCTTACCATTCCAGACTCTCAGAGAATCTCTTACCACTCCAGACTCTCAGAGAATCTCTTACCACTCCAGACTCTCAGAGAATCTCTTACCACTCCAGACTCTCAGAGAATCTCTTACCACTCCAGACTCCCAGAGAATCTCTTACCACTCCAGAGACTCTCAGAGAATCTCTTACCACTCCAGACTCTCACAGAATCTCTTACCACTCCAGACTCTCACAGAATCTCTTACCACTCCAGACTCTCAGAGAATCTCTTACCACTCCAGACTCTCAGATAATCTCTTACCACTCCAGACTCAGAGAATCTCTTACCACTCCAGACTCTCAGAGAATCTCGTACCACTCCAGACTCTCATCTCTTACCACTCCAGACTCTCAGAGAATCTCTTACCACTCCAGACTCTCAGAGAATCTCTTACCACTCCAGACTCTCAGAGAATCTCTTACCACTCCAGACTCTCAGAGAATCTCTTACCACTCCAGACTCTCAGAGAAACTCCAGACTCTCAGAGAATCTCTTACCACTCCAGACTCTCAGAGAATCTCTTACCACTCCAGACTCTCAGAGAATCTCTTACCACTCCAGACTCTCAGAGAATCTCTTACCACTCCAGACTCTCAGAGAATCTCTTAATAGTTCTTGCTGATGTAGAATAATACATATTATGTTTGAGTGTTTAATTCGCAACTTGCAATTATAAAAGCTGGAGAGCTAAGTTCATTTGGATGTCCAGAAGTCAACTTTCTGGCAGGTTTATTACTCATTGAATTGCCCCTCCAATTGCCACCACCCTCCAATTGTAAACTCTAGGTCAGTATCAATGAACTGCCCTTCCAATTGTAACCATGGAAGCATATATCTGATAGGCCCTACTCATCAATTAACTAACATATTGGACCACATCTATTATTTTAGGTTATATATAACACATCACCAAGATAATGGCAGAAATCCGGTGTAGCAGGTTGATGAGAGGAACTACACTGTAGATTTCAAGCTTCAAGTACTATCACCATTGGATTGCTGGGAGAGTTTAAACCAGATTCAGTTATAGCAAGTCAGAAATTCACTAAGTCCCTTGTAACCATATATTATGGGTTATCTCTTTTGTTGAGATATTCAATTTGTTTATGACAACATGCTGAAAAGAAATTATAATATCATTATCTCAATTTTAATACTATTAGAACATAGTCCTTTTTGCATATAATGCAAGATCTATATGCTTAAAAATATTCTGCAATCATTTGTTATTGTTGTTTGATAAGTTATAAACAATGGGTATAAGGTATTACAGACAAAGGAAGCATATTTCTGTCACTATAACAATATCCACAATATAATATTGCTGATGAAGACTAGAGCATCCAGTCGAAATGTAGAGTGAATTAAAAATTGAAGTTGATTATTGAGAAGGTGATTTTAATGTTATTTTGTCAACTGAGAGTTCATTGAGATAATATTACCATTACAAGTATTGAATTTTTTTATCATATATTGTCTATTCTGTCCTTTTTCAACAAAACATAGACCAGGCCTCACTTTTTCCAACCATGTGTCTCACATGATTATTATTGCTACATATGAAAAGAAATTCCCGTACTTTAGTTGTGATAGGAGATGGAGAAGAATAAGACATAGAGAAGCCAATACTCTAGCATCATCACCCATCTTCAAATCAAGTACAATTTCAAATAAACAAACTCCCAAAACATACTGGGAAGCTAGCTATAGACACTACCCATGCTTTAAGTACCTTTGGACAACAAACTGTCTAATACTATAGCTAGATTCTATTTACAAACCTGAAAAGTCTTCTTAACCTTGCCTTCCTTGTCAGAAACCAAGTCATCACTTTTTGCTGTAGTACTAAGCTCATCCACCTGCGTTCCAACAGTTTCTGCTATTGGGAGCATCATTTCCAAGGCTCCATGTACAGAAAAGGCTTGATGTCACAATCTGCTGGGAATCATCTTCAGGTAACCTGCCCATTCATGTTGCCATCAAAGCTGCGAATGGTCCGTCTTTCAAAACCCTTATTTATAGAGAAATGACACTCATCAAATTAGGTAGAGCAGGAAATTAGTTATTTTCCAACTGCACATGTATGTTCAATCAACAAAAGCCAGAGCACTGTATGGCGCTATTGATGGTGAGTGGGTTAATTTGTGGAGCAGAACAGCAATCGATGCATAAGGATAGTTTGTGGTAAATGAGAGGCAGATGAGTGGAGGACAGAAAGTGGCACTAAGTGTACTGGAGTTGTTGGCATGGGTGAGGTACTGAGAGTTGAACACTGAAGGTTTGCCTCAATGGATGAAGAGGATAAAAATAGATGGAATGGAACCAACTTCTTGCATACCTTAGTGATTAGTAATGGAGCATAGAACACATTATGCACTCTAAAATCTATAATTTTGCTGCGCAACTAGACTGCTGTTGACTTACGAACTAAAGAGGCACCTGTTGTACAAAATCTTGCCCAGCACAGTGTGTCAGGAAAGAACATGGTCTGCAGACTTGCAAAACCATGCAACCTACACAGTATGCAAGTGCATCAAACTAAACTTAGCTGGTCATAATCACACTGCAAAGGTGTAGCTAATCGAGCTTAGATTATAGTTACCAACTTTCTAATAGTAAGAACAGGTAGATCAGACTGAAATATAGGCTCCCATTTGAGAATATATTAGGACAACCCTCAAAATGTGGTGCATTCTCTGCATAAAAAGGCTAAATTTTATTTAAACTCCATCTTTGGGTGGCAGAATGCTAGCTGCCTCTTTCAAATGTCAATGAACTTGCAATTGACATAATTTTTTTTGACCTCAATAATTAACTTGAAAATTACACTCTCCAAGTTTCGACTAGATACTCTAGCCTGATGCATTTTATTATTAATATAATAATTATTATATATTCTTTCTCTCTTCATCCTCTTCCTCCTCCTCGTTAACAACCTTCTGATCTACTTCACTTCTGCTGTCAAGCATGTAGCTATATGTTATTATAGCTCAAGCTCCTGGTAGTGAGCTCCAAAGTAAGTTCACTTACACCTTGCTCTTTCTTCCTCTCCTTCCTGCCTGGACATAGTGACAGAGCATTAAATATTTTCTCCTTGAAAGGTTGATGACAGATAAAAGTTGCAGGTAGCAGTGCCACCTCATGTTTTTAGATAATCAAGTACTGAATGAATTAATAAGATGTTTGACAACATTTTCAGTAGTAGTCAGTGAAGAATTGAAATGCAGGGGGAAGGAGAGTGGTGTGTATATGGGGGGGGGGGTTGTGAGGAACAACAATGGTAAATGTTTTGTGTTTTTACTTACATATTTATGGGCATCTGAGCTTGGATATGAGAGGCTATATGCTTAATATCCACTATTACATTAGTAGTTAAGCTATTTTTTTAATATTTAGCTAGTAACTAGGCCTGTTTCTTGAGCTACCTAGCTATATTGTTCATCTTCCTTTGGAACTAGAGCTAATTATAAAGTAACTCCACAAATATTGCTCACTTTCTTCAAGTCAGTGATGTACCTACCATCATAGGATATCCTAAACTTTATGTGCAATAGAGAAACTAGCAGTGCTGATAAAGTATGAATGCTTTGGATGTTATATATTGATAATAATTTCTATAATACAGCACTCAAAGCCATGAGTCTTTTCACTTTTCATTGTAGCTTGGTAAACTTGTCTTGTAAGTAAGTTAGACCCATAACAACTGTACATTGTAAACAGTGGCGTAGGAAGCAGGGGGGCTGAGGGGGGCTGCAGCCCCCCTTTATATTCTCAAGACAGCTCACGAAATTAAGTAAAGTAGGAGTGCGTTAAAATTATAGGTCCTCGCCGCGCGCACAGCGTTATATTCAGTCCGTACTTACTAGGACTGAAGATGCATCACAGACACTCTCAGCAGACACTGCTAAACTTTACACCCAGAAGAATGGAAGCTTCAGGCAGATCTGTGACTATACAATAGCTATTAAATTTATACAAGAACTCGATCATCTAGAGATATTATCTCATTGACTTAGCTACGTAGCGAACACCTATTACCGAGTTCTTGTATAAATTTAATAGCTATTGTATAGTCACAGATCTGAAGCTTCCATTCTTCTGGGTGTAAAGTTTAGCAGTGTCTGCTGAGAGTGTCTGTGATGCATCTTCAGTCCTAGTAAGTACGACTGAATATAACGCTGTGCGCGCGGCGAGGACCTATAATTTCGTGATCACAAGGCTAGTGTCATGCACAGAAAGGCTGTGTTAAAAATAGCAGCCACCAAAACTGCAGCAACTCGAATAGATGCTTAACTATATGCTCAGCTTGAATCTGATCAAAGGCACCACAGGAAAATGTTGATGAATCTACTTTATTGCATAAAGTACCTTTCCCGGCAAGGGTTGCCGTTTCATGGTACAATGAAGATTTGCAATCATTTGAGGGAAATCAATATCAGCTTCTGTTGCTTCAAGCTTAATGCTTCCCTGAAATGACTACATGGATTCGTAGAAAGGAGTACATTTCTCCCACAATTGCTAAACGTTGATGGGTCAATCTGTGCTAAAACAACTCCTTGCTGAGATCAATATCTCCTTGTAGTTTTTTATATTGGCAGCTGAAGCTACAGATGTATCCCATCATGAGCAAATGTCTCTTTCCATTCGTTGGGTAGATGAAGTTTTTACAGTACATGAAGATACACCTAGCCTAATTGAACTGCCTAACACAAAATCTGCAACAATTTTGGGGGCAATCAAGGACATCCTCATAAGATCCTCTCTCCCACTTTTCCAGTGTCATGGCCAAGCATTCGATGGTGCAGCCAACATGAGTGGTATCAGGAATGGTGTTCAGGCATTGGTGAAGAAGGAAGCAAGTCAGGCACTGTATGTGCACTGCTTAGTTCACAATCTAAATCTGTGCTTAAAGGATGTCACTTGCAATTTCAATATGTTATGGACTTCATGTAGCTATAACCTTATCCAACTCATCAGATTCTCTCCTAAAAGGTATTTTTTTTTAAATTCATTAAGAAAGGAAGTAGGAATGCATAGTGGTGACACCACCCCATCTCTAAGAATGTTGTGCCCTACCTGATGGACAATTACGCACACATCTATCGACAGCATAATCCGTAACTACCAAATTTTGGAGAGAGCCTTGGAAGAAATCCAGCAAGGACACGATTAGTTTGCAGCTATGGCAAGTGGATTGTTGGTACGAATGGAAAAATTTGATATATACCTTTTTCTCCTTGAAGCCTACTTAGTGTTCTCTGCTTCTGAACAGCTATATATCAATAAATTTGCGAGCAAAGGACATAACTATTCAAGAGGCAGTTGGAGGTGCTCAATTACTCATCATTCATTTAAAGTCGCTTTGATGAAAGCCATTTCAACACTTTTTACGATGGAGTTTGCCAGGATAGCAGTGACTTAACAGAGGAACCTTGCCTTCCTCGACGTAGAAAGATCCTGAGAAGGTTTAATGAAGGAGAAGCTGCCCACCAGTATGATGATCCAAACGAAAAATATCGCCATGCATTCTTTGAAACACCAGCTGGTGAGGTTTGAAAAGAGGTTTGACCAGCCAGATCTTCACACTATCAAGGAGATTGAAGTGCTTCTTCTCGGGGTTGGAAATGGAGAGGTAATAGACTCAATTGCACCTGTTCTCCAGAGTTATTTGAAAAACGACGTTGGTCAAGATCGCTTAAAAACTCAGCTTTCACTCCTTAGTGACATGATCAAGATGAGTTGTGTAATAGTAACAAAAGTAACCAATGTTAGAACTATTGCAGAAGCCATGAATAAGAATGATATTTTCAAAGCAGTGCTAAGTGAGGTTTACAAACTTCTTAAAATCGACTTGGTCACTACAGCTACAGCTGAAATGTCGTTTTCATCTCTTAAAACTTTCTTAAGAAGCTCAATGAGTGATTGCAGATTAACAACCTGTTTCTGGTGTTACATCCAGAACCGATGCACTGGACTTGTCTATGATTGCGAACAATTTTGTTTCTATTAACTCGAGGCGAATTAAATATTTTGGAAAATGTTGAATTTTTTTGTTTGCTTAACTCTTTGGCTGCGAAGGGATTTACCCAGTAATTTCCCCTGCACGCGGAGGCTGTTTATTGAATCACCCGTTTTTGAAATCACCTGATTTTTAATTGGTTTTGTTTTGTATTTTTGAGGCTTGTTTAGGTGAGCATACGAGTGATATTCTGACTATCTCCTAACTTTCTACCCAACACCAGGCTAGAAGAACCTTTTGAGATGGCAAGACAAGTGAAGCCAGACTCCAAGTAAGTATTATTATGTGGATAAGCTAACCAGTTTGTTACATAGATGGCTAGCAAATTAGATGGCGCTTGAAGTGTATAGGCAGTTTTAGCTGATATTTATAGCTAGCAAATTAGCTAGCGCTTGAAGTTGGCAGTTTTAGATAGCCAAGTAGCTAGCGCTTGAAGTGTATAGGTAGTTTGAGCTGATCTTTATAGATGGCAAATTAGCTAGCGCTTGAAGTTGGACGATCATTGTAGCTATCAAATTAGATGGCGGTTGAAGTGTATAGGCAGTTTGAGCTTATCTTTATAGCTAGCAAATTAGCTAGCGCTTGAAGTTGGCAGTTTTAGATAGCATAGCTAGCAAATTAGCTAGCGCTTGAAGTTGGCAGTTTTAGATAGCAAAGTAGCTAGCGCTTGAAGTGTATAGGCAGTTTGAGCTGATCTTTATAGCTGGCAAATTAGCTAGCACTTGAAGAAGGCAGTTGTAGCTGATATATAGCCAGCAATAGCTAGCATTGGAGGTAGCTAGTAGACTACCAAGCAAACCAAGTTGTTCTATAGCTAGTGCTAGTATGTATCTCAGCTTTGGATGATCTACCAACTGTGCTATCATCATGGATAGTACTCAGAATGGTCACAGCTCTCTTGTCCATCCATTTCAAGGCATGGACACCATTTGTACTTACAGATTCCTTTTCATTTTATCTTTGGCCTGATACATGCAGGTCCCCCCCTGTTCACCCGAGCTGTACCAAATGCACCAAAGCCACTACTTTTTAGAGATAGTACAAGTGTATATATCATATTATTGTGTGTATACTAAAGTCTCCTCACCTACATACAGCTTCCAACTATAGGTATATCCTCTAGAGCTGTCTGCCAGGACATAAGCTTTCGTACCCCACTTTGTGGGCTTCATGGACAAGTACTGGATGAACCAGACCCTACCCTTGAATCCAATTGATTCATCGACAGCAATTTCCTGGTATGATTGTCCACGCTTATGGCTATAATGAGGGCAATGAACCTCTTTATCTCGCTAACTGTGCCAAGCTTTCCAATCTCTCATTCTAGATTGAGGAGGTAGGTCTTGATTTGAAGCTATAAATTGGTCTGCTTACAAATTTGTTTCCTCCACAATTCTCCTTAGGATAGTGTTATCGAGAAAAAGCTGAGCAAAGTCAATGGGCGCTTTTCCTTCCATATCAACTGTGCAACCAGATGTATGCCTGAATGAGATTACCACTGGAGCTGCTGGTACTGGAGCTGCTGGCCACTGGAGCTGCTGGCACTGGAGCTGATGGCACTGGAGCTGCTTGAACTGGAGCTGCTTGAACTTTCACTGGAGCTACTCCTACGACCTTCTTCATCGTTACTCTATCCACAACATCTTCACAATCGTCCACACCCTCTTTACCATCCTCCACACCTTCACAATAATTCTCATCAATATATCCACCAAAATCATCATCACTGTCATCTCTTTTTAACATACACAGCACTTCAGCTCTATTATAATAATTATCTATCCATCACTTGTATTCAGCACAATACTTTATCAAGCATCTAGAGTGAAGGTACATAACCACCTTACATAACCACGCTTTGTCCAAAGCTAGTTGATAATTCCAGGTCAGTACAAGTGAATTAAACACTGAGCAGCTGTACCAATAAGCAGACAATAGGCAGATGCTTCGTGAGTGGCTGTACCGATAAGCAGCACCTTACTGCGAGTCAATAAAGCATTAGTCCTTTACGGACATAATGTCCACCGCGTATATACGAGTGCAATTTTTGCCGGACATATATATATATATATGTCCACCGCAGTCAAAGAGTTAAAAAGTTCTTCATGTTTACCAACTTTTACACTCAACCTAAAGTAGAGCCCCCCTTTATCAAAGCATCTTCCTACACCACTGGTAAAGATAGTATCCACTATACTTGTTGTTCTTACTCACATACATGTGTTTACTTGAAGCTAAGGCAGAATAACACCTCCATTGCTTTCCCTCTTTTTCCCACTCAGTTCAACTGCCAATAGCTCAACATCTCTGCAACAGCATATGAACTCTATTTCTACCGCATTCTTCTATCCACATATATAACATATATATATATATAATTATATATATCAGTCAAAATTATACACACTCTCTGTCTCCACATCAGCATCTATCCAAGACATTTTAATGTATACTGTAGATTTTCCTATTATCGTTTAGAAAAATCTGCTTGCTGCATGTTTTGGGAGTTTACACTTCCAAAACAAAGGGTGGAGGACATTTCAATAGTTATGGTGGTAGAGGGCGATCATAAAGAAGAATCCCATCACAAACTCATCGGCTTATCTTTATGTCTACTAATGTGCAAGTCACAAATCCTTGACCCTCGTTCTCCAAATTTAATTTATAGTGTCATGGATTCGTGACGCTCATCCTGCAAGAGTTAAATGGTTGTTGACTGTATTTTGGGGTTTTTAGCTTTTTAGGAATAATAGTTTTCTAATTGCTCGTATTATTAGAATGCAGATATAATTATTGGCAGTAGATCCTTGGTGTACTAGACATGAATACCTGGCCTCCTTTTATGGCATAAAGCCTGTTCAGCTCCCAGCTCCACTACTACTAAGCAGCCAGAAGATGATGCTTGAGAAGTGCTCCCTCTGTGTCTGTCATCTACCATCAGATTTACTGCAGCTAATCATACACTGCCATACTTCATCAGCCATGTGCACAATGAATTTATGCAACCATGTCATTGAATCTGTCCAAGCACATTTGTAAAGCTTAAAAAATCTGAGTAATTGGACAAAACCTTTCTTTGCTTGCCATTTAGCCATTTAATAATAATGTTGGGATAAACTTTAAATTTTATATGTTTTGCAAGATTTAAATTACTTTCTCTTCTCTTCAACTAATGGCAGTGTGTCATTAGACTGGGTTGAAATCGGTAATGTGTTAAATGGTGCAGCAGGAGTGGATTAATACAGGCCAAAGGAAAACATAACTACAGTGTGGCACGGTATGGCAAAATCATGGACTATTATAATATTACAAGGCTGGTGCCAGCTATGTTAAGCTGGTCTAGCCATACATGTAATGGTTTATGGTTGCCACTTGTGATCCAAGCCAAAATGAGGATACAGGAAGGGGGTATGCCTCCGCTCACATGAAGCTAACAGATCAATTTTGGATTAGAAGAACCCAAGACTCTAATGTTTTGTTTTATACACAAAAAAGTAGCCAGAGCAAAATTTGACTATTCTGACCAGTTGCTCCATTGGTGTGTAACATTAACTAAAGAGATCATAGAAGCCATATAATATTTCCATCACAGTTTATTACTCACCCCTTGTTAAATAGAAGTTGAATAATTTTATTCCGGCATGAACTTGCTGTGCTTATGCATGTTTTTATGCAGGGATGGTGCCATATGATGGAATTCCCAACATCGTCAGCAGTGTCAGAGTTAATATTCTTGTTACCCTCCTCTGCATATCACTGGCTATTGTAGGAATCATGTTGTTTGCTTCTTTTTCAATCTCATCTTCCGGAATATATACCAAGTCAGATATCATTATTAAAAAGCCAATTGCAAGAGTGAAATTTAGTTTTAAAAATTGTATAAAGTGAACCAAATATTTTACAATGAACAGCAAATAGTGGTTTAAACCTCAACCTCGGTGATTCTCATGAGTTAACTTTTTTTTCCCCTCTTATGTTCAATATCACTATTTTCATTCTCCTTGTTCCTATTGGCACTCCACTCCACTCACCATAAAATTATTATTTTCTCTCCTTCACTACTTTTTTCTATTCTCCTACCTTGACCCCCTTACACCTGGATTGATTGAACTGGCAGACTCTAAGCTCGACTACCTTATCATAATAGAGCCATCATTCTATATATTGACGTCATATTTCCTGCTGTACCCAACATTTATGTTGTCATTGCACTCTGCAACTTGACTCCCTGGATGATTTCTGTTGGTTATTCCTTCTGTTTCGGGACCATTTTAGTTAAAATGGGTCAAGTTTACTTCATCGTTAAAAATCCCTCAATGAAGAAAAATGTATTTTTAATATGCAATTTTACCGCATTTCCTCAAATAGACATCACGCTTGATAAAAGATTACGTACCCTTGATAAAAGATTACGCAGCCTTTAAACTCTCAAAGTGAGATAGCATGTGCCTTCAATTTGACTATGCACCAGACTATACAGAATCATGAATAAATGACTATTAAGTATAAAGATAGAGCTCTCAATTATACTGCCTACCTCTGCTACATGACATGTATAAGTTTATCTTTCTGCAGGCTCAAACAAGGGTTACTAAGTATTATGGGCATTTCTGCACTTCCACCTCTCATGACATTTTACTGGGAGTTCTTTACGGCTACAAGATTGCCCTGCAAGTCATTGCTTTGGTGCTAACCATCTCCATCCCCAAAATTGATGTGAGACGACTGGTTGACTCCAAGTATGCGGCTGCAGCTATCTATGTGACCAGCTCAGTTTTGGCTCATTATCTCTACCTCAAGACTTATATTAATGCCTTAACATCTTTATTCTGTATCAGCTTCCTTGTGGGTACTACAGTCATCCTTGTTCTTGTGTTTGTACCACTTGTAAGTAACCTACCACTCTATAGAATAACCACACAATAAAAGTGTAGATGTATTTGTGGGTTGGGGGGTTCAAATTCCAATTGCGTAGAATGCCTCATAATGCACATGTGTCTGTGTTTGTATTCATTTTTATTATGTAGTATATTTCTGCCAGTGTGACCAAAACATTTACTCTGATGCCTGATACCTAAGATTATAAAGACACTATATGCAAACATGGTAGCTGCTAGTCCTGCAAAGAATTTTTTATTTTATAGGTGAATATTTCATATAGAATAGACAATACATGTACCTCATAATGATATTTACATGCACAGTGCATATCTGTGTTCTTATTAACAATTTCAGATGGTAAGACTTTAGAAAGATCCAGAGGGAGAGCAAATTTTCAAGTCATCTGAGCTGGGAGAAGGGAATAGTATTTTGGATTCAAATTCCGTGAATAGAGAGTAATGCAGGTGTGAACATTTTGTTAAAGAGAGTGGTGGATCTTAAAAGTGAATTGGGGACTGTAAATGTAATTATGGTGGAATGTGGAGATTAATCAGGAAATATTTTTACCTCAACTTTAGTTCCATTTTAAACCACTGCCTATATGCTAGGTATTACCAGATCACTTATAAAGTGATAAATATTTTCACTTCAACTCGGTTCCATTTTAAATCAGTGCCTAAATATACTAGCTTTCACCAGATCAATTCAAGAAAGTTAGTTCTTAGATTTTATTTGTTTTAAAATAAGTTGTTCTGTTTAAACTTTGATAACAAAAAAATGGTTCAACAAAGATGAAGCTTTTTATTTTTATTATTTCCACAGAAAAAGCTTGAGAAAGAAGTACCGCCAGATAATGTTCTGGTTGATTTAGTTTACTGCCAGAGGATGAGCAGAATGAGAATGTAATGTAGGGTGGGTATTGGAATGAACCTGAGAAAGGAACTGGATATGCAGTACATACAGTGTATACTGTTGTTATACATCGAACACCACACACACACACACACACCACACACAATCACACACACATGAACGACTGATATTTTTACCTCATAATTTTATTTTTTTAATGCTAAAAGTTTGGTCTTTGTTGTGTACCACAGACACACACACACACATGCACACACACACACACACACACACACTAAAAGACTGCCCCTTCACAATGTTAAAAATTTGGCCTTTGTTGTTGTTGTTTCTAGGCAGTCATGTTTGAATCTTGAAAACATATTTATCATGATAAAATGAACAAATGTCATGTCATAAACATAATATATAATGTGTTATATGATCACTTTTACCACAGTAATTATACACATCATATGATTTACTAGCAGAGCCTTGTGTATGTATTTAGAACAGTGCACAGTACTTTAACTATGGCTGTTCCATCAGAGTGGCAGTTTTGCTACGGCACTATACTTGCATACACAAGTAATTGTGGATACTACATGCACAAACACACATACATACGCATGCTACAAGATATACATACCAAAATTCACATGCTAAATTCCAGTTCGTTGGGCATAATTTCATATGAAGGAAAAGTTGTGAACACATCCATGGCACACATTGCCCCAACTGAGGTAAGACTTTGTGTGCAGTGCAGGCCAAGTCACACATATTTATATTGGTCTCCTGGTTGATAGTGAGCTTCGTAGATTGTTAGCTAAGACTCATAACAGTACTAAAAATTGTTAATGTTTACAGGAAGAAAGCTGTAGATTTATGTGTCAGGTGATGATAATATTTTCTTTGCTGTATTCAGATTAACGGACTTCCAAATATTTTCTCAGAGGTAAAGGAGAGACCAATTCTGTGATATACCATGAGATGGATCCATGGATGGCAGATGTTCTCTCCTCGCTAGAGAGTTAGTCTTCTTTGCCAGATGTATCCTTGTTGTCAGATGTATCATCTTAGCTGGTAGTGTACTAGTCTTGGCTATTACTAGTACTGCATGCAATGTAAAGTTGTTGTGATTATATACTACTATGACATCACCCTTGTTTAGTGTACACTATAAAATACCATGTTTTCATTTACGACAGAGTTCAGTGCTTTTGATAATGTATTGCAAGTTCAATAACAAGTTGACATTACATTGATGGTACATCTGGCGACTAGGATATATCTGACGAAGTTCCAATTTAGATGAATGAGGTCTTCTGGTAGTTTTACTAAGGAAGTTGTTACCAGACTAGGTAATCTACTCAAAGCATCAGCGTTACCTTACTTCTTACCAGCCTTATAGCATATTGCATACGTGTACGAGTTAAGAATAAGCTGAATGTGTGATGATACAAGAGGTGGAATTTGTCTACATTCCTTTTAAGCAGATAACACAGAGGTTGATGGTCAGACACAATAATAAATGGTCTATGTTATGAAATTTTGGAAGCACCAAATATTATCCTAAATCTTCCTTTTCTAGCTGAGAGTAATTTTTCTCAGCTGCACTCAGAGTTCTAGAAGGCTCTCCCCTCTCCCATTAGAAATAAAGAACAGACAGATTGTGTATTTCCAGTTTTTTCTCTATTTGCAATGCAGTTTGCTAGGTATATTTGTATAGCATCAGAGTCTTTTTATCTCTGGATTAAGAATCTAGTAGTGATGTACATTTTGTTTTCCTTACTACATGGAAGTTGGCGAACATCTAATGGTCATTTCCTACTCATCTTTTGCTTTCATTCCAAGTATGTTGAATTCTGGTCTAAAGAGCCCAAGGCAAAGCCACTGTTTCACAATGCATGCAACCACTTGCATGTGCTAAGAGCTAACATGTCTCCAGACTGTATTAATTCATGCTCAATAAAAAGGATATTCCATTACATTCAAGCTAATATATGCTTTTCACACTGTTCAAAATATGTACTATTTAAAATCATTGCATGTGTTCAAAGTTCCATCAATCACTCATTTTTAAAAATCAAATCACATTGTAGTAATCCCTGGAAAGTTTAAGCTCTTCTGTCCATAAAAATATTTATCAAAGCACAGTAAAATATTCATAGGTGGCATAAAAAATGTATAAGCTGTTATATTACAAAAAATAGCAACAACAAAAACAGGAAAGAAAAAATATACTCCTGAATATAACTCTATAACTCCTGTAATAATACAATGATAGCTATACCGTTGTACATTTTCCTTGCTGAATAATTTCACGTCCTCCACTAATAACTCCTATTTTAGTCCTCTCATCGGGCACATCCCAGATGGTCTTCTCTTCTTTGAAGTCCTTGCAATCCACCATCTTGGATTTCTCCAAACTATCAACGAGCGAAGTCTTTCTGTCACTCATTTCCAAATTCACATTCTGGTCAAGTTAATATCATGAAAATATTATAATTGTATGCAAATGTATGAAAGTTTTATTCAAACATAATAAATGTGCAAACATAATAAATGCAAGTTTTTACCAATTATAATTATGCAAATTGTGTTGTATTTGTAGTTATAGACAAGTTTTAGTATATCAATAGCTGCTATATCATAATTTCGGGGGGTTAAAAATTCAGTTTTGATGTTAGGATCCAACATGGTATTTAACATTAGATAAAGGTTATATGGCAAGAAGGCTAGAGCATCTAGTCGAAATGTCAAGAGAGTAAATTTCAAGTTCATTATTGAGAAGATGCAAGCTTTATAGTGCAATTACATCCTTTAGTTCTGCATCAGCAAATATTTAACCCGTCAAAAAATATCATATGCTTAAAATCATAATATAATGGTACATGATTATATAACTATAATAGAAATGTGCAAAATTTTTATTTACATACATCGTCGTTCACTTCGCATTCTCCAACTTTGCACCCTCCAACTTCGCACCCTCAATAAGTTTAGGCCCTAGCTACCATCTTCAGTTACTTAGCTCGCACCCTCTAATTGTTTGTGCACATACCGCACCCTTATTTGACAATACAATAGCTATATTGTGTGTATGTGGTCTTATGTCTCATATGCAGTTCCAGTTCAACCATGGCAGAGGAACTTTCATCAAAGCAGCAATTGCTAGGAAAAATCCTGTGATTCTGAGGCCATAACCACAGAGACCATTTACCTCAACAATACTGATGACACTGAAGGTGATATCTTCGGCAGTATCAGCGGTGGAGAGTTTGAGGAGGGTGAGAAGGACCTACAACAGGATGAAGCTGTTATAGAGGATGACGAACTGTTCTAAGTGAGAAATAAACTTACTAATAACAGCTAGCCATCTTATTTTTCACATTGTTTTGCTCCAATAACAGCTAACAAGCTGCACTGCTCAATAGTCTAGTCAACTGTGACTCAGGGCACACACTAAAAGCTGTAGCTCAATGTGGCACTGGCCCTGATCAGATCTAATCCTTCCTTGAGGATGGTTGTGTTTTCACTAAGATGGTTCCCATGCTCAGTGAAGGGCACACCATCGATCAGTTCACGGATTTATATAGACCGTGCAGGTTCTAGGTGGTCCAAATGAACAGACCTCGCACAAGGAGATATGGCACGTATGCATTATAATTATATGCCAGTATTATAATTAATGTAAGCATTATAATTATACAAAAAACACAATATCATAAATCATTGAAAATTCAGTCTTCCAAGCAGTAAAAGAGATCTCAATTATGCAAGCTTTAGTGTAATTAATGCTTGCATTAATTATAATACTGGCACATAATCAACATGTATAAAAACTGGCATAATATTTAATTATTGCTATATTTCCATTTACATGTATACAGTTTAAAAAAATTGTGTTTTATTATTATTATACTTGCATTGGGATTTAAACATGCATAGCACGATATATTTTTTGCGCGAGTTCAACATCGGAATTGTCAAATATTATGACAGTCAACATTTCTACCCAGAAGAGACATATGTATTGGGCTCTTCCTTAGTATTAGTTACAATATGTAATTTGATCTCAGAAAAGGGCCCACTTAGCTCCAAAACTGATTTTGCACTAGGAAGCTACCGAGGTTATGAATCATGTTATTTTCATAAATTACCTCAGAGACATCTTGGGTTAATGCTCTATCTTTCTGCAAAGTTTAAAGGCCAAGAAGTGCTTCCTTCAATCCCCCAAAAACAGTTTTAAAAAGCTTTAAAAATAGAGAAGCCACGCGAAGCTACGTCGTACACGGAATGAAAATGCGGGCAACCGGGAATTTCCCTTTGGTGTCCTAAATAAACAGCGTGGTGATTGAAAATGTGACATCATCAATGTGTGATGCGGGATTTCGCGTAAAACAACACAAGGGAAATTTCAATACGCGTTTTCTTGTTTGAGGGTGTTGTGAAGAATAGAAGCAAAACTGTGTATAACTTTGGAATGGCATTAGATCAAGGCACAATTCCAGTTCCATTCCACTTAGTTATCCTTGCACTTTAACCTCATGCCAATAATGCAGTTTTTTTTTTGACGAAGTGGGCTCTTTTCTCAGATCCTATCACACATCATATTATAATAATTCTATTAGAGGAGCAAAGAAACTCCTATAGGGGAGCTGAATGGTCTCCACGCATGGCCACTAATGATAATATGTTGCCTGTACCATTACAAATATACAGCAAGGAAAGAAGAAAATAAAAGAAACATAAATAATAATTAGGAGGGAAAAAATGCACACATAAACATACACATACTCTCACACACACCCACCTACACACACACACATACACCTACACACACACACACACACACACAACAGCACCACTTACTCTGGATTTCTCAAGCTCACTTTCCAGCTCCGAGATCTTGGAGCGCAGCGCATTCACACCATCACTAGTGCCATTGACATGGCCTCCACCCATTTTAGTGGTTAGGGAGTTATTAGCATCGCTGCCACCTGCTTTGGAGAATATTTTCTCACCCTTAGGATCTTTATAAAGTGATATTATCTGCAACAACATCACACGAGGTAAATATTAGTGCACTCTAGCAGATTACATATAGAGAAGTGTAGTTTGGTAGAGGAAGTTCTGCAAGCAATATCAGCTGGTCAGCATTCCAGAACACACACACTAAACCAACATTACACTGGGTTGAGGCAAGTTGAAGTATGTTGAAGCAGGTTGAAGTAGGTGGACAATTACTCTATGAAAGAATACACTGGACTGATATCACACTGGGTTGAGGTAGGTTAGAAAGGTTGACAATAGATCTATAGGGACACACACTGGAGCAACATCACACTCAGTTTAGGTTTTAAATAGGTGGAGGAAGGTTGAAATAGGTTGATAATAGCTCTATGGAGATACACACTGGATCAACATCACCCTGGGTTGAGGCAAGTTGAAGTATATTGAGGCAGGTTGAAGTAGGTGGACAATAACTCTATGGGGGAATAAACTGGACTGATATCACACTGGGTTGAAGTAGGTTGACAATATCTCTATGTGGACACACACTGGAGCAAGATCACACTTAGTTGAGGCTGGTTGAAATAGGTTGAAGTAGGTTGACAATAGCTCTATGGTGATACACACTGGATCAACATCATCTTTGATTGAGGCAGGTTGAAGTATGTTGAGACAGGTTGAAGTAGGTGGACAATAACTCTATGGGGGAATAAACTGGACTGATATGACACTAGGTTGGGGCAGGTTGAATTAGGTTGACAATAGCTCTATGGGGACATACACTGGACCAATATCACACTGGGTCGAGGCAGGTTGACAATAGCTCTATGTGGACACACACAACATCACACTGGGTTAAGGCAGGTTAGGGTAGGTTAACAATAGTTCTATGTAGACACACACTAAATTAACAACACACATGGTTGAAGTAGGTTGAAGTACAGTAGGTTGACAACAGCTCTATGGGGACACACACCGGATCAACAACACACTGGTTTTAGGCATGTTGATGAAGAAGATTGATAATAGCTCTATGGGGAGACAGCCTGAATCAACATCACACTCGGTTGAGTCAGTTTGATTTAAAAAAGCTAGCAATAAGAAAAATTATGACATGGGTAAAATTAAACGTAAACACAGGGCAGAAACTTAAATCTCTCCGGCAGATTGATCATCTTCCCCTTTATTCCTTCTATATTTACCATAAAAGCTGTTGTTAGGATTACACTACATTAGGCACATATCTAATGTTAATTCCAATGCTCACTATTAGGCACATATGTACATGAGTCAAGACCTTCCACATCTGCATCTTGTTGCTGTCTCAGCTTATTTGAGGGAGAGAAGCCAGCTGTCGGTATGTCAGGTGGCAAAAACTGTTTGGAAATAGCAACTATGTCTGTCTCGAGCAAAATGCCAAGGCATGTCTATCAAAAAAAAATCTTAGTCTCTCTCTACACGTAACTTTTCTCCATTCAATCCTCCAAACTGGCCTATCAACACGATGACCTCAAACAATACTTTCCAGATTATAGTTCGTTAAAGCTGCTAGGATTTGAGAGCTACGAACGGATCTCTAAGCATTGTGTTCAAGAGCATGACCTGTTTGCTGGGAACACATTCCTATTTAGGTAATTCTGGTTAGGTTGTAGTTTTCTTACTGATTTGTGTCGTCAGCAGATTTCTAATGTGACCAGGTCAGTTTTGGCTGTCATCATGGTCTCCACATTTTCCCTCAAGAACTTTCATCTCTTCTTTGCTGGCTTCTTTGGGGGATGAAAGTCATTTCGGTGTTATATTCTCACCCCTGGTGAGTTTATCATATGTGATGTTTGATAATGTCAAATAAAACATGTAGAAAAAAATTTATGAATTTAAATAATGAAAATAAAGGGGAAAAGGAGGGGTGGTGCAATACTCAGGAATATGATAAATCTGCTAAGGAAATTTGATCACTGCTCCTTTTTAAAAATATGCTGCTCATCTTCTTTCTTGCAGTTTGCTTCTATCCTCACACTAATTTCAACCTCACTCAACCCAATATGAATTTGATCAGATGTGTGTCTCTATAGAGCCATTTTCAACTTGCCTCAAACGAATGTGATCTTGACCAACTCTGTGATCTCATTGAACTCTTGTCAACCTACTTCCACCTCAATCCATCCCATTGACATATTGGTCCAGTGTGGGTCCCAATAATAATATTGCCAGCTTCCTTCAACCTGACTTGACTGAATGTGATGCTGCTCCTCTGTGTGCCCCCATAGACCTATTGGCCTGCCTCAACAGAGTATAATGTTGTTCCAGTATTCTGGAATTACCAATATTTACTGACCCAGCTAATATTGCATGCAGAACTTCCTCTACCAAACAACATTTCTCTATATGTAATCTGCTAGAGTGCACTAATATTCACCTCAAGTGATGTTGTTGCAGATGATATTACTCTATAAAGACCCTAAGGGTGAGAAAATATCCCACAAAGCAGTGGCAGCGACGCTAACAACTCCATAACCACTAAAATGGGTGGAGGCCATGTCAATGACTCTAGTGATGGTGTGAATGCTATGCTATGGTCAAAGCACCCACAGAGCACATAAAGGTGTTAGAAGTTTCCTTAAAATGTTATGACCTAGATGCTGTTTAGATTGAAGACTTTGTGAATCAAAATACAGTTAACAGAAAGTGTTTTTATTATTTTTTATTATTACTATTAAATATTTTTATCATATTGTTGTTGTTGTTATTGCTGTTGTTGGTGGTAGTGGGGTGGTGTTGCAGTTGTTATTATTATTATTTTGTTGTTGTTGTTTTATTATTATTATTAGTAGTAGTAGTAGTAGTGGTAGTAGTAGTAGTAGTAGTAGTAGTAGTAGTAGTAGTAGTAGTAGTAGTAGTGGGAGTATTATATTATTATTATTATTATTATTATTTTATTTTTATTTTATTTTTTATTATTATTATTATTATTACTATTACTACTACTACTACTACTACTACTACTACTACTACTACTACTACTACTACTACTTTTATTAGTATTATTATTATTACATACTGCATTAATTTCGAATTGTTCAAAAAAATTTAAACGAAGAAAGTATTCTTCTGTGGATATTCCTTCTATAAGGAACAGTAAGGAGCAGTAAACTGATAAAGTAAGCCAACAAGCAAGAAATGAAAGCATAACATTTGGACATCAAAGCTTGTCAACACAGCAACATGCAGCCGTCTCTTACTTGGTGGTATATACTTTGGGGAGGTTTGCGATATGTTTGCCTGTGCCCTGCAGATCAATTCGAAAGTAGGGAAGCTTAAACTCATACCAGCCATGTTGGAGGGCATAAACGTGTCCTATACGTGAATCCTTAAAATTAGCAAGTTGAAAAACACTTATACTGTGATTTTGATTTATGTATTGTTGTTGTTAGGATTTTTATTTTATCAATGCTGTTGCTATTTGTATATACCTTAGCCGTTTACAGTCAGTTTAGTGTAATGTATAGAAGGATTGATCAGTAATATAAAATCTTATAGTCACCTTCTCAATAATCAACTTCAAATTGTATTCACTCGACGTTTCGACTAGATGCTCTAGCCTACATCAGGAATTAATGAAGACTAGAGCATCTAATCGAAACATCGAGTGAATACAATTTGAAGTTGAATATTGAGAAGGTGATTTATGATGTTATTATGTCAACTGAGAGGTCATTGAGAGTCTATAAAATCTTAACAAATTATAAAACCTTCATTCAGTGTGTCTGTCAGTTTATATTTTTCTCTGGCTTCCTACAACATCAAGGACTGAGAGTTGTGATAGGGTGAATATGTCCACCCTGTAGACAACAACCTCAGACTTAGTCTCAGAAGTTATTTAAAGGTTGCTACTGTGTTAATCCGACCATTGCCCATTGCCGGGTTGTGGGGTTGTTCGAGGGGGGGGGGGGGGGGGGGGGGGGGAATCCTACCCCTTTCTATTTTTCTGCTGTTTTTATTTACATGGACCCATCAACAACTTCAACCTGCCTCAACCCAGTGCAAGTCTGGACCCTAACAACTTCAACCTGCAACCCAGTGCAAGTCTGGACCCATCAACAACTTCAACCTGCCTCAACCCAGTGCAAGTTTGGACCCATCAAAAACTTCAACCTGCCTCAACCCAGTGCAAGTTTGGACCCATCAACAACTTCAACCTGCCTCAACCCAGTGCAAGTCTGGACCTATCAACAACTTCAACCTGCCTCAACCCAGTGCAAATTTGGACCCTAACAACTTCAACCTGCAACCTAGTGCAAGTCTGGACCCATCAGCAACTTCAACCTGCCTCAACCCAGTGCAAGTCTGGACCCATCAACAACTTCAACCTGCCTCAACCCAATGCAAGTCTGGACCCATCAACAACTTCAACCTGCCTCAACCCTGTGCAAGTCTGGACCCATCAACAACTTCAACCTGCCTCAACCCTGTGCAAGTCTGGACCCATCAAACAACTTCAACCTGCCTCAACCCAGTGCAAGTCTGGACTAATCAAACAACTTCAACCTGCCTCAACCCAGTGCAAGTCTGGACCCTAACAACTTCAACCTGCAACCCAGTGCAAGTCTGGACCCATCAACAACTTCTACCTGCCTCAACACAGTGCAAGTCTGGACCTATCCAACAACTGCCTGTGGGAGTGAAGAAGTTTTTATTTATTTCCCTCTGAATTCCCCCCCCCCCCATGAATTGTTACAAAAGAGGCCAAGACGACTTCTTTTCTCTAGTAATTATAAAATTTGCAACTGATTAAAAGGCTTTATTATTATAATGGATATATGCATGGATATATGTAAGTAATTATAATCTTGCATTAATTATAATACTTGCATATAATTACAGTTCATGCATAGGTTTGTGAATACTAAAACTTGCATTTACTAATCATAATACTTGCAATATGGAGTTGCATACAATTTGTAAATGTAATAGCATTGTTTATAGTATAGCTAAATGCCATAAGTAATATAATGGGGATGGCCTGCACTTGGCTTAGCCTTATGCAATTCCACATTCTCAGTGGTATTTATACCAAATTTCACTACAAACTATGCTATGACATGTTAATACATCTAGAATGTTTTGTGAGTGAGAATCTTCAAACTCAGCTTTTTTTCACCATGGTGGAGACATGAAATGAACAGGATGATGGTGAACTTGTCAATGCATTATAATTAAATGTTTACTTGACTATATATATGGATGGCATTAAAGATTTATAAAAATAGTGAACTTTGGTTTAATTTCCCAGTTTTCCACCACAGTTAGTGAGCTATGTATATACTAAACTTCGTAGCTTATGAAAAATTAACATATCGAAGTGAAATTTGACACTTTTTTCATTGCTATTGGTGGTGAAAAGGTGTAATCACATTCTAATTGGCTAATAACTTGAAATATTACGCCAATTACAACAAGGATAGCCTTTTACTATAGGAAGTGATTTAGGTAATGCCATTATGAAACATGAAATTTGTAATCATAAAAATTCATCATAATAGTTTTAAAAAACACTTATTATTGCATACAATTATTACATTTATAGAGGGATATTTTTTTGTGGGTTTAAATATTCATGATGATTACAAACTGAAGTATTTGCGGAGGAATTAAATATAATGCTGCACTGCCATCCACTATACCGATTTGTGCATTTGATTCTAACAATGAGGATTATGAATCTTAATTAACCACCTCAAGATATGTTCCTTTTCATTATATACACAGTAGTTATTGACATATAATTAGAAAACGGTTTGCATATGATTGAATTTGCTGCTTGTAGTTAATTGATCTATCATTCATTTGTATATAATTATATTTGCATATTCTAATTGCTTAGAATTATAAAGCTAATGCCAAAAAATTGTTATTTGGATCATTTAATATTTGTACGAATACTCGAACTTAAAATGAAATGCTTTAAGAGTTATTTTAAGTCAGCTTTTTGATTTTTTAAGCCTCAATGTTTCAACCGAAATACTTCGGTCTTCTTCAAGGCAAATTTTAAAAATCCTCAAATTCTTTTTAAATTTATATTTATTATAAAATAATGCAATTGCCTCCACACTTCCTTTTCTTGGCTGCTCACTGCATAGAAGAGGAGATGATGGCATGCTGGACTCCACAGTTTACAGAAAAAGACACATACAGACAAATACCTTCACTATGGTTCATACCACTCAGTTCGTGTTAGAAGAGAGATTGTTAAGAGTCTCTATACCAGAGCCAGAAGAGTGCCTACCACCAAAGAAGAACTGAACCAGGAGACTGACTATCTTCGCTGAGAATTTTCTAACAATGGCTACCCAGTGATTGTCATCCACTCAGTTTCAAGTAAGTCACTGGGGGAAGGAAGAAAAAAGGAGAAATAAGTGAATCCCCACTCCCTTAATATCATCTCCTATGTGGCTGGCTTAGGTGAAGATATCAGACGTGTGTGGAAAAATCGATGCAGAGTTGTTTTTAAATCTGGCTTGACATTAAGATATCTGCTTACCAGTGTCAAAGATAAATAGTATGCTACCATGATGTCATCAGTTGTGTATAGGGTTTCTTGCTGCTGTGGGGAAGTGTACATTGGTGAAATGCTAGAAGTTTGGAGACCCAAATCATATAGCATAAAGATGCTCGCAGAGCATGCATGGAACCAACAACACCCAATATTTTGGGAAGATACTTCTGTGATCAATGTAGCCAACAAACAGGGAGAGTTGCCCATGAAGGAGATGCTGGACATCCATCTCACACCAAGTGATCAGTACTTCAATGAGATGTAGGGCTGGGGCTCCCAATTGCTGGGTCTTAACTCTCATCACTATACATGTAAAACCATGCCCATCTTCATCGGTCTGATGTATTGGTATGTGTTAGCCTGACAATCCATTAATCCCATGCATTTGTTGTATGAAACATGTTGCCAGCAAATGTAAATGCATTGTATTGTTTTCCTTTTTATATATTTGCCCTGATGAAGATCGAAGTATTTCGGTTGAAACTTTGGCTCCAAAACCCAAAACTTGAAATCTTAAATCATGTCACACTCTACTAAATGATGTGATGTCAAAAATGTTAAACTGAAAAGTCTTTGCTCATTAATGGTCTACAGACATCCAGAATGGGAGGACTCCATTGACTTCAATTAAAAAAGTGAGAATCCTCCAGATGAGAACACTAGGAATGGAAAAGGACTTGAGGGTACTCTAGATGATAAAGTACAGCAGTAGAGCTAAACATTGCATTACTCTATATACTTTGGGTTAATTGATTATGATTTGCAACCAGTTCAGATATCTTTTTGGGGGGTTGTTGTTTTGTTTTTTATATAATATGAGCACTTGTACAGTTTCTACATCACCTGAGTCAATTTCACTGTGCTTGGATAAAAGGGACTTATGATTAAAAAACTGAGGGCTTATGTCTACTTTTTGGATGCTGAACACATGCAATATTTGTTTAAAGTGAGTATGTAGTCAGTTCATGCACAAATTCAGCATTTAGGAACTCTTGTCTCTGCTAGTTGTTGCTTGGATGACGTTCGGAATATTTCGTGATCAATCATTATTTGCACATGCCCAGAATCTAGTTTAGGCCACTTCCTCATCCACCATCTGCGTCAAAATTTTCTAGTAAGAGTATTATAAAAATGACTGATGATCGTAGTACTATGCTCATGGAAAATGGTACTATCTTGTAGGCCTTACTGCTGCATCTGGAAGCTCTTCTGCTGAGGAAGGCTTCACAGCTATATATTCCCTGAGAACAAAGTCCATAATAGTTCATTCTTCCTAATTCAGTAGTTTCAAACTGTTCAAATGCAAACACTATAAGCTGCAGTTTAGTATAAGAGTGATATACAAAAGCTGTACATATACAGCATTATGTCAGGCCATAGCTATGAATAAAACAAAATTTACAGCAGAGAAATCAATCCAGTAGTGCTTCTTCCAGTGGAACACTTCATGTACACAGTTGTGCTGTTCTTGACCCCTAGCCAGTTCTACTCTGAACTGCCAACCTGGATCAATAACTTGTAGCTATCTAGATAAGGCTTTACAATTCTCTTGTCGATGGAAATACCATTGCATTTCTAACACTATTGTACTTGGCTTTCTATCATATCTTTTCACAACTTCATAGTTCAAGAAGAGGATTTAGTAACCAACACACAAGTTGCACATATACAAGTTCTCTACTATAAAGACAGAACACAGTGACAGTGTCAGTGAGCCTGCTCAGTAATAAAATCAAGTACTGGTATTTCATAATGTAAATAATCAAGCTTTCAAATTGCTGCACACTAAGCTAGCAGAAATAATATCTTGTTAAACCAAGACAAATGTCCAACCAAGTGTTTATACCACAAGAAATCTGACAAATTTCTGCTAGGAATGCTTGTATAAAGACAAATGCAAACAAATTTTTAAACCAAAACTAACAGAAAACATCAGGAAGTATTTCAATTCATGTAGCTGGAGTGAACATATCAGACTTATTTATAAACAGTCAAGTGCCACACATTTCCTGGGTTGTAAGATACCTAGCCTCCACATATTAGCTGAAAATGTAGGCAGCTCATAAGTGCTATGATGTGTCTTATATGGTCATAACCACAGGTGTGCTACAATGTGCTTCCTGTACATTGACAAATAGGTTTTGTTTTGGCTAACTGATAAGGGAAGTATATATATTTGCTACACTGCCATCTAACTAGCTAGCTGACCTAGTTATAAACACACAGAAATAAGTTGTAAGTTTCCTAGCTAAGATGTCAGAGAAAGTCATCATCATAATATAGTCATTTAATATCCAGTGCAGACTGAAAAATTCTCTATCAGTCGCAGTTCAGGAAAAGGCGACATCATAAATTGATGAATATATGTTGTAATTTTGGCCATTTTGGCTATATGTTGTCATTTTGGCTATATTACTCTCCTTCATCGAACTTTTTACTCACATCAAGACCTGTTTTATTTTATCACCATTGCTACAACCTTTGCTATCAAGCCATTATTACTCTGTACAGTGCGTAATGTTGATTTGAGGTGTTGGGGGGGGGGGGGGGGGGGGAGGCGGGGAAGTGGTAGGTGGTGGTGGACATTGGGATGATGATGTTAATCCTAATAATAATGTCTCTTGCCTAGCTATTTTAATTACATTAACTGATAGTCATGTACGAAGTGTAGCGCTTAAGAATAATGAGTCAAAATTCGTCAAAAAAAATTCTTGGGGCTGAAATTGATTTGCATTAAAAACTAAACTTGTTCTTTAGGTGCTCAAGCATGTCTACTTTATTTATGTCATGCAAAACCATCTGTGATTTTCTACTTGTGAGAAGCATTTCAAGAACATTTAATTACTTTAGCAATGGTTATTGTGGGTGGGTGAGGGATTTGGTTATGGGTTGGCTTTAAATACATACCTTTTGTGAACATATTATTATGAATGCCAAACTTTAAATATATATGGTATATTGGCTTGTCAAAATATCATTCTTAGATGTCACAAATTAATCCAGTCTTGAAACCTATAGCTCTATGAATATATATATATATACCGTGTAAATATACCGGATATTAGAACATGCTTGTAGTCTGCATGCATTGTGAAATATTTTCAAGTCTTTGATTATCTAGGTACACTATATTGGTTATGATTGTGTACCATACTTTTCAGGGATGATATAAAGTACACAACAGTAACTGATATTTTGAATAACTTTTGTCTTCGTCTCTACAAGCATGTTTTCAATATTGGCATTCCAGCAGTAACTCACCCTAAAACATATACATCAAATAAATATAAACAAGAAACAAACAAATAAATAAATAAACAAATAAACAACAAACAAACAATAAACAAATAAATAATTAATTAATTAAATAACAAATAAATAAATAAATAAAGGGTAAAAATAAAAATAATAATAAAATAATAAATAAACAATAAATAAATAAATAATAATTAAATAAATAAACAATAAACAAACAAATAAATAAACAAATTACATAAATAAACAAACAAATGCACGCTGATGAAAAATATAACTTTACAGTGCTTCACACATGGGCAATAATATGAGGTTAAGACCTCCTCACCATCTCCACCTGTTCCAGCTCAATTCAACATTGCACAATGCCAATGCCACATACAACCCACATAAAAACCATTGAATTATTAGTGATGGCTCAGCTAAAGATGAGATTGGAGGGAATGAAGGTAGGGGTAGAAGGGGGGGGGGGGGGGGGTGGGGGTAGACAGTGATATTTATAATTTAGTTATACAGACAAAATTGTATGCCAGTAACAATCAACTGATTCTCACCATCGGTAAAGCTAATTTTGACCAGTGTGCCTCAATGCAGATTTGTATCCCTAACTTTTAATACACCTAAGGGCAATCAATGATCCTCACAAAGAGCAATTCAAGAGTTCATGTGCTCACAATAGCTACAAAACTACTGAACATTCCCATGCACATGAGTTAGGCAGAACCCGAGATTGTTATGTGGTTAACACCTCCTGAATTAAGGTTTTGAACAGTTCAAAGTTGAACACCTGGCACACTGCTGGAGCTGGGTACCATCTAAGATCGGCTGCACTGCCTCAGTGTTGTGCACCTTAGGCAAGAACATGGGCTCTACGACTTCTTTATATATAGTTTATTGATATGATATGTCTATGGCTAACCATAGAAGCTGGTGTTAAGCAGTCAGTTAGCAGGAGAACCATTTAAGAACCAATCTTCACGTGCAGAAGGAACATACTTGTTAAGTTCAGTATATGCTTCAGTATTGCAGTGGATGGATGGGAAAAAGAAGTCTTTGGTATGACATTGGTTGGTTACAAGCACCGCACCTTTAAAGTAATAAATAATTGGGAGTCAGTTAATCTGAATAGAGTGAAGAAAATATTATCTTCGCCTGACAGATATTTACGTGGAGATTACAATTTTTTGTAGTGTATGAATACAAAATCTGATGTCTTCCATACCTGTTGCTCCGGGAAGTTGGGATATCATGTGAGTCATAGCTAACTATCTATGCCAGCTCACTATCAAGCACAAGACCAATGTAAAAACATGTGACTTGGCCTGCACTGCACACAAAGCCCTCCCTCAGTTGAGGCAATGCATGCCCGTACACAGGGGGGGTGCCCGGGGGTGCACAGGCACCCCCCTTTCAAAATAATTATATTCATGACAGTACTTGGTGTACATGTATGTATGTATGTATGTATACATGAAATAACTAGCTGACATTTTTATTGTTAATCATCAGTTCAACTTCCGTTATACATAAACCATAAACCCTGCTTCATTCCAATCATCAACTCTTAACCAAATGGCAATTAATTATGATCAACACCTTCACCAGAAAACTTTAATTATTTCTTGTTATGTTGTTGGACTGCACTCATATGCAGCTGCCAGTGTGCATAATTTATGAGTGTAAGTTTCCCTTAGAATAAAGTTATGAAAAGACAGCATCAATCTCAAGACATCCGGTCCTTTTTTAACAATAGAATTGCCTGTGATGAAGGAGGTAAGTAATACAATGGTTAGGCTCTAGCTACAATTGAGATTTGATATTTTACTGTAACTTTAGGACTCCCCAGTTCGAACACCCAGAATGAAGCTCCAAGAAGCCCTTCTCTACCAACGATTCTTCCACCATCAGGTGAAAGTGATATGTTGAATGTGGACGTGAATGTCAACCTGCCGTCCAAATTTCAAGTCAACAGTCTTCATCAGGTCTTGAAACACTCCCTTTTGATGATATGGGGATCTTCTTGAATCCAAAGAAGTCATTATTTGCACAGTTAGTAGTCTTTCTATTGATGAAAAGTATTTTTTACTTTATCATTTTGCCATGTACACAATTTCGTTGGCTGTTGTATAGCCCAAAGTTGGATGCTGTATTTTGTGGACCATATTCACTTCTTCTTTCTAGTATTAATAGAAGGGATAAAGGTAAAGGTAATCTTGTGAATAAATCTTACTCTAATTGGGCAAAAATAAGTAATGACTTAAGTAACCACTCTTCACTTCAATATCATTGTGAGTGTCTTCAAGATGCAAGGCACAATTGATAATCCTTCTTCCCGTATTGATGTGATGGCAAATAGTGCTCTTCAGATACGAATGAATGAGAACAAACATATTATACGTCAAATTGTTCGTGCCATACTGTTTCTGGCTAAGCAGGGGCTTCCTTTTCGAGGTGATAGAGAAGATGTTTGCCTAAGTACGAATCCAGCAAATTTTCTAACTTTGCTTAAAGATTATGCTGAGACTGATAAAATTTTATATAAGCATCTCACCAATCCAATAGCTAGAAATGCAACTTACATATCTCCAAGATCGCAGAACGACATTATTAATGTTATTGGCTTTGATATGATTCTATCTGGTATTGTTGCTGAGATGAAGACTGCCCTGTGCTAGCAGATGAAGTGAGTTGTCACAATATTGAGCATTTGCCCATTCGTTTGCGGTTCGTTGATAGCTCATCCATTCTTAATCCATGTATGTGAAGTGATGCTTTATGGGGACATTGATTTTCCTCTGTTTAATGATCAGTGGTCACCAGAAGATAAAAAGAATGCACTTGCCCATATGAAAATCTTGGAATCTTTTGAGTTTCTTTACTCAATGGTAACGATCTATCGTTCCTTAATTTACCTGAATGAAGCAGTTGTTAAAATTCAGCGGGGAAAACAAGATATAGTTTCTGGTGTATCCACAGTCATGCAATCCTGTGAGGAGTTGAATATAGTGAGGGAAGGTATTGACAGCTATTCCAAGCGTATTTTTGATCACAGTAGTAGAATTGCAGAACAATAGGGCATATCTGTATCAATGCCTCGTATAAGTCAACGGCAGCAACATTGTTCAAACCCACAATTTACATCAGTTGAAGAGTATTTCAAGATAGCTATTGCAATTCCTGGATTCTATTACTTTTGATTTGTCTCCTTTGATTTGCGCATGGCGTGGGTTTTTTTTTCAAAGCCACACTTTTTTTTTAGAGAATCCACCGGGTGCCTGCCACACTGGGTTGCCACCTATTCTTTACAAAAATTAGATAGAAACTATGCACATTTTACGAAGACGCTCTTTTACTTCATTGAGGGATGACCATTCCTTGACCATCTAATAACTGATATTTGTTCGAGATTTACAGCTCACAGTAAGCGAGCAGCTTCCCTTCAAGGGCTTTTACCTGCAAACATCAATGCTAATTCTTCTTTCAGTGATATTAAAGAGGCAATAGATTTCTACTCTGATGACCTTCCCAATCCAAATATAATCGATGAAGAACTCTGTCGGTGGAAGTCAAAGTGGTTGCTAGTTGCAGAAAAAGATCGTCCTGAAACTTTAAGTGACTCTCTAAAGCAATGTCCTCAATCTCTTCCAAATATCTGTATATTATTGAAGATCTTTGCTACCATCCCTTTGAGCTTTTGTTCATGCGAAAGATCGGCATCAGCTCTCCGACGACTACACAATTATTTAAGGTGTACACAGATAGAAGAACGTTTAACTGCCTTAGCATTAATACATATGTATGAAACCACGATAAGTATAGATAACATTTGCAAGTTTTTTCTGCAGAAGCACCCTCGAAAATTACAGAAGGCTAACTTGCTATTTGAGTGACATGATGATATTATTTACCATTTGAGTGATATTGTGATAATTATTGTTTTTTTGTGGTAATGATTAATTATTTGAGGACCAAATTGACTCTCAGAGCACCTAAAATACAGACCTGGGGAACATACCCCTAGACCCTTGCAACACAATTTCTTGAATCACATACCAAATTGTGCACCCCCCTTTTCAAAAGTCTGTGTACGGGCCTGCAATGTGTGCCAAGTATATATGTGTCCACAATTTTTCCATCGTAATTGCAAAAACATTTCCAGAGAATTGGAATTTAGCACGTGGATTTTTGGTAAGTATATCTTGTAGCATGCTGTGTTTTTGCATGTAATATCCACAGTTACTTGTGTATGCAAGTATAGTGACGTAGCAAAACTGCCACTCTGATGTAACAGCCATAGTTAAAGCACATCATAGTGCACTGCTCTAAATACATACACAAGGCTCTGCTGTGTAAATTATATGGTATGTGAAAATATCAATATATTACTGTGGTAAAAGTGAACAATAAATCTTATAATACACAAACATAATTATTGTGTTTATGAAATGGCATTTGTTCATTTTCAAACATTTGCCTTTGGTTACTCTAGTTGGTCAGAAACAACAACAAAGAAGCATATAAAAAATATTGTGATGGGGTAAAAATGTCAGTCTTTTTGTGTGTATATGTGTGTGTGTGTGTGTATGTGTGGGTTTGGGTGTGTGTGTGTGTGTGTGTGTGTGTGTCTGTGTGGTGTATGTGTTTGATGTATAAACAACTGAATATGTAGTACACACTGTATGTAGTATATTAACATAACAAATCATTCCCATAACCACTCTATACATTTCATTCCCTTTCTGCTCATCTTCTGACAAGTCTCAGATGGTCCTTCTTGGTTAAATCCAAAAACGGTTTTCTGGTACTAAGTTAGAGGCAACGAAATTGTCCAGAATATTTTCTGGTCATACTTGCTTTTTCAAGCTCTTGTTCTTTTTCTGTGAGAGTAATAAAAATAAATAGATGCATATTTGTTAAAACATTTTGTTTTCAAAGGTAAAACAAAACAGATTATTTAAAAGAAATAAAATCTAAGAACTAGCGTTCTTGAAATCTATGAAGTGATCTGGTGATAGCTAGTTTATTTAGGCAGTAATTTTAAATGGAACTAGAATTGAAGTAAAAACATTTATACCATTTTTTCCCAATTGATGTCTACCTTCTCAATAAATACACCATAATTACCTTTTCAGTCTCTAATTCACTTTCAAGATCCGCCACTCTCTTTGTCAAAACGTTCACATCTGCATCGCTGTTTGTATTCAACAGTTCATCTATATTCAAGGAATTTGAATTCATGTTACTATTCCCTTCTCCCAGCTCAGATTTCTTGAAGATTTGCTCTCCTTTTGGATCTTTATAAAGTCTTACCATCTGAAATAGTTAATAAGAAACTGTTCTGCACTGTGCATGTAAATATCATAAGAGGTACATGTATTTTCTATACTATATGAAATATTCTCCTATAGAAACAATTTTTCTTTGCAGGACTACAGCTACCATTGTTATATATATGGTCTCTTTCTAACATGAGGTATCCAGCATCAGAGTAAAAATGAAGTGTTTTGGCCACACTGGCACGTAATAAAAATGAATACAAACACATTATGAGCCATTCTACGGAATTGGAATTTGAACCACCCCCCCCCCCCCTCCCCAACCCACATATACATCTAAAACACACTCACTTTTATTGATTATTCTATAGAGTGACAGATTACTTACAAGTGGTACAAACACAAGAATAAGGATGACTGTAGTCCCCACAAGGAAGCCGGTACAGAACAAAGCTGTAAAGGCATCAATATAAGTGTCGAGGGAGTAGGTGGAGACAATGATGACAGCCAAAACTACACTGGTCACATAGATAGCTGCAGCCACATACTTGGAGTCATCTAGTCCTTTCACTTTCACTTTACGGATGGAGAAGGCTAGTACCAAAGCAATCACTTGTAGGGCCATCTTGTAGCCATAGAGAACTCCAAGGAAAATGCCACGAGAGGTGGAAGTGCAGAAGTACCCATAATATTTAGTAATCTTTTCTTGAGGCTGCAGAGAGATAAACTTTTACATGTCATGTAGCAGAGGTAGGCAGTATATTGTCTAATTGATCTATCCTTACTTACCCCTTTAGTGTCACTTGGATTCCCACTATCTGGTAATCTCTTTGCAATGAGTCCTCCATTAATATTTAGTGCAGTATACATAATCAATACAACTAGGTCAACAGCAACCATGAGAAAAACTGCTAGAATCAACATCCAGTTCTTTAGATTCTGTAGGACACATTTTCAGAATCAAATTTTTTCATCAGATCATAATTCACAAAGTATTAAGAACATGGTACATGATGCCGTATTTCCTCAAGTAGATTGTTTTAATTTCATGAGCTTTCATGCCTAGTTATTATTTATACTTTATTGAGCAATTTGGCCATCTCACCAGTGAAAACTCCACTGTTGTGTTTGCTAAATGTCCAGATTTAAAGTGGATGCAGTCATCTTCTCAACTATTATCTTCCCAGAAATGAACTGATTATAAAATAATTGATGCTCACTTCACTGGGTGCTCTCATATGGATGTCATTCACCTATTCTGCTCACAGCTTCATACTTTTGGACACTATTAGATAATGCTAGAGAAGTTTAACTCACTTTTCTAAAATGTAAGATGGCTAAAAATACCCCAAACCATAACTCATAACTCAGGTTAAAACTCATACTGGCAACCTTACAGTTGCTTTGGCTTCAACTAGCTACAAAAACATTTCCAGCATCAACTAGCTACAAAAACATTTCCAGCATGTCATTACTCGTTTTAGAAAAATGGTGGACTTAAAAAAGGTTCAAACACTGAAATTCATCTTCAAAAGAATATCTATAAAACACACCAAATTTTCCCACTTTGTCCACAACCAATATGTTTCTGTCTGCAAAATAACTATTGTCAGATGAGTAAGGTTTGTCAACTTAATCTAGCTAGCAAACATGGTGTATTGTAAAGAGAACAAGTGTCGACTCAGTTGATCCTGTACCAAAGTGCTAGCACTATAAACAAAAAAGAATGGTATATGCTGCCATATTTTGGGTATAATAATAAAAAAACAAATTAGACTGGTTAAAAGGAGAAAATAATACTCGTTTGTATAGTCCTTCCTGCCACAAAGTTCAAGGAAGCTGCTACACCTGTTGTCTAGCAAGGGAATGACTTATTAACAGAATTCAAGAAGAATAACTCCAACAAGGTATGGTCTGTGCTGGGTTTGACAGTACAACAGAAGAATGACATTAGAAAGCACTCAACTTTGTGCCAATGCTCAACTACTAATACTTTAAACAAACAAATAAAAAATAAAAAATGTAAAGAAGATCAAAATGTTTTTATTTCTACATATATTGCATTCATTTATCAAAAACAAAAACGACAACAAGACTGTACCCATGTGAACAACCACCATTGATTCATACAAAGACTTTCTTGAATTTGCAACTAGCTCACTTGATGTTTTACATCTAGCTGAAATTTATAAGCAAATTTAAGTTGATATCGAGGAAATTATGTCAGGTGTGATGCATGGTCTAATTGTGCGGGCAGGCTATCTCACTTCAAGAGTGTAAATTCTGCGTGGTCTGCTATCAAGGGTTTTGTCTATTTGAGGAAATAATTATGGTAAATTACACATTAGAAATACTTTTTTCTTTGATGAGGGATTGTTAAAGATGTAGTAAACTCGTCCCATTTTAACTAAAATGGTTCCAAAACAGAGAGAATAGCCAAAGGAAGTCATCCAGGGAGTCAAGTTACAGAACACACTGACAACGTCAACATTGGTGGAAGGTACAGCAGCAAAGATGACGTCAATATATAGAATGATGGCCCCTATTATGATCAGATAGTTGAGGTTTGAGCTGGCCAGTCGAATCAACCTATATAACATCAAGTATAGGGGAGGTCAAGGTGGGAGAATAGAAATCAAGGGTTAAAGGAGAGAAAATACAAATTCAATGGTGAGTGGAGTGGAGTGTCAATGGGAACAAGGAGAATGAAAAGAGTGATGTTGAATGGAAGAGAAATTAAAAATGTTAACTCATGAGAATCACTGTTATTTGAAGTTGATGTTCAGATCTCTCTGTGCTGTTCATTGCAATCAGTATCATTCTTACATACATAATGCTAAATTTCACTCCTGCAATTTGTATGGCATTTAGATTATAATATCTTACTTGGTATTCCGGAAGATGAAATTGAAAAAGAAGCAGGTAATTGCAAACACAATACCCACAATAGCCAGTGACATGTAGAGGACAATATGAAGAATATTAATGGTAACTGTGATGATCTTGGGAATTCCATCATATGGCACCATCCCTGTATACAAACATGCATAAGCACAGCAACTTCATGCCAGAGTCAAATTATTCAACTTCTATAAACAGATTAACTGTGATGGAAACAATAATATATTATATTATACAACTTCTATTATCTCACATACACGAAAAAAATTAATGACATACAATATGGCTGGAGCCCCCTGGTCAGAATGCCCTGGCCACAATATTGTGGATACAAAATAAAAATATATATTATTCGAGTCTTGGATTATTAAAGTTGATATGTTAACTTAATGTGAGAGGCACAACTACTTCCTGTATCCTTGTCACTCACTTTGTATTTGACCGCATCCTAATGGCAACCCCAAATATGTCCTGACCAGCTTAACTCGGCTGGCTCCAGCCTTGTAATATCAAAGATTTTGCTATACCATGCCACACTGTAGTTATGCTTTCCTTCGGCCTGTACTTAAAGGTAAGGTTATCTGCTCCTGCTGCACCATTTAAAACATTCGCAATTTCAACCCAGTCTAACGACACACTGCCATTAGTTGCTGCAAAAGGAGAGAACATTATTACAAACAATTCAAATCTCGCAAAACATTTGAAATTTGATATTTATCCCAACATCATTATTAAATGGCGAGCAAAGAAAGATTTTGTCCAGTTACTCAGATTTTTTAAAGCTTTACAAATGTACTTGGACAGATTCAATGACATGGTTGCATAAATTGATTGTGCACATGGCTGACAAAGCATGGCAGGGTATGATTAGCTGCAGTAAATCTGACTAGATGACAGACACAGAGGGAGCACTTCTCAAGCATCACCTACTGGCTGCAGTAGTAGTGGAGCTGAAGAAGGATATATGCTATGAAAGGAGGCCAGGTATTCATGTATAGTACACACTGCAACAGAAGTTGTTCTATGTATATTATGCACCTTCGATAATAATTTTATAAATATCATGTTTTTGAATTTCTTTTTAATGGCTAACTTAGGATATTCACTTTGGATTTTGATATTGAAATGTACGCAACTCTGGAGTTGCTCTATATCCTACATATATGACAGTACTTTAAGCCATTATACATAAGAATGGAGTTAGCTGCACATTCTCGTTGAAGTATTTGGTAACCAAATGATTTACAGGTAAAGGAGTATTGAATGATATCTTGTTTTTCTGCCTAAAATGAACCTTTGAATCGACAAGCATAGTTTTGTTTACTCTGCATACAACAAGACCATGCCTTTGTACTACATTTTAAAAAAAATTGGGTGTTTTTTTTGTGGGATGGAGGGGGGGTGTGTGTGCATGTGTGTGGGATGTGTGAGGGGAAGGTGAGGTCGGGGTGGGGGGTATGACAATCATGCACCTAGCCTTAGCCCTGTCCGAGCTAAGATAGTCTATGTACTAGTCTTCCATATCAAGCTCACAAATTAAAAAAATTAAATTCAGCACTTTCACACTCGTGTTTCACATTATACGAGTACATAATTTATAGACAATCATGCATGCTAATATAAATTATGAGTGGTCTGATTCACCTTCTCAGTGTATGGCTCATTTCAGTTTCCTTTTCATCAATCATTATTATATACCCCCAGAATATATTGTGTTTGATACTCCTTTCCCCACTCTCACCCCTTCACCTCAACTGGAGGAAAATTTGTAAATGCATTCTGGAAGCTCGTAAAATTTAAGTGATGCCTGAAGAGTTAAAGAATGATCAGTAAATCGGAACATGCCATTTCTTATATGGAGCAAACTCAAATAGTATATTTTATTTAAAAGATCCATACTTCTCTTAACATATTTGTAGCCCCTTCACAATTACTTGTCACTTCTGCATGATACTGAGTATTAGCCTTCAAATAGTATATTACTACATGCATGCAAAAATTCTTCGGTAAATCAGTGGGAGAGGAGGAATCAAAGACAATGGTAGCCCCTGTCTGAAGCTAAGAGGTGTGGCAGGCAAAGTGGTTATGAGTCCACTGCTTAGCTGGAAGGCAAAAAGGAAGATTTTTGTGCTTACCACAACAATGATCAAAGACTGGAAACCAAACTCTAATGTTCAACCTAAGTTGCATTGAATATTCTCTCTATATGGATCTGACAGTTTTAGCATCCATGTTAAGAGTTCAAGTTATTTGTATCCATGAGTATCATAAGCAAAATTTGTTGGTTTATATACCTGTGGTAAAACATTCATGAAAAAAACACAGTATTCTATCCTTGGGTATCTCAGTTAATGTTAGATTAACTTACGATTTTTCACATTGCGAAACTGGAAGATTATGAGCTCATTTAAAATTCTAATTCCTTGGTCATTAAACATAACTGGTCCCTGCAAAAATTAAGCATATTTTAAAAAAATCAAAATGTATAACCACATCAATTACATTCCTGCATACCGTCACTCCATCAAACATGGTCTCTTCAATGTTTCTAAAAATGATTTTTAATAATAAGTCACTGGCATAATTGAAATCTTCCAGCCTAAAGGGGTGAGATACATTGTATGCTTCTGCCAAGTCTTTGTTCACAGAGCTTTCAGAGATATCTGTGTGGGAGAAAGAAACATCAATAGCAAGAAGAAGAGCATCAATACCAAAGAGAACAACATCACTGTGACAAACTGAAAGCAAGAGTTTGCATGAAGTTGTGCAAGAACAGCCTCATCCACATTGACTTAGACGTTCACTGCTTTCTTAATAATAGATCAATATATATATTGGGGAATAACTTACCATTGAGAGTCTTAATGAGAGCATATGCCAATGTCCAAACGCCATCATGACAATACTGCGAATATTCAAGAAATGTCAAATTGAGAGGAGGCTGTCCTTTGAAAAGCTTTTCTGCTTCTAAAAATCCTCCAACAGACTGTATAGGATAATCGAAAAATTATATGCTACCATGATATAGTACATCACTTCTTTCCCCAAATGAAGGATGCATTCGTACATGTAAGTTTGATATCAAACCTTCCCCTAACGAATAGATGAATGTTGAAAACCATTATAGTACTGCAAGACAATGTGGCATAGAAGTTCTCTTAATCGCTCTGGCTCTTACATACAATTTGTATATCTAGCTAGAGTTATTCATTTTTCTTTGTAAGTATTTTATACCTAAGCATTACTTTCCCGAATTAATCTTTTCGTGTTCTTTGTGCGTTGGTGTGCGTGTGTGTGCAGGACATGGTGGCATCTCTGATTTGATGCAAGTTTCAATGTGGGAAGGTCTGCAGAAGGAATTAGTGATTGTCTACTGCAACCTGTAATAATCTGTAATAATCAAACTCCCCTTATCCAGGCAGCTTGGAAATGGGTGCCAATAATTCAAAAATGGTCGTATCTGGGAAGGTCCCACTTTTAGGCCAGGTTTGATGTGGATTCGCATTGAATTTTACATCACTACATATATTAAGTACCTGCATACCACTCATGTACAGTAACTGAAAACAACAAAAACACATCATTTACAAAAGAAATGATGGAAGTTTGCCTCAGTGATTCAGGTCCCATACGAGCTACAGTATTGTGCCATTCATTTACATAAAGAATACTTCAAAGTCAGTGAGTGAAATCTGGGGCATCGAAAGCTACACCTGGCATGTCTGAATGGTGGTCTTCCATGGCTTCCTCCCAACGCTCTCATCATCACTGTTGCGTGCACTCTTCCATGTAAGGCATCTTCAGGTAGAGCTAAATCTAAGCAACGAATCTAAGCAAGAATCGCTCTCTGTCGACAAGAAACTGGACTCTACTACTGTCAAAATGAGTCACACTTCCGTAAGCCGAATGACCATCTTCCCATGGTCTCCTCCCCTTCACTCTCATTATCACTGTTTTGGCCAGCCTTCTGCATTGATCTAGTCACAGACATTTTCAACAAAGCAAGAAACTAGCTAGAATCAAAGGAAGAATTGCTTCTCTGGACAAGAAACTGTACTGTTCAGTCCCACTTCCGTGAGTTCGAGAACCACAGGCAGTACACGTGATATGATGGTGCAATATAGGCAGAGAGCAATAGATGGATGTGCTCAGATGTGGAGCATCTGGTTAAGCAGAGTCTGAGTGTACATCCATACATTGCTCACAGCAATATGAGGCATACAGTAAACACAATTTGGTACTTGTGATATAACACCAGGAAGCTTTTGTTTGCTTACCTCAATGGAATTGATTCTTTTACCAAACTCAGCTTATTATATTTGCATTCTAATAGTTGGTAACATTGACCCTTGAAATATTTTTTATAGCTAAATGGTTATATAAAATACCACAAATAAAATCGGTGGTCAATGGCCAATCAGTAAACAAATTTACCACCATAAGTGTATAGCTACAGATGGAAACATGCACATGAATCATAAAAAATACAATAACATATATATGCTAAACAATTGTATTCTAATGACATGCATAGTAGACTGTTCATAGAATATTACTTCTGGTTTACCAGGACCACTGTGCACAAAAAAAAGGGAGAAATCCTTACATTGCTGACCTCATTGTTTAGCATAGTATATGTGAGTCTCTAGTATAGTAATAGTGTATGGCAATGTAGGCTAGTATATGATATTAGTAGTTGAGTCAAAACTAACTATACCATCATGATGCACTCCCCTGCACTTTGTACTAGCATGTACAACCATGCACTAGCATGTACAACCATGCACTACTTGCACTACTCTACAGTACCAAGGACTACTTGGACTAATCTACACTAGCATGCACTACTTGCACTACTCTACTCTACTATGCACTGCCATACACCATCTTAAATTACCATGCGCCACTGTGCACTCTCCTACACTATCATGCACAACTATATGCATACCTTACACTAACATGCACTACTATACACCACCATACAGAACCCTGCACTAATTCCAATAACCTACATTAATTTACACTATCCTACACTACTATACACTACACGGCACTACACTACCCTACACTACACTACACGACCCTACACTACCATACACTAATTGTATACTACCCTACACTACCCTAGATATTACCCTACACTATTGGTACTACCCTAGGCTAACATGCACTACTATGTACAATTAAGTACTTCCACTTACCATGGAATGCTTAGTAAATAGTGTATGGTGTTATCTATTTATAGAATTTTTATATATCGGGTGTGCTAGAACTTTGTCATGGGACAACATCCAGTTTTTCTCAGTCCCTTTTAATGTAGGCCATAGTACTAACATGGAACTGCAAGGAGCAAGAACTTCACACACAAGGTTTACTCTCATTAAGGAATATAAACTCTACCATAAGTTAATAGACATTACATAACTTACAATTCCTGTAGATGTTATGCGGTCTTTATCTTCCTTGGTGATAAACTTGAAGTTAAGGAATGCCAAAGAATCAGACAAGACACTCTCCCTGTCAGCTACACTACAATTTAAGTCTTCATCCTGCACCCTCCACCACACACGCCGATACCAGCCAAACGTGAGCAGCAGGTACTTCGGCAACTTTATTCCTCTGTCATAGGCCTGAGCATGATAGTTGGTAGTCATTATCAATAATACACTTCTAAGTTGTTGTGAAAAGGTATCAAAGATTACAGTAAGGTCTATATTCTGCAATGGTAACTGCAGCTGTCAAATATAACAGTTATTTCTCTTTGAAGACGATTAGAATTGGAAGGACAGATGCTACCATGTAAGTTCTGGTTTGAGGTGGAAAAGATTTTTGCGATCTTTGTTCAGATATACCCTCTATCATCAGGAAGTGAAAAATGCATGTGCATATATTGGCTATCATCCCAAAAGAGTTAATCACTTTGTGAGCAAGAGTTAGATTTCTCCATAGCAGTGCAACTGTATCTTTGACCATCTTTTCAGTTGATTCTGCTGTTTTGGAGATCTCTTCTGCAGATAAAGACTGCATAGGATCTGGAAGACGTTCAGAACTCCTTTGACTCCGAGAAAGGATGTGTTCTTGGATTGATTCTGTTTGTAAATTTTGTTGTAGTTTTTTGGCTTGCTTCAATTGACTACCTAATGAATTTTAATGCTTGTTCATTCTTTGTATTACACCACAACCAGACAGCATAAGAAAATGTAACATAAAACAACTCAGTAGACAAAAGTTTTAGTCCAGTTTTGGGAATGCAGCATCAGGCCAATCAAATCAAATTGTCAGATGTTTAGTTTCAAGTAGGCATAACCTGATTTGTACATGAGCTCATTAGCACGGGTTGCCCCAAAGTGGTGGCTTTGGGGGCTGAATCCCCCACCATACGAATGCACACACACAAACATACAAAGACACACCAATACACAAACATACACACACACACACGGATCTGTAATTATTGGAGAGCAACATTTTTGCTTGGTTTTTCTCCCTATTAGTTTAGTTGTAAGCCACAGTATTATTTGTGCAGTTGCACTAACAATTATAATATAATTGTGTATAACTCCGAGTTAGATGTGATGACATACCTTGCATAGAAGCTTTCTCGCATTCGGAGCATATGCAGAAATCAGAAAAATCCTTGAAGTTTTGTCCTACAATTACAAAATATGTACAATAGCAACAGAAGTACTAGCAATAGCAGTAGTAGCTAATATATGAATATTCATGTTCTTCTGCCTAAAATACATTTCCAATATTTTATATTGACATACTGCACTTACAAATGGCTCAGGCCCGAGACTATCTATGCCTCTGTCACTTTCAAATAACTTCTCCGAGTATGTGTAGCCAATGCCATCCAATAGTCGCTTTAAGCGATCAATAGTCTATGATATAACAATAAATAAGGAAATTAACTGATAACAATGGCTCGAAAGAAAAACGGTCCTGTGAATATTCTTTATTGAGCATTATCAATTCTTGCCTGGAAGTATCTACATAGTGTTTAGAAGGGTCAGAGTACAGTTCTTATAATACAAGTCTGAGTAAATATGATGAGTTATATATTGAGTTCGCACCAAAATTTTCATGAGCTGAAGGCAGTGTAAATACAGCTTGGAATGAAATATTCCACGACAAATGCAATAAATTGTTTATTTTATGTTCTATTTACAAAAAATAATTACTTACTTCATGTAATACTTAATTTGCCGATCCCTCACTGAATCTGTCAGTCCAGATTGACACCATCTACCACGAATAAGTTTTTTCTAGTTTTCTTGAGTGTTTATCTATTTTTATTTTGCTGTTAATAAATTGTCTACTGCTTCGTCATCTACTTCTGCTCTCTTGGAAAAAGTTGCCACAACTCTAGAAAAACTGTAGTTAAATATGCCATGTGCATTAGAAAATATATCCACTAGTGGAGTATGTCTAACACCTTGCCTATATACTATGGTGAGTATATCAAGTATATATACAGAGTAGGAGGCCCAACATGTTGGGATCAAGTGAACTACAGATCTTTAGGTTGTCCTTGCTCCTCATAAAAACCATAGACAATTTACTTTCCAATATCATATTCTATAGCGAAAATTCTCTAATATTTGAGCTTACATTGATATTAGGAACAACTTTTTATCAGCTAGCAATGCTCTCTGCTTTGACAAAGAGTTCAATGAAACAGAAAACTGCTGGACGAGGTTCCACATTAGGTGATCGGTTATATATTCATTGTGCAAATGCGCAAAGGAAAATTGAAATACAATGAATGCAGCTAATATTTCTGCAGGTGAAAGCTTCTTGTAGCATTCAATTAACTGGCATGTTCTGATAAGTGGCATTTGGATAAGTGGCCTCTTTTTTAATATATATAATATTAAAAGGAATCAGACGGTGTTCCCCTTAAAAAAATATAGGTTGGACATCAAACTTTTGTAATACGTTTTCTAAACTCTGAGCTATGAGATTGTAAACATTGAATTGGCAGAAATAACTATCTGGATTTAGCTAGAGCTGAAAACTCATAAATAATGACCCAAATATGAGAATTACTAAATTTTGAATGGTTCTGTTTCTAGCCTTGTGGAATTATGCTAACATTTTTGTAGCATTATTAATGCATTAGAAAATCAGAGAATTGTACTGGCATTATATGCATACCATGAAAAATTTAGAGCAAATTATATGTATATGACCTTGAAGTTGGGTGGCCATCACAAGTCACCATGACCTACCTAACAAGTAGATAAGTTGGTCAACGCATAGTATAGTGATTTATTACAGACACAACATATGCAACTAGCCTGCTACATACCACAATTAGGAAATTTCAACACAAGTCACATGCTCCATACAGCTTAGATACAGACAAGATCAACAAAGTTTGATTTTTATTTCTTGACGGCACTAGTATATTTAAAGGTTGGCTTCCAAGAAAGATATGGTGACACTGCTGATGGAGTCTCGACAATAAACAGGCAAGGTAGAAGAAATGAAGTGAACTCTCTCTGCTTGTAGGTCAGTATATAGTACTCATTCAATCCTTATTTGTCGTGTTTTTATCATTAGAAGAATGAATTGAAAGTGATCAAAATAGAAAATAACTCCAAATTTGGTGATATCCATAGTTTGTTGTTTTGAAGATTAAAGTTTCAAGCAGCTTTTGTTTAGTTTGTTTGGCTATTTTTTGACAATATTTCAGCCAAATGTTTTGGTCTCTCTCATATAGTAAAATAACAAACAAGAGCTGATTATAAGATAAATCTAGATAGTTACACCATTTTGCCTAGTCAAACTCTCCTTGTCCCAAATCTATTATGACATCACCAGTTAAGGATAGATATGATAATACTAACTAAAACGTGCATAGTTTAGTTCTGTTACATTATATCCTCTTTCAAAAGGAACTCATCCCGAGTGACCATTTTGCTGTACTCCGGTAGGGCTCAGTTCCTTCTCAGGTAGTATCACTTGTTCTCACACTCTGGTCTGATTAGCACAGGTGGATTTGATGGTGAGATGATGGGTTCACAGCTTCAGACAGTTTGTGTATGTGGTAAAGCAGACAATGTGAGTGATGAAGCATGTAATGGAGACTTAGTCCTGTCATCTACTGAAGTGCCTTGCTCAATGGTTCCATCTGTAGCTGTTCCAGCCAAAGCCACTTCAACTAACTTAGGAGGGCGTCCAGGGCCTTTTCGTTTGTTCCCATACCAGTAGTACCTAGCCAAGGCTTCACTCTGTTCTGATGCACTTTTACAGTGTCTTGCCGAGGAAACTACAGTTTCACTGAACTTCTCTCTCACTGCATGCTAGATATATATGCTTTACTCAGAACCCCAAAACTTAATACCACAGCATATCCCAGAAGGTGATGGCATGGTGGAGCAATTTAATCTCGTTGAAGACCATGCTGTATAAAAGAGTTTCTCAGTATGAGGGCCAGTGAGATAGACATCTATTTGGCAGCTACTTTGGAGAATTGACCTTTCCCCATTATTGTGATATCAGCTCCAGTATCAATCACACCATCTGCACAGACTCCATGCATGTCCACATGGGATAACTGAGATTGACTTTCCCCATCAGTAACATTATGAGCTTAAACTGCTCCCCTTCATCTGATATAGATGAATACAAGAAATCCATCATGAGTGTGGACTCACTAGGCAATTCCTTAGTGATGATTTTCTTGGTCTGCTTTTGCCTACAATCTTTCATCATTTGACCAGGCTTCTTCCAAATGAAGTATTTCCTCATGTTGAAGCTGCTTTTGCCATTGCCATTGTAGGTTGCTCTGTTGCCTTGTCTGGAAAGGTTCTTAATGACCTCGAGACTGCATTGGTCTGTATGGCTGTGGTTGAGATGATTTCGTGAACTGCTGTGTCTTCTTCAGATCTAACAATCACTTCTCCTCATTCCTGGCAGCCATACAGAGCCCATATTATTCGGTAGCTCCTGACAACACTGCTCCTGTCATCGATTCATATCGGAGACCTTCGTGGAGTTGTCCATGCATCAGAGTGTCTCAACTCTCTGTAGATATCTTATCCCAGATGTATGCAATACGGAAAGTCCTCTCCAAGTGTCGAATGAAGTCTACAACAGAACTCCAGACTCTGTGTCGAAAATCCTGAGCAGCAAGTGTCATGCCACCTGGATCAACTCTTGCATGGAGGCTCTCAATGTCAGTGTGACAAACTTAGCCTTTTCCTCTGATCTCCACAGATTCCACTTTGCCCAATGCATGCCCTTTGAGCTGCATTAGAAGCTCCTCTTCTGACCAAGAGTTCCAGATAGTGGCCCATTGCAGTGATGGCAGCTGGTCACATCAAGATGTGTCTCAACATCATCTGCAGTGAATTCACCTACTGGTGGAGCTTTCCCTCGATGCATTATCATCGAGTTAACAGAGTGATGGACTCCAGTGCTGCAGCAGGGTGTGCAGGAGGAGCACAGAATGACTGGCAGCACCACATGAGGTTTAGCTGACAATGTCACATAGGGTGTGGTTATGGTTATTGATTATAAGTGGTTTGTAAACTGGAGGTACAAGAGGAGTATATAGCTTCCACTCATGTTAGTGTGGCTGCATCTTCTAGTTCAAGGACTTTTCGTTGAAGCTTCTCCAACTAAGCATCCTTTGCAGTGATTGCTTCATCATTATTGGTTAGTTGGAAACAGCTCATTCTCCACAATTCATTCCCTCGCCCTTTCTCTTTCTCCAATTCTCCATTCAACTTGCATACACACCCTTTCTCTCTTTCTGGCTCACCAGTCAAGCCAGTTGTCATTGCTCCCAATTCTTCAAAGCTTCGACCTCCTCTAGCTTCTCTTCCAAATCGGTGAGGAGCTCACTGTCCTTCTTAGTCATGAAACTATCTCTTTCTACTTCATCTGCGACTTCACTTAAATAAATGGGGTCGGGTTCTTACACCATCAGGAAGTGACCATCCACATCCATTAGTTAAATTGCTTCCTTTTCATCCACTTCCGGTGGAGCGGTGAAGAACATTGCATGGCTCCTTTCCAATCTCCATCAGCTTTTCTTCTTCCACAGGTCTTGTCTCAGCATTCCAATCACCCATAGACAGCTTCAAAGTCCAAGCAATCTGCTGTAGATAAGTGCCTGTCAGCTGCTTAGGATTCAGAGGTAGGGTATGGACACGGGTACTTTCTCTATACAATCCATTTCTGGAAATTATTCTTCAGTGACAAAAGAACTATCTAACTAACCTTCAACTATGGTTAGTAACAACAGGTAGCTGTCTAGCTAGGAGATTCATATCCTCCCTGTAAGATAGGTACACTATTTTGTCCAGTCAAACTCACATTGTCCAAATCCATATGACATCATCAATTAACCCTCTCACCGGTAACTTTACAGAGGCTTTTTTCTCAAAATGAATGATTTTCTTAATATTTATTGTAATTAAAGACACGTGATGTAAAGTACCTAGCAACCATATATCAGGTGATAGCTAATGAGTGGATGAATATTGTAACAAAATGTGGTGGCCTAGCAATAAACCACAACATCGTGAATCTCATTATAAGAACAGGAACTGTCACTAGCTTTCGTTATTATGTACACTAAGAATGTTTGTCCACTAAGAATGTTCAACAGTTTACTATTGCTCATTGAGTGACAGGTTAGTAACTGGCATACGAAGAATATATTTTTGGCAAACATATGTATGAATATCATTATATCAAGCTATATAGAAACAACCACATAACTGTGAATATGATTACATGGAGCTGATTAGGAATGGGTACTTTCATCACTGACTCATCATAGTCAGAAGGAGAGATGTTTGAAGGACCTAAATATATCAGAATAAATCTTATTATATATACCTAGATTATGTTACATGCATACCAGCAAGAGAGGTAACAGCAGGTGGGCAAGGGCTAGGGCTAACAATGACAGATCTTGTCAGAGCTGCTAGCTCATTCACTTCAACCTCATGGCTTCCCAAGTAAGCAGGGGTATTTTCTTCATCTTCTTAAGAGCTATCACTCTCGGAGAGGCAAAAATCATTATAAAAAAGCTGACCATCTCGATCTATATTCCAAAACCGGAAGTGAAGTTTGACATCACATTTTTTGTGGTTACCGACTTAATAAATACGTTATATTTTAAACAATGATAGAGCAAAGCTTTAGGTATGCGAAAATATGTTGATTTATTTTTTTCAGTGAGAAGTTAATTTTTTATTATTATTTTAGTAGCGGTAATACCATTTCGCGCCTACAGGCGCTTATGCCGGTGAGAGGGTTAAGGATAGACATGAATATGATTATAATACTAATTAAAACTTGCATAGTTCAGTTCTGTTACAAATATGTATTTTATTAAATCAGCTAAAAATCAAACTTCTAGGTTTTTGTTGTCAAAAATATTTCTTTTTCGTTGAAAAATTGGTAATAATAAAGCATTATGGCTTAGCTATTGCGCATTATCGGTAAAATCTAAAGCATTCCAGAGCACTTGCATGATAATTTGAGTGGAATAGAACCATGTAGGTAAAATCTAGAGCATAATCCATGTACCTCAGCCTTATTATTAACAAGAGAGCACCAAAATGGAGTATATTAAGAGCTTAAAGTATATTAATGTTCTCAATGAACTCTCAGTTGATAAAAGGTAGATACAATGACTTTTTCAATAATAAACCAACTTAACATTTCATTATTCTTGATGAGGTTTGGGAGCATTTAGCAAAAATGTAGAGTTAAAAAATTCAAGTTGACTATTATGAAAAATATTTTATCTATATTAGTGGTGTAGACATCTAGGGTGAAAATATTGTAGATTATTTTTGGGAGCATGCTTTTTTTAATGAGAAATTGTGGTCAAATGGGCAGGATTCTATCACTCAATAGAGTTTGTTAGGATGACTAATTATTCATAGAGGAAAGGAGATTTGAAGATTAAATGTTTCTGGCTCATTAGGAAGACGGCTAAACACTTGCTCATTTTTAACCCAGTGTTTTACAAATATTATTATTTCTGATATTTTTGTTTACCAGAATTATTTCATTGCTAGTGGGGGGGATTGTGATCACTCACTCAATTTATGCTTCCTATATGTGACAACAGATGGGTTTGGTCCATTTTTGTCACAGAGGAAGGGGAGGAGGGGTGTCAGGAGCCACCAATGTTAGCGTTCTTGTACCATGGTTATTTGGGAACAAATCAGCTGCTATATGTACATCTACTATTGATTTCCTTTACCAGCCATTTTTATTATATATCTGAGAGATTTTAAATAACATCAGTTCATTAGAATTGGTAGGGTATGGCTATGCTCCAAAATTCCTCATAGAGAGTATAAAATTGACATTTTATATAATATAGGCATGAAGTTTAGGACAACACTATTGTAAATAGCAATATCATGCTTGCATTATGGATGTACTTACAACTGTAAATAATTTCTCATTTTGGACTATCAGAGCCACTTTCCTCCAATGGTACTCCTTAATGGTACTGAAGTAGGCATATGCCATGGTCTCTTCTATGACGAGCATCTGGAAGTAATAGGGAAACCTCACTCTGTTCATCAGTGCGGTGGAGGAGGACACACATGATATCTAAGGTTCAATTTAAAATATGTGATAAGGAAGCATTCAGAATTAGTTTCTTGTCTAAATCCACATCAATAATTAACTTGTTGAGAACGAAAAGGCAGTAATCATGGTAAATCACTCACATCACATGTTGAAGCAAATTTTGATATTAACAACAACAAAATTGAACTTCTATAACACAACAACTTATCCAAAACAGCTTTTTTTGCATTGGTCCACCCAAGATATACAACTTTGTGAGGAAGAATATCTGAGTAGCTTGGCTGGTAAGTATTCAAGTTACAGTTTTCACTACAGTTCATTTATGAAGATTATAACTAGCTAGCGACTCTTTTTAAAACCTAGTTGAACTATTTATCTATGTATGTGGGCTATCCAATAGTAAATTAAGGGGGACTAATGATGGAATGTCTTGATTGACTTTTTTCCATAAAAGTTATGTAATAGCAAAAACATAGAACTTTATATGGACTTTAAAATTAAATATAAATGTTGTGATTGGTACATTATTGGGTGAATGACAGGCAAAATATTATAACTCTTTCACATTGATGCTCTGCAAATTTCTCTCCAAGACCAAAACATGAATTGGGTTTTATGGGTAGCTCTAGCACTCAGTTACAAGGTAAAGACAACTAAAGTCGTATCTAAATGAATATCAGTTGTCTTATATCTACAGACTAAGAGGTCACCCACTTCAGAGTCATGGAACATTGCTGAACTCAAAAGTTTTGCATAGAGCAAAAAAAAGGATTTGTTAAGGATACAAAAAGTTTGAGGTAATGTAAAAATTGACTGAGTTCTCTTCATGGGGAAAAAAAGGACTCCAAAAAGGTTCTTTTCTGTCCGCAATGATACCTCCATCAATTTTTATCAAATATTTTAAAAGCCATTTATTTTCTCTGCACATCTAGAGTTTTGACTTTGACAAAACAAGAATTTTCCATGACCTTAAAGTGGGTGACGTCTTCAAAGGAGTCATAGACAGGACATTAGGAAATTGATATAAATTTAACACCATTTATCTACTCTCAATGAACCCTCAGTTGAGATAACCAAATTACAATGATCCTCTCAATAATCAACTCGGATTTTTACTCTCTCGATGTTTTGAATAGATGTTTCCTGATGAAGGCTAGAGCATCAGGTCAAAATGTTGATTGAGTAAAAATTTACTTAGGGGTCATTGTAATTTAGTTACTAATTCAGTTGGCATTTTATTATTATGAAACAGGGTAGATCTTGGAGAGAATTTCGTGGAAAGTCAATTTGAATGACCTCAGCTATTTTGCCTGTCATTTACCCAATAATATATGTAGCCCTTTGTATTGAATATATACAAAAATATATATATTTTATATATCCATAGGCTGCATGAAAAACTTGCATGTCTTAGAACACACAACATTTTTAAGATATGCTAGGTTACTACACTTGAACCTTTCCAATTGATATATTAGGTCTTGCGCTGGAAGTGTGTTTCTCTTTTTCAATACAGTGCTGAGAAACTATAGCAACTTGAGCTAGGTTATGTTGTAGGTTGGGCCCAACAGAGTAACTCCACAGATGAAAACTTATCTGATTAGTTACTAAAGTTTGTCAGCATTTACAGTTTAGGCTAGCTAACAACTTACTTGATGTATAGCATTTTTCAAATGAGCAGTTGAATACATACAGCTACTATAGCTATAGATGCTACATTGATCTGTGCTTGGTCCAAAGAAGAAAGTTCAAAAATGAATTAGTATACTGCTCAGTTTGATAGCTAATATAAAACAGCTGCAACAGGAACAGCCTTTAAACTGTATATATATATATATGCTCTCTCTTGCCATCATCCTTTGTTACATCAGCCTTTCTGCTCAGCTTCCTTGGTGTCTCCTGACATGTCCACTTTGTTTCAGCTTGTCTCATTGTTCTTGATGTTGCTCAAGAGATTTCCTCTCCTATCATTGCATCTTGCTTACTCTCAGCCACTGCAGTCTGGGTTCCATTGATTTCTCCTCAGTCTGATTATTTCTTGACTGTTCTATGCTGGCTCCTGCAGCTTCTCAGCTGGAGTATGAATAACACATTGTTGGCACATGTACAGTACATCTTTGTGCTCCATTGTGGGCAAATGATTATGTTCACGTGGACATTGTTCACTTGGTGGACACACAGCATATATTTGATTTATGATATATAAGGTGTATATGTGTTTATAAATATGAATAATATATATATATACACACCAGCTAATGGTTGTAAATTGAAGATCATTATTAGAACTCACATATTCAACATTGGCCCAATTTTTGCTATAAGCACCAATGGGCACTCATTTGTATAAATGAATCATATGTGCTGAAAAAGGTTTACATTGTGAGTGGTCAAAAAGGAATATAGAAGTAATTGTTATCCCTATCACAACTGCCATCATGGATGTCTTTTACAGGCGTTTAATATTGTTGTTCTTCTGCTGACCAAGGCTGTAGGGTTACCTTTGCCTTTATGGAAAGCATAAAAAAATTAAGTCAACAATCAGTTAACCCTTACCGGATGGGCATCACAAATCTGTGACACAATAAATTAAGTATGGAGGACAACTGTCACGAATATGTAACTTGCGCATTAGTAGTCACAAGGAAGAGTATCACAAGTTCGTGATGGATTTCTTCTTTATGACTGCCCCTTTACTATGCACCATAACTGCTGAAAATGTCCTGCACCCTTTATTGTAGAAGCTCTGGTGCCCAAAAGGTTCTTATTATCATCAATTGTTGGGTTTATTCTTTCTAGTAAGATCTCTGGCAAAATCTTTTCATTATAGTGTTACCATGGTACCATTACCATATGCAAATTGATCAAATTGCTGGCCACGCCACCAAAATCTCTACTTCTTGTAACTACTCCCACACACTTATGACTCAGACTTCCAAATTTGGAGGTAATGTGAAGTGCCTGAAGCTCTACAGTTCTATAGAGAGATATTGTAATATCAACACATCAGTTTGTAACTTGAGTACATCCCACACCTTTTACCACAACTGTAACTACGCCATCAAAATACTCAGAGTGGCTTTTAGGCTCAGTATAGTCGTAGTAGTATAGTAACACTATAAATCTATAGAAAGAAAACATATTAACAGTGGTGTCATAATATGTAGATGTCCGAAATCAGTCAGTTTCTATCACACGATGGTGAGATTTAAATTATTTCTGTATTAGTTCTTCTAATCCTTTACCAGATTGGTGCCCAAGTAGATATCCAAACATGTAATTTCGAACTCGTTTGAAGTAATTTTGAATATTTTCTTGACGGACACTATCAAGACCAGCGAAGCCCAATAATGTTGTAATTGTAATAAGCCCTGGTATGACGCTTTGCTTGTGCCCAACAGCATTCTATCGGATTACACTCTAAATGATATTTAGGAATGAAGTGACAAGCATGACCACGGCTATGAAGAAAAGGAAAACAAATTCATTAAAATCTGGATGACTGGATAATTCTTTTCGCATACGTATCATCCACCTTCATTTTAGGATGGTACTTTCCTCTCTTTTGTAATACATTGATCATTCCTTGAGGTATAGAAACTCTCTCCCCTGTTCACTACTTTAGTCATTGAAATATGCTTACCATTATATATTGTGTCATGCATCAGTGGTTGAGAGCCTCCTTCCTTGCCATTCATATGGTGAACATTAAGAGATTCATCTGCATCTTAGACTTTGGAGGCATTCTTGATACAGAAAAATCAGTTGCAAATGATTCTTCACAATAAAGTGGGCTTTATTTAGAGAAAAAGGTGTGTATATTTCTGGTTGGACCTAGCAACCAGCAAAAGTTGTATTTTTCTTTGTAATATGGATATTTAGAGCATAATGAACACTTATTGTATTGGTTGTCAAGGTCTACTTTTGAAGCTATTACACGAAGTAAAATGCATGTGTAAATTTTTATAGCTTTTGTGCGCCATTCTATTGAAGGGTCCTTATCAATGAGCTAAAACACAGCAAGTAGTTAGCTATATGCTATATAGACAGTTACCGGAATAAAATTTGTAGTATCCCTCCAGCAAGTCAAAGACAAAAAATAATAGGTGAGAAAAATTGTTCAGCTTGAATGAAATCGTAGAATAACTAGCTCAACAAGAAACACTATAACCAAAAGATCAAGAAACTACTTGTCCAGAGAATCCAGGTTGTTTTCCAGTAACAATGGCAGAACCTATGGTTGTTTCGAACTTAAATCTAGCCTTAGATAAGAACTTGAAGTACTGTACTTAAAAATTGCATGTGAGTAAAATATTGCCACCTGAGTGCCTGTTTTATTTAAATGGGTGTTGTACCCCCGACGATTTTTTTAAATTTCGTCCCCCTCATCCATTAAGAGTTAATGACTTTATTATATAATTTACCAAATAATCACAAATGACGTGCTAGTGAGCAGGGGCCGATCCAGTGGTTAAATTGAAAAATAAGTATTTTCATGCTATTGCATGCAGTAAGAGTTTTCATGACAACCCACATTTTCTCATGATCACTCTTTCAGTTGTGAATGATATATGCTGTATATTTTCTCCACAGGTATGGCTAACCTCTGTCCTGTGCCCTCAAAAGCCCTCTAAAACCTACCGACTGTCAGTGGCCTACCACGTCATATTCAGTATATTGACCGTTATGTATAGCATATAGCTAGAGGGTAGCACAGGACTGAGGTTAGCCATACCTGTGGAGAAAATATACAGCGTATATCATTCACAACTGAAAGAGTGATCATGAGAAAATGTGGGTGGTCATGAAAACTCTTCCTGCATGCAATAGCATGAAAATACTTATTTTTCAATTTAGACAATACTGTGGAATAGCTAGATAACATTATACACTAGCTGTAGACACATCCTCACACACGACCCTTTACCAATTATTGCCATACATGTACGCATGCACAGAACATCAATACTGCCAATTAATACCAGCATTGCTATTCTTAAGAACCTATTTATACCTAGTTGCATCTTTGATCAAATGAGCAATAGCTCTATTATCTATGCTGGTATTAACTCGCAGTATTGATGTTCGACGGACCCCAAACTAAGTTGCAGGCACACGAAGAAGCCAGCAGATCGGAGAGGAGACTAACCCGAATTAGCGCCCACCATCACGATGACTGAAGTAAAGTGCCCATTCGCCGGCTGTACGTATATCCTACCAGACCTAGAACCCACACTAGCAGCTGCAATGCTGTCAGCCCACGCCCTGAACCACAGAGCGACTGCACCAACACAGGCAGCAGGGTAGAGAAGGTGAGGAGGCCAGACATAGAGAGGAGGCCAGACATAGAGAGGAGACCATCCAGGACAGGACCACCCCAGAGAGAGGAAGCATGCTCCTACTGTGGAGGAAGGGGCCATGAGAAGAACGCCCCCACCAGGATCAGAAGGACAGAATGCCCAGCATTCGGGACCACATGCGCCGGCTATGGCAAGCCTCACCACCTGGAAAACGTATGTAGACAAAGGCACACACAGCAGGAGAATGCCATGAGTGATTACATGTGTGTCATCAATACCCCCAACACTGCCATGGAGCACCACACGTACGACCAGACCAGTGGCAGATGGACCAAAGGGACATCGAAACCACAACCACATGTACAGCTCCAAATCGAAATAACCACTGAAGACTATGCCCACCTAGGACACACCTTGGCCACAGGTGACAGGAAGATCACTGCATGGGCGATGGCTGACACAGGATGTCAGAGCTGCCTCACAGGTACACACATCCTCAAGGAACTAGGCTTGACTGCTAACAACCTCATCCCTGTAAGACTACAAATGAGAGCAGCCAACAACAGCCACCTCCACATCTTAGGAGCAGTCATCCTGAGATTTACTGACACCAGCTCAGCACTATCTACCAGACAGATGGTATACGTGTCCAAAGACATTAAGAAGCTATACCTTAGCAGGGAGGCCTGTGCAGACCTGGATTACATCCCACAGAAGTTCCCAACAGAGGCAATCTCCACCATGGAAGCAGAAGAGGACAGCCCCAGGGCCACCGCAACTATACTAACCACCAAGAGCTGTCAATGTCCCAGAAGATCCACTCCACCTCCACTCTCCAAAACCCTGCCATTCGCTGCAACGGAGGAGAACAGAAAGAAGCCGGAAGACCACCTCAGGAGCGCTTACAATAGCAGCACCTTCAACACCTGACCACACCAATGCCTCCCACTCATGTCTGGGCCACCCCTACGGCTCATGATAGATCAAGACTCTACACCTACAGCCCACCATAACCCCACACCAGTCCCCATCCACTGGCAGGAGGAAGTGAAGGAAGGCCTCGACCGGGACGTCCGTCTAGGTGTCTTGGAGAAGGTACCTATAGGCATCACCACTACATGGTGCCACCGCATGATCATATGCCCCAAGAAGAATAGTTCCCTCAGGAGGACGATAGATTTTCAGGCACTCAACCAGGGAAACTCACCACACCCAGTCCCCCTTCCACCAAGCATGATCAGTCCCCAGAGAGACCAAGAAAACAATCTTTGATGCCTGGAATGGATATCACTCCGTCCCACTCCACCAGGCTGACAGACATTATAACACTTTCATTACCCCATGGGGTCGATACCGCTACTGCACCGCTCCACAAGGCTACATAGCCTCCGGAGACGGTTATACCAGCAGGTACGACAGTATAGTATCCCTCATCCCAAGGAAGACCAAATGCATTGACGACACTCTCCTATGGTCCGACTCCATCACAGACTGCTACCACCAAGCCGGCTGGACATCTGTGGTAGAAACGGAATAACCCTGAACCCTGACAAGTTCAAGTTCGCAGAGGACGAAATTGAATTCGCAGGATTCGAGATTACCAGGTCGACCGTTAAATACTGCAGCAAGTTCATCAGGGCAATCACAGATTTCCCCACCCCAAAGAACATCACAGATGTCAGATCCTGGTTTGGGCTCATGAACCAGGTTTCGTACTCCTTCAGCATGACTAAAGAAATGTAACCATTCAGGGACCTACTCAAACCCACGGAGAAATTTACATGGAGTGAGACTCACCAGAAGGCATTTGCAGACTCCAAACTAGCCATCACAGCTGACATCGTCAAAGGAGTAGAAATCTTTGACAAAAGCAGAGCCACATGCAGACTGGTACCAGCTGGATTAACTAAGATGCCCCAAGGATGGGATTGGCTACTGGTTATTCCAAAAGCACTGTCATTGCCCATCCAGGGACCTATTCTGTTGCAAGACAGGCTGGAAGATAACACTTGTTGGCAGCAGATTCACCCATGGTGCAGAATCTACCCATAGAAGGGGAGGCCCTAGCAGTCGCTGATGCCCTGGATAAAACCAGACATTTTATCCTAGGCTGCACCCACCTTACCATCGCAGTAGACCACCGGCCACTGCTGAAGATCCTGGGGGACAGGTCACTGGACAAGATCAGCAACACACGGCTCAGGAACCTGAATGAAAAGACACTCAGATACCGGTTCAACATCATTCACATCCCTGGGGTCAAAAACAAGACATCAGATGCCCTGTCCAGATACCCCTCAGGGCCACCACACGCAGCGAAGATGACCCTCCCTGACGACATCCACTGGATTGATGACCAACCACAGCAGCCACCAACCCACATCCCATCTAGACTGATGGCAGGCATCCCCACAGAGAATCACTCCATCTCACAATTGGTAGAATCCACAATTTTGGACTCGCTAATGGCAGCCCTGGAGTCGATCAAGCCCATAGACTGGGAGCAGGTTCAAACGGCCACCTCGTCTGACCAAGACATGTGCCTCCTCCTCTGGGTTTCCCAGAGGACAGACTCCTCGTCCCACACAACATCCGGGTATTCCATAGCATCAGACACAATCTATACTCCATTGATGGAGTAGTGGTATATGGCGACCGACTTGTGATACCATCAGCATTAAGGCCAACCTGCCTGATGGCCCTACATGCAGCCCACCAGGGGACCTCATTGATGAGATCAAAGGCAGAGACCTTAATATATTGGCCTGCCATCAACAAGGACATCAAGACCACCAGACAGGAATGCAGCTGCTGCAACAGGATGGCTCCATCTCAGGCAGCCCTACCCCCAACCACACCTGTCTCACCAGCCTACCCATTCCAATACCTATGTGCTGACTATTTTCACCACCTGGGAAGGTCATACCTGGTCATTGTTGACCGGTACTCTAACTGGCCTATTGTGTCCCATGCATCTAATGGGGCTCAAGGTCTCATCAGCATACTCCGCACCACATTCTCCACATATGGCATACCAGAGGAACTAGCCACAGATGGTGGACCAGAATTTGCATCATACCTCACCAAGACCTTTCTCAAGAATGGGTGGTGCATCACCGGCTGAGCTCAGTAGCGTTTCCCCACAGCAATTGCCGAGCGGAGGTGGGGGTTAAAACGGTAAAAAGGATACTTGCCGACAACACAAAGCCAGATGGGAAGATAGACTTAGACACCTTCCAACAGGCCATCCTCCAATATAGGAATACCCCTGACCCGACAACGAAACAATCTCCGGCCAACTACATCTTCGGCAGAACGATCAGAGACCTCATCCCCATCCTCCCTGGGAAGTACAAGCGTCTACAACCCTGGAAGGACCTGCTGGACTCAAGGGAAACTGCACTTACACACAGGCACCAAGATGCCCAGGAGAGATGGACCCTCCATACCAGGCCTCTGACCCACTCAAGGTTGGTGACCACGTGAGGGTACAAAACCAAGTAGGCCACCACCCCACCAAATGGGACAGGACTGGCTCTGTAATAGAGGTGCACCAATACCACAAATACCTAGTCAGACTTGATGGCTCCGGTCGCACAACACTGAGAAACAGAAGATTCCTGAGGGTCTACACCCCCATCCACCAACCAATACCAAGAAACACCTCTACTCCCAAGACTCAGGCTCCAACACCCCAATACTACCCACCCCCGAGCCCAGGCAGATCTACTAACCCACCACCCCAGGAGAGCAACTCCCCAACCCGACCTACCACCCCTCCCCCACCAGAGATCTCGAACCCAAGCCAAGCGATCCAGACTCCAGCATCACCAGCTGCCCCCCTCATTCCGAAACAGGGCAGCCCCCAAACACCAGGCCCCCCAACCACCCCCCCCCCCCCCCCCCCACCACTCCGAAGATCCACCAGAGATAGGAAACCACCGGACCAGTTACGCTATTAACTCAGCCTTTATGGCATACATAAAGACTTGGAGGGAGATAGACAATACTGTGCAATAGCTAGATAACATTATACACTAGCTGTAGACACATCCTCACACACGACCCTTTACCCATTATTGCCATACATGTACGCATGCGCAGAACATCAATACTGCTAGTTAATACCAGCATTGCTATTCCTAAGAACCTATTTATACCTAGTTGCATCTTTGATCAAATGAGCAATAGCTACTTAAATCTAGCCTTAGAGTGAGAACTTGAAGTAAAAATTGCATGTGAGTAAAATATTGCCACCTGAGTGCCTGTTTTATTTAAATGGGTGTTGTACCCCCGACGATTTTTTTAAATTTCGCCCCCCTCATCCATTAAGTGTTAATGACTTTTTTATATAATTTACCAAATAATCACAAATGACGTGCTAGTGAGCAGGGGCCGATCCAGGATTTTATCACTTCTGGTTAAATTGAAAAATAAGTATTTTCATGCTATTGCATGCAGGAAGAGTTTTCATGACCACCCACATTTTCTCATGATCACTCTTTCAGTTGTGAATGATATATGCTGTATATTTTCTCCACAGGTATGGCTAACCTCAGTCCTGTGCCCTCAAAAGCCCTCTAAAACCTACCGACTGTCAGTGGCCTACCACGTCATATTCAGTATATTGACCGTTATGTATAGCATATAGCTAGAGGGTAAATGTAAACACATCTTTACCATTAAAACATTATGTATTGTAGATAGTAATTTTAACATTATTATTACCATTAAATGATTTCATGTAGTATTGAGGGTGGATATAATCAGACTATCGTTGATGACTATAAAAATGTTCTGTTGAATAGAGGGTAATGTAACAATAAGTGCAGAGAAACAGAAGTTTGATGCTATAAAGCAATAATCAGTGAAGTGTAAGGGTTTATAATACCAATATTTTGCGAGGTTGACGTATGACAAATTCTTCAAATACTTCTTCTGGTGTAATACTAATGCTTTGTGGTATTGTAGCATTGCAAATGCGCTCCTGAGACATCGTACTTCTAAGAGAAGTCTTGAGAAAATGGAACACACTGATAGACCTTTCACACTCACAGGAAGTAACTGGTAAAGTTATTGAATTTACCAAAAGAGTATATAGGTATGTTGGGAAAATAATCATGATCAGTGTTAAATAAAGTTTGTCCTCGAGTATTTAGCGTCAGAGCCAGTTCGCGTTCCTCTTTCCACTTGCATTCCCATAGACAGCTTTACTGGTATAGTACTAGCTAAGCTAGATGTTGCAGGAGGCTAATAGCTAGCTAGCTACATAGTACAGAAACTGAAAAATTAGGTTCACTATTTCAAGATGGCTTTAGTCTTAGCATAGCTAATCTAGCCACCTAGCTCTATAGCTGACTACTTATCTTGTCCTCGAAAGGTACTCTTTTATTCCACACTGTTTAAGTCGCTTTGTGGCACAGCCAGAAACATCACGGTACGTTTTCTTACTTTCCATATGGATGGTGTGCAGCATTTTTTTTTAAAGGGAGGGGGGAAATTAAGGGGGGGGGCTTGAGCCCCCTAGCCCCCCTTGGTTCTGCCCCTGAGTGAGAGTGGTTGAGTATGGCAGTGAACTATAACATACAGATATGAAGTGGCTGCCAAAAGTGTGCCACAAAGCCTGAATTATTGCAGAGAATTTAATTTGATGCATTAGCAGTCAAGTCAATAACTGCCAAATAATAATATACCACCAATAAAGGAGTTCTTTAGATCACAAGATACATTTGAACAGCTCTTCATTGTAGAAAGTGGTGAAAGTGCTGACCTTGATGACAGTTCATCGTTATGTAACATCACATTACTAAGTCTTTCATTAGCTATATAGACGACGGCCATTATACCTTCCTTACAGAAGTTAACTGATCATTCGAGTTAAGAAGGTATGTCAAACATAGAGCATTTCTTACATATTCCCAAGTCTTCTGTCAGGACTTAACGGATCCCCAAAAGATCAATCCACTGCATTCTAACCAGCAGAAGCTTTGGTAGCCATGCAGCTTGCTCTCCACACAATAAGTGCCAGAGTAATTTTTTTGGCATGTGAAGAAAGTGGAACGTCAATCAAGTGTTTCACACATGTAGTGATTTAGCCCTTATATCTGCAGGAATGCCTTAATTAGCTATGAATCAAGCGGAAGTTATGGAGCTTTAAAGTACATTTTTCTAAGTTTCAACAAATTCTCCCCCAACCCCTCACCCCCCTCCCCCCCTCTCCCCTGACCCTTGAGTAATTCATTTTATCACACACACTGTCACCATCATTCTTCAGACTTACTTGTGTGAGATTATAGAAATGAGATATCTCAGCGGTGGCCTCCGTAGCAGGTGAGCAGCCTGCCCCTAACACAGCCAACTTGGTTGGCTCCCTGAGCACTTGAGAAAAGAAGGCCTTGAAGCTCTCAGTCTCATTGCACTAAATACAGGATACACACACGAGACATACACCACGCACACACACACACACACACACACAACAACAATCATTAGCAACCATACTTACACCCAGTCAATATCAATTCTTATACACCTGCATTCCGGACTATCCAAAATTATAAACTGACTAAATCTTGTATTTTGACTGTTTTTACAAAGTTCCGTGGTATGACATCGAAGTGTATATAATACAGTATGTTTCTTTCTTATCCTGTTACCTCAAACATATAATTAGATCTCCCTCACACACCTTCCTCTAGCAGAATATACAAGAGCACCAGCTCACTAGAGTTAATGCGATTTTCCTCACCTGGACTAGCGGACTGTGCATATTTCAACTGCACCACAATATGGAATGTGGTGGTTTCAGTTGCTATTGTTGCAAGCAATGGTTGCAAGCATTTGACATAAAGGGAGTGGTGTGGATTCACATGTGGGTGGAGTTATTATGGAAGGAGTAACTACAAGTACGAATGGAAAAAAAATTATAGTCAGATTTTGGAGCTTCACCGCAATTTCAAACTATTACATGTCTGAGTGCTCCCTCCCTGCCTCTAAAACTGCAGTACTGCCTGTATCAGCTGCAGCAAAGCAAAAGCCAGATCCACAAGGGGGGTGGGGGGTGGAGGTGGGAACAGTCACCAGGCAAGCCTGCATAGCAATGAACACTGTCATTACAAGGTCATGCCATAAAATGTTTAGCACATGCCTTTATCACTTCCTATTTGCATAAATGGTTTAGACAAACAAAAGTAGCTGCTATTGATATTCCTAATAATTGAAAAAAGGAGGTGGAAGGAGGAGGGGGGGGGGGGAGGGGGGGCATTGTAACCCCCCCAGCCTCCCAGCCAACCCTTGTTTCTTCCCTTTTCCCACCCACTCTCCCCCTTCTAGATCTGCCGCTGCAGAGAGGAACAATGACCTAGGTTCCTCGGTGTTTCTGGTAATCACTAGCATTCAGGTCAGGCAGAAAAATCTGGAGATGTGAGTTGTGTGTGTGGGTGTGTGAGAGTGTGTAAGGTACAACCATATTATATGCACATTAATTAACATGCAATACTAGAACTGCAATAATAAAATGTGTGCTGTGTGCTAAATAGATATCTGTGTATTTATGTAGAATAGTTCCTTCTCTACCCCTTGCCAATAATATGTCTAGGTGACTTTAAAATACTATTAAAAAGCAAGTGTTTTGACCTTGGAACAGCAAGACTTTCAGTATTAAATTGCAAGAGTAGTTCATTCGTGGAGCTTCCTGGTACAGTGTAGGAGAAGGGAAGACATCTGGCGCAGTGCACTGAGAGAAGGGAAGCTGCCTGGTATAGTTTAGTGAGAGATGGAAAGCCTTGTTGCTGATGAGAGTATGGCCTCTAATGTCCTACAGTCACCCCATCCCCTTTATTTTCTTAAGTCCCTTGTGTAAGCACCCATTGAGGTTAAACAAACACAAACTAATGTTTTGACTGATGGACAGACAGACATACAGACAGACATACAGACAGACAGACAGACATACAGACAGACATACAGATAGATAGAGACAGACAGAGACAGACAGACATACAGATAGACAGACAGACATACAGATAGACAGACAGACAGAAGACAGAGACAGACAGACAGAAACAGACATACAGATAGACAGAGAGAGACAGACAGACAGAAACAGGCAGACAGAGAATAGACAGCCTGACAGGCGTCTATAGAGAGAGACAGATAGGGACAAGAGTAATATTAGTGTAGATGGCAGATATTTTTTGTGCATGTGGGTCTTGCAAGCTGGCCTAATATGGAGATGGCCATGACAACAGAGTCAAATTCAGAAATTTTAGCTGATTTTTTCAATTATAATTCCTATAATATTTCTCTCTGCCTTTCGATCTGACTGTCTGTCTGTCTGTGTCTCTGTCTATCTGTCTGTCTCTCTGTGTCTCTGTCTGTGTGTCTGTCTGTCTCTCTGTCTATTTGTTATTTGACTGTGTTTCTTTGACCTCAATGGGAATTCACACAGAGTACTTATGGAGAGTGGAACCAGGGAGAGTTGAGGTAACATGCAGGGGGCTTATGTGCTCGAAGCACATATAAATCCCCTTCTGGTACTATCTACAATGATCAAAACTGAGAACATATAATGCAACAAGAGTGTGGGCATTGGTTGCCACAATAGCTTCCAGCTGTTGATTTTGTGTGTATGTGTGTGTGTGCGCATGTCTTTGAATGTGTTTGTGTGCGTGTGTTTGTTTTGTGCTTCCGCTAAAACGATATTTATATTAGTGGAGTTCTCTCACAGATAAAATTACACATCGTACTGTTCCACTTCCTTGTTATTCAAGGCTTATATTGAAGTATATTTTGGAAGTGTGTTTCCTGATCTTGTCATGTGGCAAAGCACAGATCACCCTCATATATGTCATCGATTTCAAACTGTGTCTCAGCATGGCACTTCGTCAATGGGAGGGAAATTCCATGTAACATTACTGGGCATTCTAGGTCTTCATATTTACATTTAAAAACTCCAGCAAGCTTGGGCTACTAATACTCATACTCTTTCTCTCTGCTAAGGCTAGCAGATTAGTGGTAACAGGGTTTGGCTAAAAATACTTCTAATAACCAATTCTTACAAGATCCATCCCTTTATACAAGAAATAATATGTAGTCGATTTGCTAGACGATAATTTATCTTCAGAGATATAAGTATCCAGGATTTTTTGAATTAAATTTGAAGGGAGGAATCATGCGGTGATGAGGATTTGCAAAGCAAGGGCACTGCAAGTAATTATCCACACATCTACAGGGAAAGTCTCTCAACCGAACTCTTAGTGTGATATAGTACATATACAACGACTTTCTCGATAATCCACCTCACTTGATGTTTCAGGTAGATTCCCTAATACGCAGTAATAATTTGAGAAAGTCATTGCATACATGGGTAGTGTTGGATAAATGTAAACTACCCTTACACCAAGGTTCACGTTTTAAAAGGTTATGAGGGACCGGTGGGTTGTGACAATGGCATAAGTAGCTAAAGGGAGATCTAAGACAATCATAGCAATAACAAGAATGTATTCATAGCTCTCCTATCCTGCACTTTGTGACCTTATATACCATAGCCCCTGTTCCAGTTCAGAAGTGGGGTCAGTGAACAGGTTATTCAGAGTCAGCATGAGAACAAACTACATACTATACATTAAGTTCACTTTGTCTCAATCCAACTAAACACTGTTGTCACTGCTCAGGGTTTACCTGCTCTCTCCATAAGTTGATGTCATCTTGATTGCCTGTTTAGAGCATTTTTCTATCCCTTGCCAGCTGCATTGAGCCAGTTAAATGACTTTTAATGAAGCATGATACCTGCTAAATTCCACAAAGACTTCCTACGTGACCATTGAGGCAAGATAGAGTTGGTAAGAAGTAGAAATTTACAATTATTTTGAAGACAAACTATGTATGCTGACAGATATCTTGATTACTAAACATCACCTTGGGATGGGGTAAAACCAAAGTCATGATGTACAAACAGTGTGCTCAAAATTACATGCCGTCAACATGTGCATAATTTCTCCATTCATCTACTTTGTGTACGTCCCCATCAGCAGCATTTCATTCTCTCTATTGACATGTAGCCAATGTTCTTCTTTGCGACTACCATCAATAATTTAGGTAATATAATTCATTCTACATACAGAAGAAAGCTTTAATTGCTCTCTATATTATGGTAAATCTGGAAATTTTTGTTGTTTGACAAATTTACATAGTTTTACTAGCCTATGAAAATGACTTAAAAGATTAGCTATGGTTGTGCAATGATGCAGGGGCAAAGAAGAGAACTAGCTTCTAGAAGTGCTGAAAATCTCTCTCTCTCTCTCCTAAGATATTTGGAGTTCAGAGAAATGAACATAGCTTCAATTTTGTATGCAAGTGTGCAATATTGATGTCATCTTTTTTCACTACTAGCTAATAATTATTGCTCATAGTTAACGGCGCTTTTTCACTACCATAAACATCCAAATAGCTCAACGTCCCTTCAAGAATGGCCTATATATTCTTTCCAGCCACTTTCTCTACAGAAGTCAATTGCACATTGTCTCATGGTCAGTTGTGTTAGCAAAAAATTATCCATAGATCATGAGTTCTACGGAAATATATTGGTATGTTGTTATGTAGACCTACAAGGTAACGACAACACTTGCGTCTAATAAAAAAAGGAAGGTATTCCCCCAAAAAATGATTCGTTGTCACATCAGGGACAGATCAGGGAAGGACTTCAAAATTCATCAGCTTGAAAATTACGTGAATTGAATCAGTTATCCAACTGTAAGAGAAAGAGTATTTGGATAAGGTTTCCCTTTTGACTTGCATCTGTGATGTGCCCGACTAGCATCACCACTTTAGGGGACCTAAAAGTCAGGTAAAGATTTCCTATTGTCAGAATTGCCCAACATTGATATGCCTTTGCAGGACAGGATATAATATTTTGCAGGATTTTAACTTTTTTTCTTTTCAGAAACAGTCCCCACCTCCCCTCAACAATATTCATCAAGGATTCCCCACCTCCCCTCAACAATATTCATCAAGGATTCCTGATGCCTTTACCTTACCACCATGCTTAGTACACATGCAGCAGGTAAAAAAGTAATAGACTCGAATAAGATATTTAGAAAATTATATGAGAGTGAGGATAATAATATAATTATGGAGTGTGTGGAGATGTTTTCTTATAGTTGTTCATTTTGGCGTAATGCCATTTCAATGCACATTTAAGTTTATTTTTACACTGAGCAAGTTAGACACTGTGGAAGGATGTAGCTGGCTCCGGTAATCTTTCTCTACACTAAAGGGGTGCCTGAATCACCACTTGAGTGAGGAAGTTCCAGCAAAATATGCAAAACTTGACCACACCCAAAAACAGAACACTTCCTAATCTGTGACTGAAGCAATTTTGCCATAGCAGATTAGAAATTCTTCAGCATCATTTCAGCATCATTTCCATCTAATGTGGGAAATTAATCTAAGGGCGAGGCATGAAAATCACGAAATTCCATGCTCAAAGTATTATTAAGAGAGGACTTAACTCTATTCCTGGGATCAATATAAGCAACTGGCTATATAGTGTTCTCATTAAATGGAAATTTAGCCATAATTTTTTTAACATAAAAAAAGCGCTTCTTAAGAATAGTTCCCACAAGTTCTTCAAGATCAGCACACTATAATGAGTGAGTAAATGTGCCAATGCTGAACTCATCATTACTAAACTGGATATTTATTTGACCTTATAACATCAGGTCTAGCAAAATAATGCAAGTGTTGATGCACATCAGTCTGTACAGTACCAATTTGACTGGCATGTGTTTGAAAAGAGGTATTCAATGGATGAAGGGCAAAGGAATGAATGTACACTTTACAGTCTCTCAGATGCTCTACCTCACTCTGCACTCACTCATTCTCAGACTCAGGTTCAGCTGCCCTATCAAAAAACAACAATGAAGAGCTGGCCACTGCTCAATTCATCTCTTGATGCAGTGCTCTAAACTAAGCCAGCAAGTTCTATAATGCTTCACGTGCAGAAGTTTAGCAAGCAGTTAAAGCCAATCAATAAAAGTCCATATATGGCTTCAAAAATGGCGTGCATTGTGCTAAGTAAAACCAAAAGTGCTGAGCCAAATACAAAGCTGGAGCATGACTGCTAGGATGGCCTGGGACCAGCTTGCTTGGAGATTTGGACTCAATTGGTCTGTATATGTTGACGGGTCTTGGCTACATTTTATACTAGTTAGACTCCAAGATGACATAGAATTTGAAGTTAAGGGAGCTTAAAATAAGTATAGCTCTCTCTCCCATCCCCCCCCCCCCCCCCCACATCCCACTCCTTCTTCTTATCTGTACAGAGGGTAGATCATCACCAATTGGTGGGAGGGGAATGTCTTTGCATTCAAGGGGCATCGTGATGGTTCTGATTGTATAAAAAATCTACCACATTAAAAGCCTTCTTTCATAAGAAATTTTTACGGCATGTTTGCTTGGTTATGCTTTTTTCTATTTTTTTCCGCGTTTTGGGATGCAAATAATTGCATTCAGTAATATTCTTCATTCAGTAATATTCTTCAGTAATATTCTTTTGTATTGATACGAGCTTGCTCATTCCTCAAGGAACATGTGCCAAGAGACAACTGGACCACAGGAATTTAACAGCCAAAGTCTGATTATATTATATATAGCAGTTGGGGGGAAATGGGGAAAGATAGTACATTATCCAATACAAGCCTAGAGACATAATTTGGTGTAACTGGGTTGTATTAGCAGGAGTTAATTTTTTGGTTGTTGTGGCTAGACTCCCAAATCTTGCTTTTAAGCTGATAGCTAGCTAGCATGACTATTTTATGTAGCAACCACCCAACACTGATTGTCCTGTAGTGATATATGCTCATTTCTAGTGTTTTGGTGTCTAAACAGGCTAGTTGTGAACTGGGCTACAGCTATGTAGCTAGCAATAGTTATCAACTTACCTTAGAGTCAGCAAAAGTGTAGTGGAGTGTGTAGCCAGGTAGCAAAGTTGTGTCATTATTAATTCTATCCAGCGCTACCTTCACGCCAGCCACTGATCCTGACCCATCATAGAGACTATGAAGACCACCAAGACTCTGAATGAGGGCAAAGTACAGTGGAGTTCTTCCCAGCAAGATATTCTGGTTAGTGGGATCGGGATAGACATCCATGTAGTCATTAACAGGGTCGAAGGGCAGAGGAGACATGCAGGACACCCAACAGAGTATGAGACAAACAGAGAGCTTCATCGTCTGCTACGCCTTCTTCTAGCTTCTAGGCGCCAAGCTCTTCTGCGTTCAAGTGTAACGCAAAACAGCCGTGTAGCTACTAACTATGAACTATCCGTCTGAGGTAGAGGATTTTAAGCCAGGATGACGTGCTTTAGATTCTTGATTTACCGCGGACTTAACAAGAGTATACCTTTGACACCCACCCAACCCCACCCTGATCAGTAGACTTTTTTTTTAATATTCCTGTTGTGCATCCTCTGACTGAAACAAGGAAACAAGTATTTCTCAAAGTGCATTTACTTTTCTAAATTTGGACATACCCAAAACTTCTAGAATCAAAATTGATATCTCCAAATCTGATATTTATTCAACTTTCTCCAATCTCAATCCCTCTAAAGCCTCTGGCCTAGATCATTAGCCTCAGGGTTTGGAAGAATTATATACTTGCCATCTGTGCACCTATGGGCCACTTATTTTCACTCTGTTAATCCCAACAAAAATCATTCATCCCAATTGGTGTGTCCTCTCCATTATCCTTGTTCATCAATCTGGTCCCCCAAAAATGATTGACAATTTCTATATTCTGCTGTATCTCTCTTTGGAGATGATAATTATCTCTAAGAGAATAGATTTTGTTGTTTTGAGATCCCTTTCGTCAAATCAATTCGGGTTTGCGAGACAACACTCCTCTATGCAACAGCTTCGCCAGTTTCCGAAATACTAAATCCTTAAATGGAGTACCAAAATTAGATGTCGTCAATCTTCATTTCAGGAAAGCATTTGACAGTTCCCACTATGATAGTAAACCTGCAGACCTAAACACTTCCATGCCTGGAATCCTTCACTAAGGTATTAGACCAGCAGACATATACACTCCCAACATGCCTTGAATCCCTCACCAAGGTAGTAAACCTGTAGACCTAAACAGTCCATGCATGCTTTGAATCCTTCACTAAGATAATAAACTAGCAAACCTACACACTCCCAGCATGCATTGGATCCTTCACTAAGGTAATAAACTAGCAGACCTAAACAGTCCCAGCATGCGTTGAATCCTTCACTAAGATAGTAGACCTGCAGATATGCATTCTTTGCTAAGTTAGTAAGCCTGGAGGACCTAAGCAGTCCCAGCATGCTTTGATTCCTTCACTAAGGTAGTAAACCTGCAGACCTAAACACTTACAGCAGGTTTTGAATCCATCACTAAGGTAGAAAACCTGCAGACCTAAACATCCCCAGGATGCTTTGAATCCTTCACTAAAGTAGTTAACCTACAGACCTAAGCACTCCCAGTATGCCTTGAATCTTTCACTAACGGTTAATGGAATCCTATTTTGTGGGGAAGCCACCATCTTAGACCAGGCCCGAAGTCAGAATGAACTAGTAGTGGACAGTGGTGGAGGAAGCTATTTTGTATTGGTCAGGCAAAAATTTAGGTATAGAACATGAAAACAGAACTACTTTCAATGACAAAGGAATACTAATAGATTACAGTGAGTCATGAGTTTATTTAAAGCTACTAAAGATTCGAAGTCTGTGTTCACTACCACAAACAAATTCACTGGCAATACCGGTAAGGTCTACTTTATCCAACATATCCTTGTATATATTTAGAGTCATAATATGGTTCAACCTTGGTTTGACTCATTGTACTACATAAGTAGGTCTTCACTCGCTTCATAGCAGAAAAGCTTCTTTCACTGGTCGCATTTGTAGAAGGCAAAACAAGGATCAGATGGGCTATCCAGCAAACTTGCTTGTAAAAAACCCTTTCACCTTTAGAGAGACCTTGCAGAAAATGTAGAATTTCGTGTATAGTGATAATCTTGCTTTGTTCATTCCTGGTAAAGCTTGAACTGAAGACTTGCAATTGTGTTGAAAGCTCACTCTCAGTGAAGTCATCACCATAAAAGTCAATGACAGCTTGCAAGTTAGTTGAGTAGTCCTTCATTAAAGTAATTGATGTCAGCTAAAAGTAATTGTACAACTTTAAAGTAGCTCCCTTACAGCCAGTAAGCATGACACTATAACAACATGTATATTATTATTGGCAAGTGGTGTGAGCCAGCACTGGGGATTTGATCAGAAAAGTTTGCGCAGACATGCAAGGCCACATCTGCGATGTTTATATCCAAGTATCTGTTATCTATGCATCATATTTTCACTGGTAAAAAATATCAACACCAATGACATATAAATGAGGAGAGGGTCTTCATATTAAAAAATATATTATGAGAATAGCCTGGCTTATTCAATAAATATGAGGAAAGAAAAGAAACTACCAGCTTGCAAATGTTGATTGGCTAAATGTTTTAGCTGTCAAGGCAATGATGCTTATAGTTCATTACAACAGCTACTTAATCACTCAACAGTAAGAAAAAATTGCCATTTGTCATAATGAGCAGACGCTATATCAATCTTGACAAGTGAAAACTCAATTCCTTGTGTTTGTGCTGCTGGGTGCTGCTCTCTCAGACAGCAAGTAAAAAGATTATAGGGAAATAGAGTAAAGATAACTGAGTCTATATAGATTTTTCGTTGTTATAGATTTTGCTGTTCCAACCTACAAAACTGGGTGTTTAAAAAAAAGAATAGGTAGGATGTTGACATTGGCCACTGCTCATGCACACACCAGGCAGAAGAGACCTAGCTTCAAGAAGAGCTTCAAATATATTTCCCTAAGACATTTGATATTTATAGAAGTGAACACAGATTTTACGCTATCATCATAAAATTATACTATCTTTTTTCTCTATAGCTACATAGCAGTATCTTGGTTAGCTCTGTTTTGAAATGCAACAATTCCTTAACTGCTGCTTTCCATATAGCTCTGTAAACATGTAAGCCTCTTGCATAGCATGTCCTAGTAATCTGTTTTGCAATCATAGACCATAAAAAAACTTATGTGTTCATGACATACCAACTATGATATGCCAGCTCTGTCCCAACACACGCATTTTTAGGTAGTCACTCTCAATTTAAATGGTGTGAAATGCATGCCAGTTTGCAAGGTCATAGGACTCAAAATTAGTGTGCCAAATCAACCAGTACTGTTGTAGTTTACACACTATCTTTTTACCATAATTATTATAATGGCAATCAAACTTTTTTTAATTAATCTTATGATGAATTTTGCATTACTGATAGCAAATAAATGCTTTACTTTCAATACGGTGCTGCTATCCCAGGAGTGTCAGTTTGGCATGTCAAAAATACTGCTTATAATTCTGTGAACTATGTTGCAGTCAACCTCAAATGTGTTGCCTCTTGATCTTGAAGGCTCCCTAATTAGATCACAAGTAATAAATATATATGATCTGTGGTAATAACTCTACTATATATGTAAAATTGTATATAATCAGGGCAGAAATGTAGTTGCCGATGAGGACTGTTGCTACTTTAAGAATGACTAGCAAACAACAATGAATTACCTTGAAAATGTTAATTATGTTAAGATCTAATTACGATAGACTCTGCATAATTTGGTTAATGCCAAAAAAACAAAAAAAATAGAGTTATTTGCATAAGCCCATGTATCATCTTTTAAATGTCCCGAGTAAATAATATCAAAACCTGAAGGCCAAGACTAATCATTAGTAGATTCCTAAATGTATGAATACAATTCATTTTCTGTAAAATTACACTTTTTCTCAGATTTAATCACATACTTAGTAATTATAGTTTGCAAAAAGTGTTTCTAAAGTAGATTATATGGATACTATCAATATCATTGCATTAGCTAATTAGTTTAGAAAATAGTGTCACAAAGAATAATGTTTGCAAGACCAAAACATTATATTCAAGTAATTTAATGAAAGACAGAAAATAGAATAATCATGCTATATATGATATTAATTAGCCTGCCTTCAAGTTGCCTGTGAAAAAGTTGTACTTAAGTCTTGCAATACCTTGTCCTTATAAAGCAGTAGCTGACATTACAAGCTAGCTAGGACCATAAACCATATATGAATGAAGTAGGCAAAGCAATAGTTGCCTGTAATTAGAGTGAAACATTTTTGATACTCCATGTCTTGGCAACTGGGAGAGGTGAATAGTAACTCAGCTATTGTAATGGCAACGAAATGGCATAAATACATTTCAGGTGGGTTTTTTTATAATGGTATACTATAGGTAAGGTCTAGTAGAGGTCAGATCTAATTGAGCAGGTCTAATAGACGTCAGGCCAATAGAGGTCAGGTCTACTATAGGTTAGGTCTAATAAAGGGTCTAGTAGAGGTCAGGTCTAATAGAGGCAAGGTCTATTATATGTTAGGTCTGCTAGAGATCTGGCCTAATATAGGTCAGGTCCACTATAAGTTAAGTCTAATAGAGGTCAGGTCTACTATAGATTAAGTCTAAAACAGTTCATGTCTAAGGTCAGGTCTACTATAGGTTAGGTCTATTAGAGCTTAGGTCTAATATAGGTCAGGTCTACTATAGGTCAGGTCTAGTAAAGCTCAGGTCTAATATAGGTCAGGTCTACTATAGATTAAGTCTAAAACAGTTCATGTCTAAGGTCAGGTCTACTATAGGTTAGGTCTATTAGAGCTTAGGTCTAATATAGGTCAGGTCTACTATAGATTAAGTCTAAAACAGTTCATGTCTAAGGTCAGGTCTACTATAGGTTAGGTCTATTAGAGCTTAGGTCTAATATAGGTCAGGTCTACTATAGGTCAGGTCTCAGGTCTAATATAGGTCAGGTCTACTATAGGTCAGTCTAGTAGAGCTCAGGTCTAATATAGGTCAGGTCTACTATAGATCATGTCTAGTGGAGCTCAGGTCTAATATAGGTCAGGTCTTACTATAGGTCAGGTCTAATATAGCTGAGTTCTAATAGAGGGGGAAAGTGGAAACATTGTGAGGCTTTTGTTCAGACAAATATATATAAAATAACAAAGGAAAACACAAACTAATATCCATTTTGTGCCTGCATGATGCCAAAGTTACAAACAAAATCAACATAATATTGACTGATAAACAAAATGTGTTAACATTGTATTATCAATTACTGCTAATATGACTACATTCTTATAAAGATGGTGTGTCAGGGCATACTTTACTCTGGTGGAATTAAAAGCTAAGTGTGTTCTAGGATGTTGTCTCCTTTACTAAAACAGTGGTATGGCTTGCTTGGCAAGCATATTCGGTACACAAATAGACACTACTAGAAACATCCATACAGCAGTCAGGAAAAATGAAGGAGAAAAAACTCCAAAAGCCGCTTCGTTCCTTGATGCTGGTTGGTGAGTTACCACCTAAATGTTGTTTGCTAAAGCTACTGCAAGTATAATAGTTTTGACTGAAGCGTATTTTTTATATCTAGCCACTCAGGAGTCAAATTGCATGCTGTGGCAGCTCTTTTTATGGTCTCTAGGACTAAAAGTATCTCATAATCTCTGGAATTACTAGTGTATTAAACCCAAACTTCTCAGGATGTTTTGGTCTGTTATAATGTCATTGTCATTGATTCATCTTCAGCCTCTGTATCCATGTGCTGGCACTCCTACAAAATGTATAAATGTCAATACAAATAGGGGGAAAAAAGAAAAATAGACAGCCGAATGATGTCAATGAGGATGATCGATTCAAATGCCTGGAGGGTAAACATGAATATATTCTTATCGCTAAATACAATCAAGCGTGCATTAACAAGTTATTTCTCGATGTCAACTTGAATTCAACCACTCTAGGTTTTGGCTTGATGTTCTAGCATTCATCAAGAAAAATGAAAACTCGAGTATCCATTTGATGGTAAACAAAATCATTATTATCTACATTACAGACAATAGCTGTTGTTACTGCACTAATAATTCCTCTGTAATATTTCAATGGCACATATTATTAGTAAGCACCAACAACATTTTCAAGAATAATCTCACTATCACTTTTATATTGTCAACAAGAAGCTGCTCTTCAAGAACTTGTACCTAGTGATATCTCTAACGACACATCTTCTAGCCATAGAGAGGCCATTGATTTCCACTCAGATGACCTCCTTCGCACTAATATATTTATTGAAGAATATTTTTGTGGATATCTATTTATTTCACCAATAGAAACATTGGCTGATAGCGTGAACCTATGTTGTTAGCAAATGCTTCTTATCATCTTCACCTGTTAAAAGTTTTTGCAACTCAACCTTGAAGTTCATGTTCATGTAAAAGCCAGCATCAGCTCAGAAGATTGTGTGCCCAAACAGAGGAATACTTAATTAAGTGCTTTAGCATGGACATATGAAACTAAAATTACTATAGATTATGTTTATTTCCTCAATAGTACTCATGTAGAATGGAAAGGAATCTGGTTATTTGATTAGCATTTTAATTGCTTTTCAACTTTAAAACAGATAATAGTGGTGGGTTAAAGAAATTTGGGAATGGACCATATGTACCTGCATTACAATTCTTGTTGATAAACATTCTCATTATTATTAATGTGTAAATAATTGTATTATCCTGAAATCAACTTAGCTAAAATTCATTATAAAGACTTCCCAAATGTGAACAGCCTCTTGCCAGTTACTCAATTTATCCTTAAAAAAAGTTTGTTTACGTTGTTGGATAATTATGGAATGTAGTGGCTAGGGTCAACGCAATGGCTAGAACAATCTCTAGTGTTGGTAGTGTCATTATAATTATGATGTAATGATAGCATTGTGGATGAAGAATCAACCTACATCACAGAGGTAAATATAAACTATAGCCAACTATGCCACTCTACACAAAGGACAGCAGCACAAATAAACACATAATTTCAAGCATGAGTTTGATTCTGCTGCTTGATGACTATACAGAGATAGCACTTTACATATTATACTCCTCTTTGGTTGTGAATGACCTTAGCTCAGCCCAAGATATGCAGTCTCATCAGACTAGCTGAGTTAGTTCCTAATCTTTGGCTAATCAAAATCAAAAGTTTGCGGTCACTATACAATTACTTCTACCACTAATGACACATCTTCTAGAAATAAAGAAGCCATTGATTTCTACTTAGATGACCTCCCTCACATTATATTTTAAATGGATATCTATGATTTCACTAAATAATTACATTGGTTGATTACCTGAAGCAGTGCTGTTAACAAATGCTTCTTAACACCTTCACCTGCTAAACACTCAACCTTGAAGTTCATGTTCATGGAAAAGCCAGCAACAGCTCAGGAGATTAGACAATTACCTACAGTGTGCAACAGAGGGATACTTAATTAGCATGGATAAATGAAACTAAAATTACTATAGATAATATTTATTTCCTCAATAGTACTCATGCAGAATGGAAAAGGAATCTGGTTATTTGATTAACATTTAGCTGTAGGATAAAGAAATTTGGGAATGAACCAAATGTACTTGCATTATAATCCTTGTTAATAAACATTTTCATTATGTAAATAATTATACTACGCTGAAATCAATTTACCTAAAATTAATTCTAAAGGCTTTCCAAACATAAACAGCCTCTTGCTGGATCCTTTTTGGTTACTCAATTTGAAAAAACCCTTATAAAAAGCCTCCTATTCTTGTGAGACTGGATAGTTAAGGGATGTAGTGGCTAGGGTCAAAGCATTGGCAGAACAATCTGAAATGTTGGTAGTGCCAATATAGTGATGGGATTGTGGATGAATCAGCCTACATCACACAGGTAAATATAAACCACCCTACACAAAGGAGAGTAGCACAAATTAACACATAATTTCAAGTATGTGTTTAAGTCTGCAGCTTGGACGATACAGAGATTGCACTTTATATATATACTCTTCTTTGGTTGTGAATAACCTTAGCTCAGTCTAGGTCTACATTGTTTATAACCAACAAAATCAAGCCTTCCAGATCCTTTTTTTAAGCCACTGACTGAAATTGGTATAATTACATTATTGATAGGAAGTTGTAGCTATCACCAGTCAACCGGCACTGACCTTTAGTTCATCAAAATGAAGTTTCATGGTTCTGTTGAAGTTTAAGCAGCCTCTAGGTACAACTATATATTTGATAACAATGTAATATGCTTTATCGTTGGACTAAATATTTTTTGGTCTTGTTTAAGATTTTGCAATTACTGACTTATAATAGGTGCCATGCACATTCTAACATGTAGACACTCATGCGAGTGTGACGGGATTAAGGACTCTTGTGCATAAAAACTATATCAAGTAAAACTCATCTTGCAGGTACTACCACTCATGGGATGTTCTCTCAGACAGTGACACCAAATAGAGCAAGCTATGTAGATGGAATGCAGAGGAGACATTCATTAATGTAGTGTAGGACATGATTGATGGAGAACATACTGAAAACACAGAAAACCAAATAGAATATGCAGCTTTCAATTTTAATCTCAGCTAGCATTCAAAAACCAGGTTACTTTATCTTGCTCATTGATATGCATTTCAAATTGTGTGAAGAAGACTTTTTCTATATATATATATGTATGTATCGTATTAAAGAAACTTTATGAACCACTAGTGAGTGGTCAATTGTCATGAACCTATATCAAGGACTAACATTGTGAACCAAAGATACTAATACTCCATTCACATTTTGTTTCCAAAGATTCTCAAGCATTTATTTTCATCGAAGGGCCTGATAAACCTCATTAATGCTCGTAAGTAGGATGCAATGTTTTTTTCAACATACTGTATCTACTAGAAGAGGGTACACAATATTGCCCAGACAAAAGAAGATAAGTTTGCCACAGTAGATTTTTAATGCAAAAACCAGTCATGATGGCCCATGACACATGGTAGTCTTACATGCGAGCAAAACACCTCAAAAATGATATAAAATGAGATAGTTCTGCAATTCCAAAAAGCAAAAACCAAATATACGAGAATGTGGTACTTATACATGATATCTGGTGCCTTCAGGTAAACTGAGAGAAATGCAACTAATAGTGTGCCCAAAATACTGCACAAAGTGAGGGATGTACTTCCTCATTCTTTGGGTGTATATTAAATACCTCACAAAGTATTGTCTGGTTTGCCCAAATGATGTTTCTATATGCCCGGCACTGTCAGGACCAAACAGAGAATATTGCAAGTGTACATGTATTGATAACAGATCACACACTTATACTGACTTTCTCAATAATCAACTTTTAAATTACTATCTCAATGTCTTGGCTAGATACTGTCACCTTTATCATGAGCTGCACTATGTATCTCTAAAGCATCTATAATTGAAATGTTGAGAGAGTAAATTTCAAGTTCATAATTGAAAAAGGCATTGTAATTCTTTATGTCATGTGAGAGCCATTGAGAGATCATGCCCTGTTGTTAAAGCTATCTTTCTGAATGCCACACCAGCTTAAGAACATAACCGCTGTTTTCTTGGTGCAGGTGGGCGGTAGGGGGATGGAGGGGGAGGAAGGGGGGGGGGGGGGGGGGGGGGGGGTTCTGGGGGGGATTGTGGATGGAAGGAAATAAGAGTAATCATGCAAATATTTATCAGAATATTCAAAATCCAGCCTCAAAGTAATCTGATATGAAGCAAAAACTATTTAAAGAATGATGCAAATGCCCACAAAACTGTCAAAGGTCTACAAACAGCTATTTTCTCCATTACACAGGAGTTTGCCTCCCCATGAAGCTGGGCCTAGGTATCAAGTAAATTTATTTTCTATGAAGATGGGCCTGTCCAACCAGTGGTTGTGCTACCCTTAAAAAAAGACCTAGGCACCCAGTAACTTCTACAGCAAATCATGATATCAGGGTTATTTCTACACATGTACAAAGAACATATTGTAATAAATTATCATAGTAGCTTAATCTGAGTATTATATAATATATAAAGCCACATAATATTCCTTTTTCTAAACATAATTATATTTGTTAGAAAATTCATGAAATTGAATTACTTGAATAATAGAAATTGGATTTTTTTAAATTAAACTATTACTATTTTATCTCATCAAATCATGACATTGGTATACTATATTCTTCTGCTGCCAATCTCTCTTTTCATTTTCACAGTTCTTCAGACCTCTGGATGGACTTCCTGAGACCATGTTATGTTGTTATAAGTATGTAGTTCTCCAAAGGCTATTGCATTAGCAATCTCAGGAGAGATAGATGAAGAACGTGAACAGGTTGGAGAATTGGAATAGGTCCACATTAGAAGTTCTTGCTTTTTTAGCACACTGCATTGGATCTGTGTATTTATGTTTGTGTCATATCAAATCCTCTCCAACTGATGCTGTCCATATAGCATTGTGAACATGAGCCTCACACATAGCAAGGCTTGACACAGGTTCTACACCAGCTTCACTACCTATCACTGGTACAATATGTTGTAGTATTTTTTTAAGAGTATCTAAATTTGCATTGATAAAATTCAAATAAACATTTGTTGATGAAGAAAGCAAATTACAGATGTATATTAACTTTCGACTTAATTTATGGTTTTTATAGCCATTATAGGAATTTTCTTTTCAAATGATTCACATCATTAGATTGCAATTATAATAAGCTGCAGTGTGATTTTAAAACTTGGTAAGCAAACAAACACTGCAGGACTTTGTTGCACTACAAATGCAACAAAATTTACACCACATAATTTTATCCAGTAATGTCTCCTTTCTTGAGTGAGGAGGGGTTCAGATTAGTTACCTAGAAAAGTTGGCTGTTCCCCAATAGAAAAGCATTCTGATTCACCAGTAAATACCCGCAAGAGTCATTCATGTCTGCAATTGCAATCGTCAGCCTTGTATTTTTTCCCTCACCAGGTTTAATTGGGAGTAAACTTGCTGACTATTTATCATGATTTAAAGATTGCTAGAAATGTGCAGAAAACATAATCTGTTGTGAAGTTATTTTTAGTTTTGTAATATCCTTATATGTACTTATGACTGTCAACCAGTTAAAAAGAGTAAAAGACGAGATTGTGATATATAACCAGATTTGAATACTGCTGTGAATGATCTCACAGTTTCTAGTTGGTAACAAAATTTTAATAAGGTTTATGAAGGTGTAAGCATGTCAATTCATCCAATGTTATCCTTTTGTTACTGCCTTGATTCAATGTTGTTTATGTTTGTGAAGCTTGACCAAAATGTGCAATTCAATAATAATTATGATCACTCGGGAAAGATCACTCGGGGAAGATTGTATATTAAACAAGAGATATTTAACTCAATGAATTTGAGAATGTATAGCTACACACACAAAACTTCGTTAACTTCATTAATTTCTGTAACTCACTTGCAAACCTTGAGGGAGAGTAGAAGGAAGCTAACAGCTTGAATAAATGAGAAAAGGTCCACATTAGAAGTTCTTGCTTCTTTATCACATTAAATTGAATCTGTGTCTTTATGTTTGGGCCTACTATCTCATACCAAATCCTCACCAACCACTGCTGTCCATATAGCAATGTGAACATGAACCTCTGATTTAAATAGCAAGGCTTGAAATAGTTGCTACTCCAGCTACAAAACCTGTCTGATTTTTTTTCTTTGGGGAATATATTTTATTCAAATTTCCCTTAATAAAATTCAAATAAAAAATTTGTTGGTAAAAAAAGCCAGTTACAGATTTACAGATATATATTGACCTTCAATTTCATTATATTTATAGCTGTAACCTTTTAAAAAGAATTCTATTTTAAAATTGTTCACATAATTAGATACCAATTATAATAAGCTGCAGTCTGATTGGAAAAATTGCTGTATTGCGGAAGGTAAACAAGACTTGTTATGCTAAAACAGCAACAAACTTTACACCACAGAATCACATCTGCTAATGTCTTCTTTCTCGAGTCAGGAGGGTTTCAGATTAATTCCCCAGAAAAGTTGGCTGTGCTTCCTCAACAGAAAACATTCTGAATCACCAGTAATTACCCCCAAGAGCCATGTCTGCATTTGCAATCTTCAGCCTTGTATGTTTTCCCTCACCCAGTTCAGTAAAGTTGCTGATTATTTTATCATGATCTAGTAGATTACTAGAAATGTGCAGAAAACATAATCTCTTGTGTAGTACACACAGTTCTTTTTAATTGGGATATCCTTTACGTACTTATGATAGTCAACCTGTTAAACAGAGAACCCATACAGAAAAGACAAGGTTGTGATAACCAGGTTTGAATACTGCATAGAATAATCTTAAAATTGACACAGCTTCTACTTTGTAATGAAGTTTTAACAAGATTTAATGAAGTGTAACTGTTACAGATAACTAGCTTGTTACACCCGCTGGAGATAGCCAACCCAATACAGATGATAGTAGGAATTGTTGTGTCTTCACTGCTTAACTAAAAAGAGGCATTCTGGCCTTGTCCACAAGCTGGCTCCTTTAAGTAGGCTGCCAGCCATGAACCCAGGCCAGAATGTATAAGACAATATGCATACTAGTGATCAGTTCTGTGTCAATATGATCTATTCTATGGTTAACCTAATTACATATTATTGGTCTCTATGCCAGTTCTCAGTTATGACCTGATTGGTCTTGTGGATTTGGTCTTGGCTTGATGTCGGGGGGTCCTTCGGTTGGAGGATCCATGACAGTCCCCCCTCTCCCTCCTAATGTGAAGTAGAGGGTGTCTCCTCTTCCCAAGCCTGTTATGACATAGTTCGCAACATCGACCTTGTGTTTGTTATTATTGATGTGACTTTCTGGCTTGCTTTGGTGCCTGCACAGAAGTTAGAATATAATAAGTTAGCAGATCACTAAAAAAAGATTCCATTTACAATGCGCATGTAAGAAAGGATGCTCACACCTAGGAAAAGCAACTGAATGCCACTGGCATGTTGTGAATATGATTGTCAAGTGACATCCATTTCCCTCTACTCTGTTCTCCATTTTCACTTGGTGTGGAGACAGCAGACCAGTATAAGTGATTAACCACGCTCTTTATCTACTCACCCACACATGCACACTCATTCTCCTTGCTGACTGTTTCTATCTTTTGGGGGGAATGCTATATAGAAATGCCATTTCAATGCCTCTAGCCATGTGCCAAACATCCTATCGATGGTCAGTGTCAGGAAGGTTTTCATGTACATACTTAGCAATTTGATAATGTCTATCAGTTACTAGCAAATAAAGGAAAGCCCTTGCTCATCCAAATGTTGAAGTGCCCTCACCGGATTTCTCCATGTGGTAGCTCACTTTCATCTCATCACTCTAAAGATATTCACAATAACACTAACTAAAGCTTTATAAAGAACTACAGGGAAATGATCTGTACTAGCTGCACATCCATCACAAATCCCATTTGGAGCTCCATCATGGTGAATCATCCACATATTCTTCTCCAAGCCAAGCATCTCTATTATTCTTGACCTAGCTCGTAACAGCTCCCTTCAAAGTGAAAGCTACAAAGTCGAGAAAGTGGGCTCCCACTTCTTCCTAGTCCTTCTCACTTGGTCAGCTCAGTTCTTACTTGGGGGATGAGGAAAATAAAGAAGCTAACTCAATCTCTGCTGGTTTTGTTGTAAGAAGGAACTGCCACACTGGCATTCACCTTCCTGCTATCAGCTATCCACACACAATCCACTGAGTACAAGTATCTGCTTATACAATAGGCCTGAACACTTAACTTCGAATGATTCCCCCAGTACACATTATCAAGTCACAAGCTAATTGTATAATAAAGGTTGTATAGCCCTGGGGACTGCTATTTAAAATATAATACTTGTTATTATAGCAAGGACTATCAAAACATAAAGAAAAACAGGGAACTGTACTGCAGTTGCCCTTTAAGGATCTCTTTTCTTGTGTGGAATATACATAAATGTGATAGGATCTGAGAAAAGGGGTCTTATGTACAAAATTTAAAAAAACTGAGTTAGTGATACCAGGTGAAAGAACAAAGCAATGTCATCACTTATTTCCATTCAGAAGAAAAGTTATGAAAGCCTGAATGCTAGACATTCATTTTGAGAAAAACGCATTTTAAATTAATGGCTTTTGCAGCTTCCTGTGCACTTGATGAAGCCATTCCTTTGTTAGTTTGTTAACCATCTGGCCACAGTAGGAAATCCCCCCATTTTGTGGGGGTTTCCCATCTTTCCGCATACGCGGGCAGTATTTTCTCCGCGTTGCATGGCAATGCAGTTCCGTTACACACGTAGCAAGCTTCTTGACCACCAATCTTCTAACCTCACTCTTGCCTACAAATAAGCAAGCAGGAGCCTTCAGACTTCACACAAATGTAAAGGAAAGGTAGTAGATGCCTGTAGTACAAAAAAAGAAAAATAGTCAAACTATAACTTTGAGCTTATTATGGTCATACCACAAAAACATTTTTCTCTACATAAGACCCCTTTTCTCAGATCCTATCACAAATATTCACTAATTAAAGAACAAATAATCAATTTGCTTTACTGTCACAAAAAATATTCAAATTTATTCTACAAATACTATGTCGTCAAGGTTCAATCAGACTGCAAGGAGGCACAACTACTAGCGGACGTGTGGAAGTCTACTACAACAACACCTGGGGCACTGTGTGTGGTGATGGATGGGGAACTGCTGAAGCACAAGTTGCTTGCAAACAGCTAGGATATTCTGCTTCTGGAGCAACTGCACTTACTAAATTTACTCTACCTGATGGCTCTCGGAGAATCTGGCTAGACAATATCAATTGTGTTGGAAATGAGAGTAATCTCTTCAACTGTATAACAAATTCCATTCAAAACCACAACTGCAGTCACTCAGAGGATGCTGGAGTGAAATGTCAAGGTAATAAGTACGTGCACAAAGATGTTATCACTTAGCTATGTGATTCATGATCATTTGGATGGTTTTCAGGACTTTGTTTCAAATGTGTGCATTTGAAAAACATTTAAAAGAATATATGGTTGTTCAAAAACTTTAGGCAATTTTGTACAGGCCAATGCTACATTACAACTACGATAATATAACCATACAGATATGGAGACAAAGAAATAGAGATAGACAGAAAGGGCTGAGAAAAAATTACAGTTTATAAAACCTAGTTTGGCCTTTATGACTGTTTTAAAGCTCTAGGGCCGGCCAGAAGGCTTGGCTATGGACCCAAAAGCCAGCTTATTTTCTTACCCATGTATAGTTACCTCTATATAGTCTTATTCTAGTTATATTTATCATAGTTGCACTATTATGATTGTTTCAAAACTTGCTGTATGGCCCCTGGCATATGTATAGCATGAAAAGAGTGTGTGGCTTAAAGGTCTAAAGTTCTGCCTTGTTCTATATACTCCTGGTGGAGTTGTCTCTATTCTCTCTGGTACCACTCTTCACATGTCCTCTTTATCAGTGGAATTAAGGACAGAGATAAAGCTTCAGGGGAAAGCCATGACCAGGGTATGTAACAGCCAGACCTGTCAACCATCCAGAGTATACCTGGACAGTACTGATTTTGTGTGGTTTGTCCTGGTCATGAATATTGCAGCCAAAATCCTTATTTTTGTGCCCTAGATTGTACTAAAGTTAAATGGGAATATTATTGCTAGTGTATTCTGGTAACCATTTATCCGTTAAATTAGGAACTCATGTGCATTTACATCATTGATGTAGGACGAGAAATTTAATTAGCAGCTGTCAATGGTGAGTATTAGATCAGATTATCTACCAGCAGAATCTGCCTGATCTTGTGTAAAACTTACTGCATGGGTCAAACAAGTGTATTAAAAAAAAGGCTGCCTTTCATGACAACACACTACCTTTCTTGATCCACCTAACGGTAATAAGTCTTTGCTTGGTAGTTTAACTCAGTAAGCTACTGCATTTATCTCCTTGACATCATACTGACACCTACCTACATATAATCCCAGTAAAAATGAAGCTATCGATTATTTTGGGCAGCTTCAGTCACTGAGACTGAAATATCAATACTTGTCTCAATTAGTGACTTCCTCATTCGAATGCTGACCTTGAAAGACCTTTCAGTATGTCAGGAAGATAGAAACAGAGAAGAGGTGAAACCTTGATCCAACTACTGCCTATAGTATACTTAGTTTTAAGATGAGTAAGGTAAAACCTGGTCCGTAGCTGATACCTCATAGGAAAGTTATGCTATCAAGTGCAAGATATGTCACTATGATAAGTTTTTAACCAGTTGCCATTAAAAAATGTACTTCAGAACACTCATGTGATTACCAGCATTCCATTTGATGTTAACAACATTTGTAAAGTATGTCCTGATAAAATTTGATTTTTGTCATGATTAATTCAGTTCTATGTCCTGAAAGTACTAGCTGACAGGTTGGCAGGTACTAATGAGCTCAAAAACCTGCCCGTGTCTTTCCCCTGGTTTAGTTACTCCCTACTCCTGATTCCACCCTCCCTGGGTCCTCTTTGTGAGCAGTCATTCAGGTTTAAGAAAATGAACGCAACATGCGCACACACACAAACACACACAAACCTGCAAGCACACACTCACACACACACACGACCACACACACATACATACAGACATAAAGGACCAAGATATTTATATGTAGAGAGCATTTCGGCCACTTGTTACTTATCTTTTAGTGGTCTTATATGCGCAAGTAGCATATAATCTCACCACTGGCTGCTATCTGTGAGTGCTAATTGCAGAAAGGGCTGGAAAGCATTACAATACTGAGCCTATATCTAATTTGGCTGCCCTGGTTGTTTTAAACCTTTGGTGCATGACATAGCCAGATGGCAAGGTTTACAGGCCTCAAGCCATGCCTATCTTCATCCCTTAGTGAAGTAACTGCTGGTCACACTGGTAAAAACCCTGTTCATGTCTTTCCCTTGGATGGTATACCTCTATCTTTACTGGTTCCACCCTACTTGTGTGAGCAGTTATTGAAAACAAGTAAAATGAACACATACAGAATGCACACAGAAAGGTTTATATATACATTGATGCATATGCTGTGTGCACATGATATTTACACAGAGGGTGGTCCTGTGAGAGGTTTATCTACAATATCTCCTAGTGACACTACTCTGGTCATCTCTTGGTCTCCTCCTGCTATGCCAAATGGAAATATCACATCCTTCTTGGTCCGGATCAATGACCTTAGAGAACAAAGGAGAGTGGCATATATTTCAACCATTGATGGAAAAGTAACTAGCTATACAGCTAGTGGTCTAGGTAATAGAGAGAGTTCATATCATATCCATGGAGTAATTTCTGTTTTAGTTGCTGGTGTCCCCTACAATATCAGTGTTGCAGCTATGAATGAGGCAGGGCCAGGGAGACTTTCTTTTGTAGTAGTTTTTACTAGAGAACTTGGTAAGTCCTATCTCAGTTACATATGTCTGTATGTTAACTTTACTATGCTGTATAGAACCAAATATATCACCTAAGAATGTCAGAGTGACTAGGATCTCTGGCAACATGATGACAGTTTCCTGGACAAGCCTGACTCTCTCTGAGGCCCGTGGATTTATCACTCACTACACTGTAGCCTACTTCCCTTCGTCAGGCAGCAGCAAACAACAAGAACCCAATAGCTTGTACCAAAATGTGAGCAAGAACTCCAGTGAGACCACTATTCAAGGTCTGGATGAAAACACTGCCTATACTGTGCAAGTCTCAGCTGGTACTGCAGCAGGATTAGGGAATTCCAGTGGAACAATGATTGCCTCTGTTCTAAGTAAGTAAACGTGTATTCTTTTTGTTCTTACTTGGTTTATATCTTTATTTACTTTATTAATTAGAAAGTGAAGAAGGAGGATTTGGAATTGGGGCCTTTACAGGTGCAGCAGTTGTAGCAGTGGTGGCCATTATTTTGAACTTCATCCTCATTGTAGTCATAGTGCAAAGGTTAGTGATAGATTATAACCCACAGTTGGCATTCTGTTTTTAAATAAGTAGGTATGTTGTCATACAATACCAAAGATGTTTTATTTCAGCTACATTGTACCACAGACATTTGGAAAACCATTACATTTCTAACTTATGCATGTGAAATATTTGAAACTGCATAATTAATGTTAAAGGTAAAGTTCCTCTAAAACATTTTTCTTTTCTTGTTTCCTTTCATTGTTGACTTGTCATTGTTTTTGTTTTTAATAAAGTATCTTTGTCTTATTTCTTTTTTGTATCTTTTTTGTTTTGTTGTTCCTCTCTAGCTATGTTAACCAAGATTTAAAGCAGTCCACCATTAGTCTTTAAACCCTAGCATCTAATAGAGCATTGTCTCCTATAAACAGTTTCTAAATTGTTATCTTACAAATGTTTAGTTGTTGTTCTAATTGTTGTTGTATTGTTGTAAGAAAAAGTCTGTCCAGCAACAAGAGACCATCTCTTCTTTGGTAACATTCATGCAGATAAGCTTCACCATTCAAGCCAATTTCGTCATGTATTAGCAGCAAGAATTACTATATGACCATACATATTATTAGCTACAACTGTATTGACAAACTTCATGCTACTATTTATTCTACAAATTTGTAGGGCATTTATAAGATGTTGCCCATGTCTTATAGCACCGGTACTTTGCAGGCAACGATTCATGGATAAGAATCTCCACAATGTCACATATGGCTTGTGCATGATTCCAACAGTGAGCATTTGTCTAAGATTGTTCTCACCTTTGGCAAATAAACATACTTCACAGAGAAAATAAGTTGCAATGTACCTCTGCTGTAGGCTCAAGGCTAGCAATAAAACCATGTATATTAGCTCCTGCATCAAAATTGCATTTATAAATTCAATAAGAAAGGCATTCTTATTCCTTTAAGAAGTCATAGGAACTTTTTATTTGGTCCTCAAAATAAAACAAAGTGATATCAAACTATTTGAAACTTCACTTAACAGTGCAAGAGCCATCTCTTCCATTCCATGCCCACAGTCACTGATGCTATTTTAACCTATTACGAGAAGTATGATATAATAGAGATGCTGGTTGTCTTAGAACGTTGGATAGAGGACATATTGAATAGAATCAACTGCTAAAAGGATACACATGCACAGCTAATTCGGTATGCCAAAAAGTTTAGTCTGATTTTTTGAATGAGGTATTTGCCTAAACAACAATCTCAAGTCTCCTAAATGAGCCATTTCCTCCATTGCAAAAACCTTTTTTTTCCATATGAAACCTTGTTTGCATGGTTTCTATCGGCATTGCATTCTGCTTTGAACCAATTATTGGCAGAGTTACATCACTTATAATATCAGAATTTTCTGGAACATTTCCTGACACATCGGGAACCTTACTTTGTTTGTACCTGGTTAAATTGCTGTCAGAGTTGTTCATCTCAATTTTCATTCTGATAACTAAATCTGTGGAGTCAGGTGGGAAAGCAGAGCAGAAGAAAATAGAGAGGGAAGAGACCCTCATTCCATACCTTTATCTGTTCAACCATGGCTCTAATACATGGTTAGTTACACTATGATCTCTAAAAGTTACGTTGATGGAAGAAGAAGAATTAAAAATCTGTTCCTCTGTACAGTGCGAGGTTATCTCACCTGCGCCCCCTGGCTACCCATTGGCTCGGCGGTACCTGAGAGTTACCATAACCTGGCTTGGCAGTGAAGGAAATAATGTCAATTGACTACGGCTATTCATTTGTGCGGTCGGCATGACAATGATTGAGCCACAAAAACACAAAGTAGGTGAACACCATGATTGCCTACAAATTAGCATGGTATCTTTCTACAAACCTGGCCTGCTGGATTGAGAGTGCTAAATGACTTTTCAGCTACATATTATGCCGGCAGTGAAAAGAGAAATTCCATAAACACTCATCAGTTGGTGTTGTTTAGTGTTGTTGTTGCTGCAGTAATGTATGCACGGCTGTAGTCGAGGCAAAAAGTGAAATTTCACAATGCCTTTGTTTGGACAATTGTACCTCGGGGAGAGCAGTAGCACTCCTTATATGGTTTTCTCCCTATTTCAAAATGGCAGCTACACACACAAAAACAATAAAAACAACAAAGCTTATTTTTCAACTAAAATTCACTTTGGCAGCTTCTTGATCCTAAATGGCTTCGGCCTCTTTTAGCTCCAAAAACTACTTCTGGCATGTCATGAATCCTTTGTTAAGCAGTAAACCAGGAGCAGCAGCCAGCCACCCCCCCCCCCCCCCCCCCCCCCCCACCCAACCCCCCCACACACACACACGCACACACACCACAGCACACATACATACACATATACACCCGGTGTAAAGTGGGATTTTAACCAACTGAAGAAGGCACTGCTACTTCATTTCGACATAACAATCGATCACTACAGAAGGAAAATGACAACCGTGAGGAAACGACCTCAAGAATCTTGGACAATGTATGTGCGAAGATATCAACAGTATAGTGCCCAGTGGAGAGCAGTGTGCACTACCATTGAAGAAGTAGCAGACTTGTACGATAAGGAGACAGCATTGGAGAAAATGCCTCCACAGTTGGCATCATGGGTAAGAAACCAGAAGCCTAACTCAGCATCGGAAGCAGCAAGACTAGCAGACTCACATCTGCATAATCAAGGACATTTTGAGGAACAATACAAGAAACTGTCCCAGAGAACAGAATTCAAAGATGGTAACAAGCGTCCCTATACTGAACAGCGGGCCCAAGGCATTAACCTCTTCAGGAAGGATATCAACCAAGCCAACAATGCAGTCAAGGAAGATAAGTTCCCAGATGAGAACGTAAAGCAATGGGGAAAGCCTAACAAGGAAACAGACAAGACAGTCAAACCCTGGCGACTCGCAAAATTTGACAGTGAAAAGGGACCACACTGTTTTAGCTGCAATGCCTATGGACACATATCCAGTGCATGCCCACAAAATGACAGCTCTGTGAACTGGGCAGAGGAGGACGCAACAGATGAGGAAAATGAAAGCACTGACACACCACCAATCAGATACATGGGAAGGATCTCTGGACAGCAAGCAGATGACATTATGATTGATAGCGGTGCATCAAAGTCGGTCGTGCATAGTAGATTCGTCCCAGAAGATCCATATACAGGATAATCACAGAGGGTCGAATCATTCTCAAGAGAGTCTAAAGTACTGAGATTGGCAAAGGTGAAGATAGAGATAGGTGGACGGAAAATGAGAATAACAGCAGGCGTGTTCAATGGACTGAAACATGATGCTCTAATTGGAAGAGATGTACGTTTCTTGAAAGCACTAATAATCGAACACAAAGCAGATCTAGGGGAGGCATTGGCTGTTACGACCAGGAGCCGAGCAAGGAAAGAGAAACAGGAGTTGGAAGACGATCTGAAGGCAGACGCTCAGAGTGGAACACAGACAACTGCCTGGGAAAAGAGTGCGGAGTTGGAGGATGAGGCGGAGAGACCAGAAGTCACCATGGATGACTTGCCCGTGTTTGAAGAAGACATCTTTTTACCTGAGAAGGAAAGCAAGAAAAGGCAAACCCGAAATGAAAGACGGGCCGAACGACAGCAGCATGCATCGTCCTTGAATGCAGATCACCCTCTAGATGGAGGTGCAGATAAGCTGAGGAAGAGACAGGAAAATGATCCTACCCTGCAGATGGTACGACTGAAGGCAAATGCAGGAGATCAAGAGTTTAGCAGGATGAATGAAGTTTTGATAAGGAGAGTGGTTGAAAAAAGACTCAGCAGGGGAGACAGAGCAGCTAGTACTGCCTGATGAGTACCGGTTGACAGTCTTGACGGTGGCCCATGCCCTACCCATAGCAGGGCTTCTAGGACGGGGGGAAACGGCCGCACGAGTGTCCCAGCGATTCCATTGGCCGGGACTACAAGATGATGTAGCACAATTTTGTAGGGAGTGCCCACAATGCCAGAGGGGGGCTCAAACAGAAGGAGTAAAGCACCTGTGATGCCTCTACCCATGAGAGCATAGTGGCTATGCTCCTAGACGATAGGAGAGCTATGCAAGCTAACGTGACGGCACTACTCGGAGCACTTACTACCGAGCAGGAAAGGAGCGAAGCTTTGAATGGGACACGACCCAGAGAGTCAAAGCCAAGTGAGAGTGATGTCAAGCTGCAAAAGCTTGGTGAGTCAGATGACATTGAAGCATACCTTACTACGTTTGAACGTGTAATGCAAGCGTATGAGGTCAAGCCAGAGCGATGGGCATACAAATTAGCACCGAACCTGACCGGGAAAGCACAGCAGGCTTATGTTGCCTTGTCCACAGCAGACGCTGGGAACTATGAAGCCACTAAGGCAGCAATCCTAAGGAGGTATGACATCAACCAGGAAACTCATCGACAGCATTTTAGGAGTGCGACTCCAATAGGTACTGAGACCTACAGGGAGCTAGCCATTCGAACCATTGACCTTCTTCAAAAGTGGATGAAGGATCATATGGGCTCAGTGCCGGAAGTTTTAGAGCAGATGGCAAATAGAACAGCTCACCAGCAAGCTACCACAAGATGTACATGTTTGGGTGTGCGAGAAGAAACCCAAAACTGTTCTTGAGGCAGGAGAGCTCACAGACGACTATGCTTTAGTGAGAAAGCAAGTAAAGAGCGGGAACCAGCCTCCAAGGGCTGAAAGTGCACGAACTGATGGAATGGCCACATGCCTTTACTGTCGCAAGAGAGGTCATCTTGCTAAAGACTGCAGGAAAGCAATTGCTGACAGGGCAAGTGAAAGTGGAGGGCTCAAGCCGAGAACAGAGAAGAGCAAACTGCGTTGCTACAACTGTCAAGAGTTGGGATACATAGCTGCCAATTGCCCGAGCAAGCAAGCATTTTTCACTGAAGTAGTGTACATGAATGAGCAAGAAATGACCAAACAACACCCCGTGATGGATCCCAGGATTTTAAGGTCAGGGACTCTGGATGGGAGAAATGTGAAGGGTATCCTTCTGGATATACTGGCTGTGCCAGAACGATGGTACGCAAGGAGCTTGTCTCCAACAAGGAGGTGACAGGCAAGATTCCCATACGATGTGCACATGGAGACACCAAGGTTTACCCACTGACTACTGTGCGAGTTGGGATTGCCGGGGCTGAGTACAATGTGGAAGCAGCGCTTTCAGAAAATTTGCCAGTTCCTGTGCTTCTAGGATGAGATGTCCTTTGTCTGATGGACATGCTCCAGGGAAGCCAGATGGGTGGACTACCTGCCAATACCCATGAAGAGGAGGCCATGACTGTGATCACACGTGCAAGAGCCAAATTGCTCAGAGAAGAAGAGACCATGCAAGCTGAGAACGAACAAGCAGAGGGAGTGGAGCCGAACTCATTGACCAAGGCAGATCAACCTTCAGAAGTCGACACAGCATTGGATGAAGCAGATCAACCTTCAGAAGTCGACACAGCGTTGGACGAAGTTCCAGGATCAAACTTTGATCAGGATATGTTCCACGATGCTAGGTGCCGAAAGAGGATGAAACGAAGTGAGAAGAGGCAGCAGAGGAAGCAGTTCTCTGAAAGCAGAAGTAAACACCCACTGGACATTGATGTAAGTGGGCTGCAACGCATGCAGCAGGACGATCCAAGTCTGGATGGCATTCGTGAGGCCATTCAAGCTAGATCTAGGCTGGAGACTACTGGATACTTTGAGGAGGGTGGGCTACTTTATCGCCTGTGGACTCCCAGGAAGCGTGATAATGGGGTTACATCGGACCAACTTATCCTGCCAGTTTCTTGCCGCAAATTAGTGCTCCAGCTAGCACATGAGATTCCCATGGCTGGTCACCTGGGACGGAAGAAGACTGCAGACCGGATATTGCAGCGGTTCTTTTGGCCTACTCTAATCCAGGATGTGAAGGAGTGGTGCCAGACATGTCCAGATTGCCAGAGGACGACGGCAGGGAGGAGGATGCGTGCCCCCTTAGTCCCTCTACCGATCATTGAAGAGCCGTTTCAACGCATTGCAATGGACATCGTAGGACCTCTGCCTCGCAGCCTTAGTGGAAACAGGTACATACTTGTAATATGTGACTATTCTACTCGTTATCCTGAAGCCATACCCCTCAGATCCATAGAGGCTAAGTATGTAGCCGAGGAGCTTTTACTTTTTTTTAGCCGGGTTGGGATTCCCCGGGAAATCCTAACTGACCAGGGGACAAATTTTACGTCTAAACTATTAGCTGAGGTCTATAGCTTGCTAAAGATCCACCCCATACAAACCACACCCTACCACCCTCAAACAGACGGGTTAATGGAGCGGTTTAATGGGACTTTAGAGGCAATGCTCCATAAGACAGTTACTGATCAGGGTAAAGACTGGGACCGCCTCCTTCCGTACCTCTTATTTGCTTACCGCGAGGTCCCTCAAGCCTCAACAGGTTTCTTTGAGTTGTTGTATGGGAGACAGGTACGGGGCCCACTAGACATCATCAGAGAGTCATGGGTGGATAGTAGACGATCCTCAGAGAGTGTGGTGTCCTATGTTGTCACTATACAAGAAAGGCTGGCCAAGATGTCGGAGCTAGCCAGGGAAAACTTGGCACAATCACAGAAAGATCAGAAAAGGTGGTATGACCGAAATGCCAGGGAGAGGAAGTTTGAGGTGGGAGACAACGTATTGATCCTCCTACCATCTAGTACAAACAAGCTACTTGCACAGTGGCAGGGACCTTACCCTGTCAAGAAGGTCATCTCGCACGTAACCTATGAGATTGACATGTTTGACCATCACAAACGTCGCAGAATACTCCACGTGAACATGCTCCGGAGGTGGTTTCATCCTACAACCCAAAATTTGTGGATAGACGAGCAAGCAAATGAGCATGATGGGGGTGAAGACATCACCCTCTGGAAGGAAGATGGAGGATCAGAAGAAGCAATGGTGATGGGTGACCAACTGACTCCAGAACAGAGAGCTGATCTGCAATGTCTCCGACAAGAATTCGCTGGAAGCATGGGAGATATTCCAGGGAGAACGAACTATGCAGAGCATGACATAGAGACAGGTTCAGCTCGTCCAATAAGGCTTCCCCCATACCGCCTGCCCGATGCTTACAGAGAGACTGTGAAGAAGGAGATAGCCGACATGCTGGAACATGGTATTATTGAACACTCCACCAGCGAATGGTCCTCACCCATTGTGTTGGTCAAAAAGACTGATGGCACATTGAGATTCTGTGTGGATTATCGGCGTTTGAATGGAATCTCAGAAGCAGACGCGTACCCTATAGACGAGTTGATTGACCGTCTAGGACCAGCCAGGTACATCACAACCCTTGATTTGACCAAGGGATACTGGCAGGTGCCTTTGACTGAGAGAGCACGAGTACGAAGTGCCTTTGCTACACCTTTTGGTCTCGACCAGTTTCGAGTCATGCCTTTTGGGCTGCAAGGTGCCCCAGCCACCTTTCAGCGGCTTATGGACAAAGTGATACACGGTCTGGACGACTTTGCTGCCTCCTATCTAGATGACCTAGTTATCTATAGCAAGACTTGGGAAGAACACCTTCAACACATCCGTCAAGTTCTACAGAGACTGCAGAGTGCGGGACTCATCATGAAGGTGTGCAAATGCCAGTTCGGGATGGAAAGATGTGTGTACCTTGGCCATAGCATTGGCAATGGGCTAGTATGTCCAGAAGCAAACAAGTTGAAGACAGTTGAATCCTTTCCAGTACCGACAACCAAGAAAGTGGTGCGAGCGTTCTTGGGTTTAATGGGTTACTACCGCCGGTTCATCCAGAACTTTGCCTCAGTTGCGGCTCCTCTCTCGGACCTCACTCGCAAGAACAGCCCCAATCAAGTACAGTGGTCACCTGATTGTGATAAGGCCTTTTGCACTCTCAAGCAAAAGATGTGTTCCAAGCCAGTTCTCAGGAGTCCTAATTTCGACAAGCCATTCATTCTTCAAACTGACGCTTCCGATAGAGGAGTAGGCGCGGTACTGAGTCAGATAGACAATGGAGAGGAACACCCAGTTGGTTATTTCAGCAGGAAGCTATTTCCACATGAGGAGAAGTACTCCACTATTGAAAAAGAGTGTCTGGCCATTCGACTGGGAGTGGAGGCTTTCCGGGTCTACCTGCTGGGAAAAGCCTTCACCATTGAAACCGACCACCGTTCGCTCGAGTGGATGGAACGACTGAAAGAGAACAATAGCCGTCTCACCAGATGGAGTCTCACTCTCCAGCCATACAAATTCACCGTCCGGTATCGTCGCGGACAAGAGAACAAAAATGCTGATGGCCTGTCTCGTTTGTTTTAATCCTACCGCGACATGAATGTCGCAGGATAAGGGGGAGGGAGTGTCATGAACAGCCGGAACAGTTCATGTTAATGTGTGTTATAAGTAGCTCAGTAGTGATAATTATTGCTGTATCATGCTTGTGGTTTGTGGTTATCTTTATGATAACCACAGTTGGTAATGTTATTCATAGCTGTGACATGTGACTTGTGTAAAGCAGTGTGCTCTTGTTAGACTCGAAGTTCTTTGTGTGCTGTTGTTCATTAGACTTGATGCTGTGCGTGTCTATCTACTGTTGCTTGCTATCTTTTATCGAATAAATATATTGTTAATTACCTCTATTTGAAACCCCACTTCCTGACAAACAATGAAGTCGATGTTACGAAAGACGCTCACCAAATTTGATCAGCAATGGGACAAGGCACTCCCTTATGTGTTATTTGCATACAGGGAAGTGCCGAAAGAAACCATAGGATATTCCCCATTCGAACTTCTCTATGGCCAACAGGTGAGGGGCCCACTGGACCTGCTAAAAGAGCAATGGCAAGCAAAGGCCTCATGTTCTGAAAGTGTTCTGAACTACATGCAGCGAATCCAGGAGTGCCTCAAGTTGGTACACAGACTAGCAGGAGATCATGCAGTGACGGCCAAGAAACAGATGAAGACCTGGTATGACAAGAATGCCAGAGTCAGAAACTTCAATGTCGGAGATCAAGTATTAGTACTATTACCGGAGGGACCCTCTAAGTTGCAGGCCGGCTGGCAGGGCTCCTATACTGTCACCAGAAAGATCACTGATGTAACATATGAGGTGGCTGTAATAGACAGAAAGAAGACGCGACGCATATTCCATGTGAACATGTTAGCACGGTGGGAAACTCCTACAACAATCTGCCTAGTAACAGAGGGAGAAACAGAAGACCAAGAGGACATACACACCTGGGAACAGACCAATGGTCAGCAAATACCAGACATCGACAACAGACTATTAGGGCAGCAGAGAGAGGAGGTAGGAGAACTTGTGGAAGAATTCAGGGATGTATTTCAAACAAGGCCTGGGAAGACGAACTTGACAGAGATTCAAATTCGGATGGGTGATGTATTTCAAACAAGGCCTGGGAAGACGAACTTGACAGAGATTCGAATTCGGATGGGTGATGCACCACCAGTGCACTTGCCACCCTACCGTGTACCCAAAGCAAGATATGCAATGGTTGAAGCAGAGATCAAACAGCTTTGCGACGAAGGAATAATCACACCCTCGACCAGCCCATGGGCATCTCCAATTGTCCTTGTACCTAAGAAGGACGGCTCTCTGAGGCTCTGTATTGACTACAGGAAACTGAATAAATTGACGACAGCAGACCCATTCCCAATGCCACACATAGAAGACCTGTTGGATGACCTTGGAGCAATTTTCATAACCACATTGGACCTGTGTAAAGGATACTGGCAGGTACCAGTGGAGGAGAGCAGCCAAGAAAAGACAGCATTTATCACCCCTCTAGGCATATACCAGTTTACAGTCATGCCATTCGGACTTGTGGGAGCACCGGCAGTCTTCCAGAGGCTGATGAACTCCATACTTGCATACGTTCGAGGATTTGCAGCAGCCTACCTTGATGATCTGGTAATCTACAGCGTGATATGGGAAGAGCACTTACGTCATGTGAGAGAAGTTCTGTAACGACTCAGGGAAGCAGGACTGATGGCTAAGCCTGAAAAATATCACATTGGAACAACTGAATGTCACTTCCTGGGACACGTAGTGGGTGAGGGAAGGATTCGACCAGAGCAGGCCAAGGTCAGGGCAGTGGCAGAGTTTCATGTACCACAAAAGAAGAGAGATGTGCGGGCATTCTTGAGCCTAGTAGGCTACTACCGCCGTTTCATCCGGAATTTCTCCGAGATAGCAGCACCACTAACGGACCTAACGAAAAAGGATGCACCCGACTAGATAATCTGGAATCTAGAATTGGAGAAGGCATTTCAAACTTTAAAGGATGGACTGACTGGTGAAGTAATGTTGGCGGCACCAACAGCAGAGAGAACCATGATTTTACAAACAGATGCTTCCAACATTGGAATAGGTGCAGTGTTGAGCCAGAAGGACAACGATGGCAATGAACGACCAGTAGCTTTCCATTCCAGGAAGCTTATTACCCCGTGAAAGGAATTACTCAGTCGTCGAGAAGGAATGCCTGGCAGTCATAGGAGGAATCAGACACTTCCGGGTTTATCTCACGGGAGTTGCTTTTGAAGTTCAAACAGACCACAGATGTCTTATGTATTTGGACAAGTTCAAAGATGAGAATAGCAGGCTCACACGGTGGTCTCTGGCATTGCAGCCTTATGACTTCTCTGTGGTACACAAACCAGGACGACTAAACCTTAATGCAGATGGCTTGTCACGGCAAGCATGGATCGAAGGAAAGGAGGATGATAACACTACCACGAACAGCTCTAAACCAGAGGAGAAGAAGGAGGGAGTGTTAGGGAGTGTCAGTCCGTCCTAGCTCCCTAACTAACAGTTGAACTTTTGTTAACATATAGTGTCATGCAATGCACAGACAGTATATAAAACAGTTAACCTAAGAGGTGTAGTCATTTGATTGGTTGTAGTTACCTAACCGGTGTAGTCATCTGATTACCTGTAATGTTATTTGCTATAGGGACCTGTCAGAGCTGAGTAGATAACCTATAAAAGGAACAGTCTGCTCAGCTAGGAGAGTCCCCTCTGTATTGTATGATATTGTGAGTCAAGATACATTCTCTAATTACTTTATCAGCAGTTATAGAATTAGCACAGGGACTGAGTTCAGCCAAGATTTCAGACAGACAGGCAGAGGTTGTGGGTTAGCTATACAGTACAGCAACAACAACAACAGCAACAACAACAACAGCAACAGCAGCAACAACAGAAGCAACAACAACAGCACAACAGCAAGAACAACAACAGCAACAACAGCAGCAGCAACAACCACAACAACAACAATAGCAACAACAACCACCGCCACCACAACAAAAACCACAACCACAACAACCTCAATAACAACCACGCCAACAACAACAATAACACCAGCAACAACGACTACTACAACAACAAAGAACAACCACAATAACACCAACACAAACAACCACAACAACCATACCGACGACGCCAACAACCACCACCACAACAACAACAATAATAATAATAATAACAAATAAATAAAATAATAATAATAATAATAATAATAATAACAACAACAACAACATTAACAATATTAATGTTAATAACAACAACAACAATAATAGTAATAATAATCTCTCAATGAACTCTCAGTTGACATACAATAACAATCAACTTGAAATTGACATTTCGACTAGATGCTCTAATAGCCTTCATCAGGATTAATGAGATGCTATAATTATAATACTCGAGTGATCCTTCTATATACCAGTAGCTAGCTATCCACCATGTGCTAACCACCACATGTGTCCAGCATGTGAACCGGATGTAATAACCGGATGTATAATAATAATAACAAAAAATTAATAAATATAATAATAATACATAAATTATCAATAGCATGAATCTTAGTTTCTCATTATTCCTGATGAAGGCTAGAGCATCTAGTCGGGGGGGGGGGAAATGAAATAATAAGCCAGAGTCTTAGTTTAGCTTCTCTCAGGAGCCTTCAGAGACCGGTGTCTCCTTCCTCAGCTGTAGACTAGCCAACCTGTCCTATCACATGACTTCCCGGTGGTGTGGACTCATGTGACAGGAGGATGTTGTAGACTGGAGGAACTTCAACGGACTTCATAAATAGTTTTTACTAGCATTGTCACATGGCTAAAGAAATAGCATGCAAGCCACGCCCACATCACATGGCTAAAGAAGTGGCATGCAAGACACACCCACATCACATGGCTAAAGAAGTGTGCATGCTAGACACACCCACATCATATGGCTAAGAAGTGGCATGCAAGACACACCCACATCACATGGCTAAAGAAGTGTGCATGTGGACACACCCACATCACATGGCTAAGAAGTGGCATGCAAAACACACCCACATCACATGGCTAAAGAAGTGTGCATGTGGACACACCCACATCACATGGCTATGGTGTAAAATGTCTTGGCTTATGCAATTAACTCTTTATGGTTGAATATTATAATAATGTGGTGCAAGCTGCACTTGAATTTTATTTAAAGTCATGTGATGACCTATAGTCAAGATTGTCATCTTCATTGCTTCACTGCCCTATAAGAGAAGTGGTGGTATTGTTGATGTGCTAGCTTGCTTAGTAACAATAAAAGTAAGCATGGAAACTTTTTTTTACTCTCTAGCACTCTAGGATTTAGGCACAAAACCATAGCGCTTATTTTAGCTCTTAGCTACCTAGTGTGTCGATCTTCTAAGCTCTAGTATTGCAGGCAATGAATTTCTCTCATAATACTTCATTGCTATATTATAAATCATTAGATAGATCTATGGTTGTTTAGATCTTCTTGTCAAAGACACAACAGCTACAATTGCCACAGTTAGCCTCACTATTTCGGCAACTGTGGTGTTTTCCTGATAGTCATAGGCATAGCAAAGTAATAACTCTTGAGGGGGCACCACTCACTGTCTGACAGGGTTTCATTTAGGGGGGGACAAGGGGGGGGGGCTTGGAACCTTTTTGTTCCCCCTTGGATTAAAATTCATTAGAAATGTTGTCACATCTTTAACCATCATGCAAACCCCCCTTAAAATCCAGATTCCTCCAGTTGCCCCTCCTTGGTCAATTTTCTAAATGAAACCCTGACTGACCATTTCAATATACCCTGATCTACTTAGAACACATACAATCAAACAGAGACAGCAAAAATATGCAACTATATATGACCAAAAATAGTACTTTATCTCTCAATGGCACTGATAAAACTTCAGGCAATTTCATGTAATTTGAAATTCCTTGTCCTTTCTTTGTTTGAACAGCAAGTCCTAGCACGATTTCACCTTGGCTGACTCTTACTGGCTCTCATATACAATTTCAGTCAGCAGTATTAGATGCAGCCTTATGAGCCAGCACCTTGAGGTAGATTTCTCTGTGTTAGCTCAGGCAATAATGGTCACTGAGTTGCATTCTTCATGTGAATATATTATCGTTGGCAATGTGATACCAGCATGCACTGTTATATGCTCTCCTGTCCCTAAAGATTTTAATGCTTCTAACCATGCCCTGTTGATCTGTCCAAGAGATCTGCAGCAGGGTTCCGAGATATTAAGTTTAGTTAAGGAAGATAGTTGGCTAGAACATATCTAATAAGTAAAGCCTCATGGATCTATTTACCTGAACATGTAGTTATATTATTAAAAATTGGTGCCGGAACAAAAGACACAATTGGCCTAAGAGGAACCTTAGGTTTGTGTATCTTAGGGAGTTACCTTGAACTAAGTAAAATATTAGAATGCTTAGCTTTTGTTTGTTTGTTTTAATGAGCTGATCTAAACTGTAGCATATCATTATATTTATATTTACATTCTAATAAGTTTGAAGAGATTATTCCTGTACCTAATTAAAATAAATATTCAGTTTCACATACTTTATTGTGAGTAAGGGAATACTTGGTACTTCTGTGCACTAAGGCTTAGCTTGTGAAAGAGTATTAAGTAGCCTAGAGGCAGCTAATCCACGCCTAGAGGCCTGATATATCGGTCCAAGATCTTCTGCTGCTTGGTGTTGAGTAAATGCAGTAATATTCTAAGCTAGTGCTTGGGATTGGTGCACCCCATGATAAGGACAAACACACTCTACTGATCACATGGCTGGAGCATGGCATGGTTTTGCTATGCTATCTACCTGGAAGTGCCCTTATGCAATGCAGCACTTGGAATTTAAAGGCAGTTAGTTTGAACTTTCTCTCCTAGAAAAATTAGGCTAGTAAGATCTTTTTGTTAAGGAAGGGATGCCAGCTATTATAATCTAAGTGACTGTAAGATGTGAAATAGAGGTTTCTTGGAATTGTGATAGGTGCCTTGGCAATGATAGATTAATGGCTAGGCTCTTGTCTCTGCTAAGTTTCCTTCCTGTGATGTTCACATATGGTTACTGAATCCTTGCAAGTATGAGATGTCAGAGCCGGTCTGCTAATCAAATTTGTCTGGTTTCTAGAAATCATCAAAAACTCTCAGGGAGTGGTCCTGTTTAGTCACATTGTTGGGAGTGTCTTGGACAATGAATAGTTAAAAATGGCAGTGTCAGCAAGCAGTGGGAGAATGGTTGACCTATTAGTGTTTAACATTAATGCAGTTTTAATGTTACCACTTATCTAAGTGGTAGCTAACTAAATTTATTTTCTAACCATGTGCTTGACTAAGTGCTGAAAAGTCTCAATCGAGAAGTCTAAAAAGTAATAAGTTATTGTTAGTCTACTTCAACTGCCTCAACCCAATGTGATATTGATCCAGTGTGCCTGTATGGAACAATTGTCAATCAACTTCAACCTGCCTCAACCCAGTGTGATGTTTGTCCAGATGTATCCCAATAGAGCTAAGTTGTAGTGCCCAATTTAAAAAGTCATTGTATACAGTAGGGCTTCCTCTAGCCGCTGGTGCTAATTTTAGCTCTCTAGCATTTGGCAATCTGGAGATATTTATGCAGAGAAATCAGGCACTTAGGTTTTGAGGTAACCCCACTTTAGCTCCAGCAACCTGGGTATAGTTGTTGTATACACGAAAAATGTTTTAATCTCAAAAGAGAACACACAGAGAGTCCTATCTTTTGAGCTATATATCTAGTCCATACCATGATATATGCAGAATCTATGGAGCTATAAAGTGGTAAATAGGGGGGGGAATTAATTTATGGTTACGATCCCCTAAAAAAAAAAAGGTAGGTAAATAAGCACATTCCTAAGTATAAGTTCCAAGTCACTCTGTCTAGTTTAGAAAGCTCATATTTCCGCAAGAGGAGAGCCTCCCCCTTATATAATTACACTCTCCACTCCACCAACCCCCCCTCCCCCCTCCCCTCATCCCTCCACCCCCCACTCCCCCCCCCCCCCCCCCTAGAAAACTATTTAGAACTTTGCAAGCCAAATTTATTTAATTAGGCCCCATGCAAATCAATACACTTACTATTTGCTTTTATAAGCATGTGTAAGTAAAATCGCTTAGTTTTAAGCTGTGGCAGTATACCACAGATATAGGCATCGCCTAGTTTCAAGCTGCTTCAATAAGGAAGAATGCACTGTTTATAAAATTTACTATAGAACAACTCCAGCCAATTATTAAATGCCCAGTGGCCATTTGACCTATGTGTGGGTGCTTAGCTAAGTTAGAAATAAGTAATTACGTACACTTCTAGGTACATGCCATTTGAGTGTGGGAAGCCAAACATTACCTGATGATCGTTGGCGTTAACATGACAAAACCTTTCAGACCTTTACTGCTGTTTCTGGATGTCATTCTGTTATGTAATGCTACACAGGCACTTATACTTATCGTGTATAACTCTGAATCCATATACTTTTGAGAGATTGGGAGAACTTTGTAAGTAAGAAAAATATAGCAAGCTTTTATTGGCTTTTTAATCTAGTTGATTCCCATACAAACTGAAGCTGTATTTACATTTTATGTATGAAAATAGCTATATCTATAAAAAGCCAAAATAAAAATTAAACTCGGTATCACCGTCTTGACTGTGCTGCTAAGGGTAGGCATGGTTACCACTATATGCTTAGTAGTAGTATGCACTAAGGGGCCTAAACTTGTGAAACAGTATTAGCTAGCCTAAAGGCAGCTAATCCACAGCCCTAGTAACTGTAAATCACTCCAAGATCTACTACTTCTAGGTGTTGTCTAAATGGAATTTCTAAAGCTGGTGCCTGCATCCATACATCAGGGGCGGATCCAGGGGGGGGGGGGGCTTGGGGGGCTCAAGCCCCCCACCCACCTTTTTTTTTAAATGCTGCACACCAACCATAATATGGAAAGTAAGAGAATGTGCCGTGATGGTGTTTCTGGCTGTGCCACAAAGCGACTTAAACAGTGTGGAATAAAAGAGTACTTTTCGAGGACAAGGTAAGTGGTCAGCTATAGCTAGGTGTCTAGATTAGCTACGCTAAGCATCTTGAAATAGTTAGCCTAATTTTCCAGTTTCTGTACTATGTTGCTAGCTAGCTATTAGCCTGCTGCAACATCTAGCTTAGCTAGTACTGTACCAGTAAAGCTGTCTATGGGAATGCAAGTGGAAAGGGGAACGCGAACTGGCTCTGACGCTAAATACTCGAGGACAAACTTTACTTTCAAACTGATCATGATTATTTTCCCGTACTCTATTGGTAATTTCAATTACTTTACCAGTTACTTCCTGTGAGTCTATCGGTCAGTGTGTTACGTTTTCTTAAGACTTCTCTTAGAAGTACGATATCTCAGGAGCGACTAAATGCACTTGCAATGCTACTAGGTCACCGGTTGCCATCTAGCCTACAAGCCCTGACGGCAGTTTTTCCCTCTATGGAAAACCACAAGCATCCAAACTTGCTGCAAAAGTGGCCTCTAGCCAACTGTTTCGTGCGAGACTGGATATGTCATGGAACTCTTCTCGACCACTGCTTTAACTATACATATATTCACTATTTATTATTGTGCTGTCATTATTTGTTTACTGTCTCACAAGCCCTTGCCAAGCCCCTTCTCTAGGTACTTCCTAGAACCAGGACTCCTTGTGTTCTGGGGTCATGATACATTACTGCTGCTGTGTATGTATTCACTTTATTTGAATAATACAGTTGGTTTTCACACCACAAAGACATTAGTATTACACCAGAAGAAGTGGTTGAAGGATTTGTATGTGTTGACCTCGCAAAATATTGGTATTATAAACCCTTACACTTCACTGATTATTGCTTTATAGCATCAAACTTCTGTTTCTCTGCACTTATTGTTACATTACCCTAACATTTTTTAATCATCATGATAGTCTGATTATATCCACCCTAAATACTACATGAAATGATTTAATAGTAATAATAATGTTAAAATTTAATGTTTTAATGGTAAATGTGTCAATATACTGAATATGACGTGGTAGGCCACTGACTGTCGGTAGGTTTTATAGGGCTTTTGAGGGCACAGGACTGAGGTTAGCAATACCTGTGGAGAAAATATACAGCATATATATCATTCACAACTGAAAGAGTGATCATGAGAAAGTGTGGGTGGTCATGCAAACTCTTCTTGCATGCAATAGCATGCAAATACTTATTTTTTCAATTTAACCATTTTTTCAATTTAATAAAATCCTGGATCCGCCCCTGTACATCTATGGCAAAGACTAGCAAACTCTCCCTGATCACATGCCTGGAGCTTCACTTGGTTTTGCTATGCTCTCTAGCTGGTATAGTGCTCTTTTTCTATTCACCAATTGAAATTCACAAGCAGATTGTTTCATTCCATGGTTCCTTAGTGAGATGGTCCTGATAAGGAACTCCTGCCCTGCTATTCATTGTAAGTGAATATGACTTCAAGTGTGTTTTGAAGGATAGACGTGCATATATTTTCTCAGAATTGTAGTAGGTGCCCTGGCAATGATAAGTTCATTTCCTAGGCTCTTATTTCTGCTGATGTTAGTTCATGTAAAATTCACATATATTTGCTGAAACCATGCAAGTCAAGATGACAGAGAGCTAGTACTAGTCCTACAAGGAATTACAACTTTTTACCTTTACTATGGGTAAAACAACAACAGTAATTAAGTCTACCAATCAGATTGGGAGGTTTGTTCTGTTTAGTAGGGAACTGATGACTTTTCTCCAGGAGTTATGGAGGAGCAATGAAGAAAGGAGAAGGAGAAGTTATTTTCTTACCTGCTTCAGCTAATTTGTGTGGCCATGCAACATGGCAAAAAATGCAGTGCTGGGTTGTACTCTCCCCAAGACACTTATGACTAATTTTAATTATTGTTGTTGTAACATGAAGGATTGATGGGGGTGTTGATGATTTGCTTCCTGGATGCTCATGTCAGTTCAAGGCAACAGACACAAATACCTTACAGTATATGGCCATTAGACTTCATAAGTTGACTATCTTTTTTTTAAGACACCATTGAGACGGTTTTCCCAAATCCTGTCACTTTTGCCAATGACTTTGTAATTAAGCACAATAATAACTTCATTCTGTAGGACTAAAATATTATGTCAGAATTCTGTGTGCAATACTACTCTGTTAACCTAATAGGCACAACCTGACCATACCCACTTCCTGGCCTGACCATCCGATCTGCCTCTGATATTTATGATAATGTGAGCATAGGGTCAAATCACTTGAATAGACTCCAGTTATCTTCTAGTTCTGGTTACCACAGGTCAGATGACACATTTTGGTATGCTTTATTTTTGTTTCAGTAATAAATTGTTTGAGAAGGCAAATATGAATGATTAAAGATTGATTGAGATGGCAAGCAGGTATGCGGTGTAAAGATGTTTAAAACTATAGATTTAGCAACTTTGATCATGTCCCAAGATCTATTCCTCTGCTCCTGAAGTTCGTTGGTATAACCAAGATATTATTGAGACTTTGGTTAGTTATTTTCTGGGTCTACATACCTTCCTACCCCTGTTGATTCTTCACACCTATTAGTACATGAGTCTCCATCTGGATACACTCGGCCGAGTAGTAAGACCTTTGATAACTATGAAGGAGTAACTGACATTTATTGCTTTGTTGTTGGACTTGTGCAATCTTTATCTACTTTAATAGCAGTGGAATGCCATAAACAGTTACAAACTGTTGTGTTTTTGTATCTTTGTACTTGACATAAGACAGACAGTGTCAGTAGAGAATCTATCAAAATGATTGTAAGGTAATATTTGCAGGACTTATGGGAGATATATCCCAAGGGAGTTCATCGCTTTTCAATCAATCTTTTATTATAATAATATTATATCAATGCCTTCACTATAACAATCTGTTGCAGAAAAAAGTAAAGTGTACCAAAATATGTTAACTGACCTGTGGTAACTGAAGCTAGAATAGCATATCTAGTCGATTCAATATCGTGCTCACAATATCATTAAAAAGGCATGTCATTAGTGCGGACGGTATATTGAAAACCAACCATGAGATGTGTTTCTAAAGAAGAACTGGTATTGGTCCTTTAACTGTGATATTACAGGAAATTTTAAAAGAGTTACTACTTTCTTTTCAGCTATGCAAATTAATTAACATATCACATATCCTCGTGTATTCCAATTCTAGTTGCATTCTAGCCACTAATATTCAAGTTATTCTCTATGGCATGTGGAATTAGTTCTCCAGCATTCCAGATTGACATTATATCAGATGGGTAGTTTAGGTCTGCACTATATTTGATGTTTACAATCATGAATTGAGTATATTTTCTCAATTAGTTCCTGCACCTACTGTGATAAACGTTACTGCTAACTCGGTCTTGCATTGGCAAGTGGATTGTTGGTGGCCTCTAGCTTTACACTTCTACATATGGAAGTTTGTGGATTAAGGCATGAAAAAAGCTAATTTATGACAACAATGCTCCACGAATGTTTAATGTTGCCTAAAAACTGAAAGACTGAGCATAAATCCACTTTGAATGATATTGTTGAAGATTCTGCTGATAGATAATGTTTTACAATATTTTGATAATTAAATACTACAGAATTATTATTGTACCGATTGTCACAATAATAAGTAGCTAATAAAGGAAAAAAACAAAATTAACTCGAACAAAACAATCATATGCAGCACAGAACTACAAGTAAATTTCTTCCACGAACTTTCAACTTCCAAATACAGAGTGTGTCTGTTAGAAACGTTATATAGAATGAAGCCACAGGAAATTCCAGGCCTGACCTCCTTGCTTCCATGTTGATTCTATATATTCTAGCATTGCAAAGGTTGCATAGCATGGACTTTTAGTCTTGGCAGTATATTGTCTATAAATACTGGTGGCAAAGCTCTTTGAAAACACTCTCACCTGTTACTATTCCAGCCTACAACCCGTGTGTAGCTATTCTACTTCTGCAGGAAGAAGGTGGAGCACATGGACTATATTTCGCTGGCAATTTTTCTTCTGTCCTACTTAGGTAAGTTAATCCATGTAACGGTTAATCCATATAACTAATTCTTAGGTAATTGGTGCACTAAATCAATTTAGTAAGCTACATTCGGCTGATATTTTGACTATTGTGGTAAATTATTTTCATATAGCTAGCTAAACCAACTTAGACAACTACTGTATAGATTAGTAGATGGAAATATTGACTGTTGATGATTTTGAAATTTTCTGAATGTTGACAATTTGGTAATTTGTGCACGGGTGATGGTAATGTGATTGTGGCATATCTACTCATGGCAAGATTCAGCAGTTCAGGGTTATGGATCACCTTGAGTTTTCTTGTTGCATGAGAGGCACCATATAAAACCATCCAACTGGACCCCCACTTCAGGAAAAGAGCTGAACTGCATAGTCTGGAAACTGCACATATCCTTATGCTGTTGCTTACGGCAGAATCTCTGGTCAGATGCTGCTACTCAACTTTCTCCTCTGCTAGCTATAGGGTAGACAATACCATTTTTACACAGTGTTATATAAACACTTATTTTGTCGAGTAGGGCTTCGTCTAGCCAGTCATACTAATTTAAACCATCTAATAGTTTCTAATAAGGAGCTAGAACTGCGAGAATTCTGGCATGCAGGTTTTGAGGTCTCCAAATTTGACTGCCTCTAACTTGGGCATTGTTATACCCATGGAATAATAGTGAGAGCTATATTTTGCATATATACCAAGTTCACAAAGTGAAGCGTGCAGAATATATGGAGCTGTAAATTTGAAACCATGCGATTTCTTAGTCAGAGAACTTCTTCTAGGCAACCTTATCTGTAGGCTTGCTCTACTTTAGCAAAGACATTCTGCTTCAGCAAAAATAAATGGTAGAAAGTTGACTTGGTCATGTGCAGCATGTGTGATGTCATCCATATGGTGGGTTTGTTATTATTAGTGGTAATTTGATTTGGATGTTTTACTGTTAAATCATCAAATTTCATTGATTTATAGCTATGGAGTAACAGTGATTGTTGTTATCATTCTGTTGGTATAGCAGTATGTTACAATTGGCAAATTGTTTACATGCAAGTCTTAACATAATTTATATTTTTTGTGTCATTTTTGCTGATGACAAACATGCATATAATGACGTGTATCTGTACCTACTGGTTACAAGCAGATAATATCAAAAACATCTATGGTATGGGTTATTGAAGGGCACCAATGTGGTGAGGAAATGTTCACACCATTTTATATCAAGTACATGCAAACAGCATGATTCAATTCCTGTCTAAGAGTTGAGATCTGATCTTACTTGGGTCAGGCAATGTACATACATCATAGAAAGTCCTCATAGGTGGGTATGAGTGGAAGTTTGCATCCACCTTCAAGGAATGAGGCTCATTCTGCCTACTTGCCAATTAATATTTTATCTTTATGTTGTAGCCTTTACACAGCAAAGTGGGGCACACACATAAATACAAAGCTACTCCTCCATGTGGTCTAGGTCATCCACCATCTGTGTGCACTCGGTTCAGTAGCAATGGTTTGGTAAATGGTTTTTATAAATAAGTAACTCTAATTCACTATAGTTCAGTTTGTAAGCTCCACTACTTCATGTAAATGAAATGGTGTAAGCAATTTCTAATTTTGTTGTGTACTATATACAGTATTGAGAATAGGAACAAACATCACACCACTTTATGGCTCAGTCATTACCATATATGTAGTGGTGTAAAATGTCTAAGCTTGTGAATGTAATTAGCTAGCTAAACTTTTGTATGTGGTATTGTTTATGTGCTAGCTAGCTTAGTAACAACAATAAAAGTAAACAAAATACTTGGAATACTTTTTTTTACTCCCTAGCACTCTAGGCTCAAAACCATAGCGCTTATTTTAGCTCTAAGCTTTCTAGTGTCTCGATCTTCTAAGCTCTAATATTGCTGACAATGAATTTCTCTCATGATACTTACATGCTATATTTATAAATCAGCTGTACGGCTGCTTACATTTTTAAGCCTTTATGTAAAAGTTGCGACAACCACACTTGCCACTGTACTGTTGGCCTCTCCATTTCAGCAACCGTGGTGTTTTTCCTAATAGACATAGGCATAGGAAAGTCTTGAGGGGTACCACTCACTGACCACTGAAATATACCTTGATATGCTACAATCAAACAGAGACAGCAAAAAATATGCAACTATATACGACCAAAATAGTTCCTTCTCTCTCAATGGCACTGAAGAAATTGAGGCTATTTTGATATTCATTATTTCACCTTGGACTGCTTTTACTGGCTCTCAGATAGAACTTCTGTCAGTAGTGTTAGATGCCGCTTAAGCCAGCACCTTGGGTTAGATTTCTCTGTGTTAGTGCAGGCAAAGCTTTTTGTTAATGGTCACTGAGTTGCATTCTTCATATGAATATATCCATTATCATTGGCAATGTGATACCAGCATGCATTGTTATATGCTCTCATGTCTCTGAAGGTTTTAATGCTTCTAACCATGCCCTGTTGATCTTAAGATCTCTGCAGCTAGGTCCCAAGACATTAAGTTTAGTTAAGCAAACTCGTTGGCTACCACATTATCTAATATCTAAAGCCTTATGGAATTATTCATTCAGTTATATTATTGGAAATTCAGTTTTTATGGTGAGGGACCACAAGACACAATTGGCCTAAGGACCTTAGGTTTATGTATCTTAGGTAGCTACCTTGTACTAAGTAAAACATAGTAATGCTTAGCTTTTGTTTGTTTGTTTGTTTTAATGAGCTGATCTTCATAACAAATTGCAGCTTATTATTACACTAATAATTTGAAGAGATTATTCATGAAAAAAGCTATACCTAATTAACTTAAATATTCAGTTTCACCTACTTTATTGTGAGTAGGGGAATACTTGGTACTTCTGTGCAAGGCTTAGCTTGTGAAAGAGCATCAGCTAGCCTGGCCTAGAGGCATCCAAGCCATACTGATATATCAATCCAAGATCTGCTGCTGGGCATTCATAAATGCAGTAATATTCTAAGCTAGTGTGGGATAAGGACAAACACACTCCACCGATCACATGCCTGGAGCATGGCATGGTTTTGCTATGCTATCTACCTGGTAGTGCACCTTTGCAATACAGCATTTGGAATTTAAAGGCAGGTTGAACTGCCGCATCCCTAGAAAAATGAGTAAGATCTTTCTGTTAAGGAAGGATGCCAGCTAATATAATCTAAGTGAATGCGACCTCAAGATGTGAAATAGAGGTTTCTTGGAATTGTGATAGGTGCCTTGGCAATAATAGATTAATGGCTAGGCTCTTGTCTCTGCTAAGTTTCCTTCCTGTGATGTTCACATAATTATGGTTACTGAATCCTTGCAAGTATGAGATGTCAGAGCTGCACTGCTAATGAAATTTGTCTGGTTTCTAGTAACCATCGAAACTCTCGGAGAGATGGCCCAGTTTAGTCACATTGTTGAGAGTGAATCTTGGACAATGAATAGTAATGAATGGCTAGCTGAAGCTAGAATAGTAGCAGTATCAGCAAGCAGTGGGAGAATAAGGAAGCAGTGGTTGACTCTATTAGTGTTTAACATTAATGCAGTTTTCATGTGATCACTTGGCAAAGTGGTAGCTATGATAACTGGGCTTGACAAAGAAGTAATTGACATAGATTGTGTAGATAGTTGTTGAGTTTGTGCAAGCTTTATCAATTTAATGGCTGTGAACAATTACAAGTTGTTGCGCCAGGAGATAGTGTATAAAAATGATTGTAAGGCAATATCTCTAGAACTTGTGAGCTAAATTCCATGTATGATGAGATTTTATCACTACCTCAATCAATCATTCATCTTTTTCTTCACTGAAACATTAAAACACACATAAAGCACACCGACTAGTGTTGACCCACATGATATAAATAATTATTCAATGATGCACTTCCATGTTCACATTATCATGAGAGTGGTATCGTGAATTGGAGCAGCAAACTATAAACCAGACTTGAGGCGTACTTCTAATGGGAAACTGGTATGGGAACTCATTTGACTGCTGCACTATGACTACCAGGAAACTTTAAAAAGAATTTCAAGTTTTTTCGCACCAATTCAAATGAATTAAAGGGGGCAAACACACACATCATCCTCATGTATTTGGTTAATTCTAGTGTCCCTGCAGTATTGGACAAAACATTGCAACATGATTTAAAGGGACACTTCCTTATGATGCCTGTATATGCAGGCAGACTACTTTGCATTTTTAATTCTAAACCCTAATATTCAAGTAAGTCTCTGTGGCATGTGAAATTAGTTTTCCAGAATTCTACATTGACATTATATTTGCTAATGAAGGCTAGAGCATCTAGTCGAAATGTCGAGAGAATACAATTTCAAGAGAAGGTTATTGTAATGTTATTATGTCAACTGAGAGTTCATCGAGAGTTGTTTTAAATCTGCATTGTATTATCAGGCAAAGTCTGGTTATGCATCCAGTGTGACATACATAGCTCTGCTCTGTTGACAGAATGTCTGTCAAGAATATGATAGACCTAAGCAAATATATGTATATATAATAAAAAAAGGAAATAATAAAAGAAAATTCCTATGGTCATTATTGCATTTCTGATTCAATATTAATTATGATTTTATCTTGATTGTATCTCGCGTTTTATCATCATGTTGAGCTGGTGTGATGCAATTAGCTAGCTTAACTTAACAGTAGTTAATCAAGCCCATTATTCTCCAAACTAAATATAACTTTGAAGTCACCCTGTCTAGTTTAGAATGCTTGTATTACCAGTTAACTGCAGGAGTGGAGCCTCCTCCTTATGTGACTCCACCCTCCACTCTACCCTGCCTCCCCTCCCACCACCCTAACCTGCATAACCAGGCTCTGTCTCTACCACCAGCATCCTAGAACACTGGATTTGCCTGTTTAGATCTTTGTCAGCCAAATCCAATCAGGCCCCAAATGAATTGTACACTTACTATTTGCCTTTACAAGCATGTATAAGTAAAATTCCTTAGTTTTAAGCTGTGGAGGTGTACCACAGATATAGGCATTATCTACTTCGAAACTGCTTGGATAAGGTAGATTGCACTGTATATCAAAAGTACTATGGAACAACTGCAGCCACTTGCTATGTGCCCAGTGGCCATTTGACCCATGTGTGGGTGTTTCTAAGTCAGAAATAAGTAATTACTCCAATTATTGCACACTTCCAGGTATGTTCCATTTGAGTGTGGGAAGCCAGCCCAAAAGATACCTGATGATTGTTGGTGTTAACATGGATAAACCTTTACTGCTGTTTCTGGATGTCGCTCTGCTATGTAATGCTACACAGTCACTTATACACTATGTACAGTATCACTCTGAATCCATATGCCTTTGAGAGGTTGGGCAGTAAGAAAAATATAACTTTTGTTTGCTCTTTTTAATGGAGCTGATTGTCACAGCAAACTGAAGCTATACTTACATTTTATTTCTGAAAATAGCACACACCAAAGATAGAAACTCAGCATCACTTTCTTGACTGTGATGCTAAGGGTGTGCATGGTTTCCTCTATGTACTTGTTAGTATGCAGTAAGGCCTAAACTTAGTATTAGCTAGCCTATAGGCAGCTAATCCACAGCCCGAGTAACGTGGTTTATCAGTCCAAGATCTACTGCTGTTAGATGTTTTGACTAAATGGAGTAATATTCTAATTTCTAAAGCTGGTGCATTGGATTGATGTATGTATGGCATAGACAAACAAACCCTCCCTCATTACAGGCCTTGAGCTTGGCTTGGTTTTGCTATGCTATTTACCTGGTATAGTGATATTTTCAATTCAGCAATTGCAAATTCATGGTTCCTATTTAGATGATCCTGATGAGGAAATCTGTCTAGCTTTTCATTGCTCTATAATATAAGTGAATATGACTTTGAGTGTGTTTTGAAGGATTGACGGGCATATGTTTTCTCAGAATTGTAGTATATATATAGGTGCCCTGGCAATGATAGGTTCATAGCCAAGCTCTTATGTTTTCCCACGTTACTTCATGTAATGTTCACATATGGTCCATAAGATGAGAGAGCCACTACAAATAATGTTTTGTCTACGTGGAATTCAAATTACTTTCCAATGCCATGCTCATACATATCTAAAGGCTGGTTCGAGCGGAGCGTTGCGTTGCATTGCATTCATGATTGCGTTGCATTGCGTTGCGTTTGTCGGTTCACAACATAAATAACGCAACGCTCCGCTCGGCCAGTGTCGTGTGCCAATTGACCTTTGACCCTTTCATTTCGAACCGTGCTCAGGCAGCACTGACAGCAACAGCAAAGAAGAGTTTGATTTAATCTTGCTATTGGCTAGTAGGAGACGAAGAAAGTGGAAGAGAATGGGAGAATGGTGTGGGTACGCCCTATATTCGCTAGCTGTACCCAGCATGAAGATTAGAACAATCTCCTACAGATGAGGCTGTCTGACCCCGACTCATTTAAGATATTTGAGGATGTCTAGGGAGAGGTTTGACTCTCTTTTAGCTGAGGTATGCCTTGTATGTGGTATGCTTTGCATGTGCCATAGTGTAAATAATAAAAGTTACCTATACATATAGGTCAGTCCATACCTGACCCATCAGTCCATGACAGCTCTGTCAGAGCTGATATCTCCCCAGGTGAAAGGTTGGCACTCGCTCTGAGATTTATTGCTACAGGTAACTCACAAGTATAGTCCTAAATAAATTTATTTGTTAGGTCTCTCTGTCATGAAGTATCCTCTATGATTTTGCAGACCTCACTGTCCTTCAACTTTCGTACGGGACGATAAACAGTTTGTACCATCCGACAAGGAGCCATACTGGAATGGAGTCCCTATCATGTGCTGGAAGCAGCAGGGGTCCCCCCCCCCCCCCCCCCCCCCCCCCCTTGTACCTTGTTCATTATATAAAGTACAATTGATCTTGAGGTATTCACAATCCGCTGCTTCCACGAGAGATGCTTCAGGGACTACTTCTCAAGCACAGCTGGAGAAGCCCCCTGGCAATACAACTATGTTTTAGCATACATAAACACACTATGCTTGCTAATAATAAATTGTCTTGTCTAGTAAATATTTTCAACATATCAACATATCAGTACACAAAATTGGCTTAAAATAATTATTTTACATATTCATGATAATTGGTAGGTGGTGGGGAATAGGGTTCTTGGGAATTCAATGTTCACAAATGATGTGTAAAAATGATGACAGAAAACAGTGGCCAGCATGAAATAACCATGGACCTGCATCACCCTCTTGGGACTCTTCTTCTTCAGTTCCCTTACGTCCACTTTTTGCAACAGTGTTCTGAGGTTGCTCCTTCTCTAACCTATCATATCAATATGTGGATAATTGTCACTCGATAGAAACTAGTTGTAGCTAGGCCTTCTTTCTATAGCTAGCTATAGCTAGGCCATGCTAGGCCATTCTTTATATAGCTAGTTATAGCTAGGCCATTCTTTATATAGCTAGACCATTCTTACCTGACTTGCCACTGACTTCCAGTCACCTACAAACGGAAAGCTCCTGACAGAAACTTTTCTTCAAATGGACACTGCAATACCACCATTGTACAAGCACGTTGCTGCGTTTCAGACGCGGGATTAGATTGCGCTCCGTTGCGTTTGAGGTTCACAACACCACGGCTCGGACGCAACGCAACGCTCCGCTCGGCCAGCCACCAAGACATTGTTTATAGACGTAGCTTAAGAGTTGCTTGAAGACTTATTTTAGCGGAGATTTAATATCAATGAAATTTGTCTGGTTTCTGAAAAGCATTGAAACCACTTTGGGGAAATAATCTTGGTTCATCATGCTGTTGGGAGAATGATCATGGACAGTGATTAGTAACCTATAGACTAGATGTAGCTAATAGAGTAGCAATGACAACAAATATTGGGATAATCGAGAGCAGGTTGTTGACTCTTCACACCTATTAGTGCTTGAGCATAATGCAGTTTCAAAGTGGATCATTGTCTTAGTGGTAGTTATGATAACTGGGCAGGACAAATAAGGAACCGACATTGAACTGCTTATTTGTTGAGTTTGTACAAGCTCTATCAATTTTGATGGCAGTGGAATGATTACAAAGCTTTTGTGTTATTGTGTTTTTGTACTGACACATGCTAGACCAGGAGAGATTATGTGAAAATAATTTTAAGGCAGTATCCATAGGACTTGTGAACTACATTCCAGCTGCCTCAATCAACCCTTCATCTTTACCTTTACTGTTACTAAAACCACATAAAGCACATCGACACTTGTTGACCCACACGTTATAAACAAAGCTATAACTTATTCAATGATGCAATTCCATGTTAACAATATCATGAAAATGGTGAATCGTAAATTGGAACAGCATACTATGAACCAGACTTGAGGCGTACTTGGAACTGGTGTGGGCACTCATTTGACTGCTGCACTATAACTATATACCAGAAACTTTAGAAAGAATTTCTATTTTTTCCTCAGCAATTCAGTTTAATTAAAGATGCACATCACCCTCATGTATTTGATTAATTCTAGTTCCTGCAGAATTGTACAAAAACATCGCAACCAGATTTAAAGGGACACTTCCTTGTGATGCCTGTATATTCAGGTAGACTACTTTACATTTTTTTATTCTACCCCCTAATATTCAAGTAAGTCTCTGTGGCATGTGAAATTAGTTTTCCAGCATTCCACATTGACGATACATTTGATGAGTTTATATGTTTTAGATTTAGTATTATCTGCCAAAGTCAAGTCATGCATCCACAGTGTGACAGAGCTCTGGTGTGTTGTCAGAATGTCTAAGAATATGATATATAGATCTAAGCATAAATAAAAATAATAAAAATAGGAACGAAAAAAACAAAAAAAATCCTAGGATCACTATTGCATTCCTGATTCAATATTAATGTATCAGGTTTTATTGTCAGGTTGGGCTGGTTTAATGCAATATGCCGGAGATGATACCATTTTTTATAATAAAATTTTTGTGGTTCTGACCTTGAAGCTCCATTGATTTTGCATACTTCACTCCATGAACATGATACATAGTCCATGAGATAGCTCGCTCTGTGTACTTTCTTTTGGCAATAAAATCTGTTACAGGTCTAACCATACCCCAGTTTCAGCCAGGCAAACTTGGGGACCTCAAAACCTGCACCAAAATTTCTGCAATTCTTGCTCTAATTGGAAAATGCTAGTCAGGTGAAGTTATTACCAGTGGTTAAAGGAGCCCTCCTCTACAATGAATGCTTTAATTAAGTGCTAAAATGTGGATACGTGGCCATGCACGTTGGTTGAAAATCAAAATTAATTTTCCACCCACATGCTTAACCATGTACTCATGTTTTAGCACCGAATGAAAACATTCAATTTGTAGAGTGATACTTCCTCTAGCTACTGGTGCTAATTTCAAAGTTTACTGTCTAGCACTTTCCAATTAGGAGCTAGAACTATAGTAATTTCTGGGAGAGTTGACCGGGGGGATGAATGTTTTGATTTTCCAAACTTTGACTTTCTGCAACTTGGACATGGTTATACCTATGAAGCCATTTTAGTTTCAAAGGGGAGAGAGCTTTATTTCAAGAATATCAAATGAAGTGTGCAAAACTTATGGAGTTCTAAAGTTGGAATCACAAGTTTTTATTATCAGTTCAAAGTGACTCTGACTAGTTTAGAAAGCTTGTATTACCAGTTAACTGCAAGAGTGGAGCCTCCCCCTTATATCTCCACCCAACCCACCCTAAACCACATAACTAGGCACTGTCTCTACCAACACCATCCTAGAACACTAAATTCAACCCAAATCTAATTAGGCCCCATTTTAATTGCTACTGTTTGCTTTTACAAGTGTGTACAGTATGTGTAAGTAAAATTCCTTAGTTTATGTTATGCTGTGCCAGTATACCACTGATATAGGCATCATCTAGTTCCAAGCTGCTTGTATAGGGTTGATTGCAGTGTATATTAAAAGTACCTGCAGGCCACTTGCGAAGTGCCCAGTGGGCACTTTCGTGTGTGGGTGCTTGCTAAGTTAGTAGTTACACCAATTAATGCACACTTCCTAGTAGTGCCATTTGAGGGTGGAAAGCCATCCCAAAAGGTACCTGGTGATCGTTGGTGTTAACATGGACAAAACCTTTCAGGCCTTTACTGCTGTTTCTGGATGTCGTTCTGCTATGTAACGCTACACAGTCACTTATACTTACCATGTCATCACTCTGAATCCATATGCTTTAGAGTGATTGGGAGATATTTGTAGTAAGAAAATTATAGCTTTTTAAGGGGTGACAGTTGCATTAAAGGGGGAGGATTATTCCATATTTATATAATATATATACAGTATATATTTTAACTTGTGGTTACCACTTTATAGCTCAGTAGATTCTGTAAACTTCATGGTATGGACTTGATATATAGTTCAAAAGTTACGTCTCTCTGTGTGCTCTCTTGTGATACTTCATGGATACAACTATAGCCAACTTAATGGAGGAGGGAACCTCAAAACCTGAATACCTGATTTTGCCGCATAAATATCTCGAGATTGCCAAGTGCTAGAGAGTTGAAATTAGCACCAATGGCTAGAGGAAGCCCTACTCTATGCAATGAGTGTTTTAATTAGGTGTTAAAACGTAAGTACGTAGGCAAGCGCGCGGGTGCAAAATGAATTTTATGGAATTTGAACGAAATTCATTTCCACCCACGCACTAGACCACATACTTACGTTTTGTTAATTAAATAGCATAAAGAATTCCTGTTGATTTAGGCGATATTCATGCTAGTTTAGGAAGCTAGCTGGCTACCACATGTAGAGGCTGACAGAATTATTTACTTGAGCATGTCAGTTTATGAACAAACCCCAAGCTTTAGTCCTAATCCTGTCCTATTGATTCGGTTACCTGTCCAAGTTCTCCAGCTAATGAGTGCTGATGTCATGTGAAATTATTCCCTTTGCCAAATTATTAACAGAGTAATGTATAATTGAATGCGAGTGTTTGCTTGGAATTATGTTTAATTAAGTTCTTGGCTATCTAGTTTCTGGTCTAAACAGGACCTAGGCACTTACATAAGTTTCTGGTGGATACCAGCTCAGATCCCTGTAAAGCGGAGCCTAAGGAAACTCAGTAGCTTGGCTTTCTAACAAGGCAACAATGGTGCGAGGCACCCACAGCAGCAGTTACCTCATTGCAAAGGTAGGGCAAAGCCAATGAAATGCCTAGATGTTTGAGTCATAGCTTGAGTTAGTCCAATAGATTTAGGTTTCATCACTACTCTGAAGTCATTTGCTGATGTGAGTTATTTGGAACGTAGAATATCTTTTCACTCAACTACACATCACTCTGTGAGTAATTAGGTAATGCAAATAATGTCAAGGACACCTGCTACAGATAGTAGCTAATATACTCTTACTAAAACTAACGATGGCATGTATGTATCAATAACAGACACCAACAAACCTTAGCTGGGATTAGTTATCCACATTATTCAAGATCAAAAAGCCCTCTTGACAATCTCTGGACCAAAACAGGTGTTCCAATTTTGGCTGCTGCTAGAATGAAGAGATGGCCCTTCTTGCTCTTCAACATAATTATAAGTATGATATTTAAGGAAACAGTTGCACACTGCAATGCTGATGGCTCTTCAAAGCTACTACTTAAATCACCACTTCAGAGAGAGACACTTGCTGAGCTTTCCCTCTTTAATATTGCATGAATGCAAAAGATACGTTAGTAATTCTTGGAACAATTTCACCAAATTGGTCGGTTTTGATCAACCTGTAGACTAACAAAGTGGTCAACACATACTATATTGTTGTACATAGTTATATATATTTCCAAAGCTAGTGAAAATCTTCTGCTAGTGAATTATATAAATTTACATAACTTTGCTCTGTAGAAATCACCCACTCCAGGCTATATTGCTGGAGATTCCTCAGGTAATGATGCATTCATGATGGCAGTCCATTAGTTATATCAAAGATAATTTTTAAATGTGCTCACTTAGAATTAATCTGATGTAATCCTCATTGTACTTGTATTACTGGTCTTTTGCATGCGTTATGTTAAGCATGCTCTATAAACAAGAAGACTGCATGCAGGAAGCTATTAAGCAAGAAAACGAGTAGTTTTACCCAGGCGAAGTTGTAGTACCCATTCTCTAAGAGTTCATCAAAACTAAAAACACACACAAAAATTCCATGACATCCTCTATCTTAAGATAAGGCAATTTGTTATGTGTTAAATGTGACTATTTTATTCTTTGAAAACTGCCTAACTTATTATTTTTATTGTGCTGATGTTTATAAATAAGGCAATGTTTACATAGTATTTAGTAGTTGCAGTCAATATTACCATTAAAGCTCCACTTATGCATCATGGTGAAAATGAAGTTCATTCATCTGTGAACCATGTATTGTATCTAAACCAAACTCACACATATTATGAACACAATCATTGAAGATTTTGAGGAAAAAAATGTTGTGACAATTCTCTGCTATCAAATTTAGCTAGCAAAATAAGTTACACTATAGCTATATACCTGTCAAGTGGATTGTTGTAATCTTTATAAAGTTGTAGGTATATACTTCACCCATCTGTGAAGTCCATATATTCTGATGTACTCAAACAGTGGATGAAAAGGAGAAGGGATTTCTGGCAGCTAAGCTATCTTTCTAATATTTGTGCCAAAATAGAAGAGAAAGACTGTTAGCAATAATGCATCAATAAAGATTGAGCATATAATTTAAATGCATCATTGGAATCATCCATGAAAGGAGCTTTTACAAGTTTAACAAAATATTTAGCTCATTTTCAAACATCTTGCTTAATATACGTACAAGAATATTTATATTTTAAAGATTATCAGGTCTAGTTTCCTGCTGTCAAATATATATGATATTATTATTTTTTAATTAATGGAGGAACATCGTGCTCATCATGCTCGCCGCAAGGAGCGATCAGACTGCAAGGAGGAACAACTACTAGTGGACACCTGGAAGTCTGCAATGAGAATGTCTGGGGCACAGTGTGTGATGATGAATGGGGAGCCGCTGATGCACAAGTTGCATGCAGACAGCTAGGATACTCTGCTATTGGAGCTACTACACTTACTGGATATGCTATTCCTGATGGCACTGGACAGATATGGTTGGACAATGTCAATTGTATTGGGGATGAGATCAGTCTCTTTAGTTGTAGTGCTAATACCCTTGGGAGTCACGACTGTATTCACTCAGAAGATGTTCGATTGAGCTGCGAAGCTAGTAAGCAATATGTAGTAATCATGCTAGATGTTTCATATTTGCTTTACCACAATTAGGAAACATAGTAGTAGGCAATGCTGTAGTGTAGAGTTTTTATGCCATAGCTATAGCTATACTGTCAATGTTTTGGGCACCCAATCATTTGCTGCTTGCTTATTAAATAAATATGTGAATTAGCTTGAATATGTGAATTAGATGAAAACAATAACAACGAAACTACTTTATTTTTCAAAACCTTTGCACATATTATATAGAACAGGTGCTTGTATTCCAAACTGATGCTGGCAGATGACCATAGCTTGCACTGTGTATAAATATTTAGCCGTCAGGAACTCTTGCTATGATGTTTGGAATATTTGCACATGGTGACATTTTTATCATTGCAAAATTTCTCTCAAGGAACAATCAGACTGCAAGGAGGCACAGATAGAAGTGGACGTGTGGAGGTTCACTACAACAATGTCTGGGGCACAGTGTGTGATCATTCTTGGAGTCCTGCTGATACACAAGTTGCATGCAGACAGCTAGGATATTGTGCTAATGGAGCCACTATACTTACTGGATCTGCTGTTCCTGATGGCACTGGACAGATATGGTTGTCTGATGTCAATTGTGTTGGGGATGAGATAAGTCTCTCTATATGTGGTACTAACTCTATTGGAGTCCACAATTGTTCGCACTCTGAAGATGTTGGTGTGAGCTGTCCTGCTGGTAAGTAACTATAATCATACTAGAATGTATTTTATGTGTGATTCATGATCATTAACAACAGAGTTTTGAGAATGAGGTACATATAATTATAGAGTTTGTATATACACAAGAGTATATACATGGCACGCAAACAAAGTATATAGTATTTATTTATAATGCGGTTTATATAATTAATAACAATTACTTTAGCTTTTATCTGAATTAATATCAGGAATGAAATTACTATACAAATAAAAAATAAAAATATACTGTACAACCCTAAAATTATGCTTCCTTTCTACATCATATTTTGTCCAGTACGAGTATGGTTGGCTTAACATTAGTTTTGAAAAACAGTGCAAAATAGATTTGATTAGAATCAACTTGGCATTCTTTCACCTTTTAAAATAAACATAATCATGGATGAAGATACCCCCTTTTAACTATTTTATCACAGGCATATTCAACTTGCAGAACCATTTGCAGATAAGTAACTTGTATTGTAACAAACTTGTCAACACATTATCTATTCCTATAACTTTCTATATTTCCAAAGCTAGACAGATCCTCTGTTAGTGAACTATATCAACTTGTTAGTGTCATGATCTGCAACTGACCAAACATGAATAATTAATTAATTCCAAGCTAATTGCTATCAGGTTCTCATGCATTCATAGAGATGGCTCAGGTATATTGAACATCTCACTATCAATGAACTCTCAGTTGACATAATAATATTACAATAACCTTCTCAATAATCAACTTGAAATTGAGAATGCAATTTCAAGTTGATTATTGAGAAGGTTATTGAAGTATGATCACTTCAATGGAAGGGCGAAAACTGACATTGTTTATACACTGTTCTTTTGCAAGTGCTATGGCAAGCACACCCTGCAAACTGGAGACTGCATGCAGGAAATGAATAAGCAAGAAAACAAGTACTTGTATTCAGGTCGACTTCCATTGTGTATGCTAATTGCTATTTTAATATCTTCAAGACTATAAAATAAACAAAGATGTCCATGAAATTCTCATTTCTAACATATAGAAATTGCTATCATCTTTTAGATGCGTCTATTTCTGTTTTGAAACTGATTTGATTATGCTGTTGTGTATAAATTAATTGTCGATATATTCATAGTTGCAGTCAATACAGCTCCATTTATGCATCGCAGGAAATCTTCATCTGTGACCCAGGGCTAAATAGGATATTTCCTTTGATTATGGTCACACATATTTTGAATATCATTTTGTTTTCCGATAAATCTAGATATGTCCGAACAAGTACTTCATTGTCCTGTCCAAAGGGACTCCTTTAGTGTAGATTTTATCTAACTATAATATTATAAGAGACACCATTCCTTTAATGTATCCTGAACAAGTTGTAGCTATAATTTACTTCGTCAGCTTGTGAAATCCGTACGTTCCAATATATATATGAGCTTCAAACAGTCATGAAAAGAAGAAGGAATTTCTGATGGCTACATTTTTTTTTATCCTTCTGCCAAAACACAATAGAAGTTAAAAATGTCAGCAATAATGCATCATTAAAGATCAAGCATAAGCATAAATGGTATCATACATAAAACGAGCATTTACAATGTATTTAAGTATTTAGCTCATTTTCAAAACGTTTGAGCCGATGAATATGCATTTGATATCTGGTCTAGTTTCTTGTTGTCAAATATATAATATCGACATTTTAATTAAAGGTGGAATATTGTGTCCATCCTGCTCATCACAAGGAGCCATCAGACTGCAAGGAGGAACAACTACTAGTGGACGTCTGGAAGTCTGCAATGGCAATGTCTGGGGCACAGTGTGTGATGATGAATGGGGATCTGTCGATGCACAAGTTGCATGCAGACAGCTAGGTTATTCTGCTATTGGAGCTACAACACTTACTGGATATGTTATTACTGATGGCACTGGACAGATATGGTTGGACAATGTCAATTGTAATGGGGATGAGATCAGTCTCTTTAACTGTAGTGCTAACTCCATTGGGGATCACAATTGTTTTCACTTCGAAGATGTTCGAATGAGCTGTGAACCTAGTAAGTAGAGCTAATGGTTATATGGACATTTGCTTGACCCAACTTAGTTGTCTAAATTTTTGGTAACATAGTTATAGTAATGTCAATAAAGAGTTAAGTTTCATGGTTTTGAGATATAATATTTTTCAGATAGCTTTGTGCATAACTGAACTAGGATAAAGGAGTAAAGACCTATTTTTCAAAAACTTTGCACGTACTTTCATATTAGAGCCGGTGGTATATAGTATTCGAAAGAGTTGCTGGCAAGTGACCAAAGCTTGAACTGAACATATAAATATTTAGCTGTCAGAGTATCTTGCTATTATAATTTTAATTTTTTCGCTCTTTTTCGTGATGATAGCATTTTCATCATGACTTTCTCTCCAGGAACAATCAGACTGCAAGGAGGCACAGATAGAAGTGGACGTGTAGAAGTGTACTACAACAATATCTGGGGAACAGTGTGTAATCATGCTTGGGGGTCTGCTGATGCACAAGTTGCATGCAAACAGCTAGGATATTGTGCTATTGGAGCTACTACACTTACTGGATCTGCTGTTCCTGATGGTACTGGACAGATATGGTTGGACAATGTCAGTTGTGTTGGGGATGAGATCAATCTGTATTTATGTGGTGCTAACCCTATTGGAATCCACAATTGTTCGCACTTTGAAGATGTTGGAGTGAGCTGTCAAACTGGTGAGTAATAATAATTACTACAGAGTTTTGAGAACTTATTCACTCGAATATAAGTCGCACACTGAAAAGAAGTCGCTCTGGAAGCCGCACTCCAAATGTAGCACACCAAGTTAATTACACCACCGCTCTTGCACACACGCAGTCGTTTATCATTAGCTAAGATAGCTTGTCTGCCGAGTTGATCAAGAAATCATTCCGTGCTCGTGGCATCACTGTGAAAGTGGACGGGTCTGAAGATGGAGAAATTCTCTGCGATAAAGTAGCGGCTTTAGCTATCTCAGCCATTACACAAGCTACTCGCCAGCTGTTGGAAGGAAGTGACAGCGATGGAGAAGATCCATTTGCTTCCTTGGATGAAGAGGATGAAGAACAGATCGAACATAACGAACTCATTGTAGATTACGATAGATTAGGAACTCTTGCCGGCCAACTACTACCTAGCTCAATGTTTGTCACAACAATGACGCACAAAAATATTGCGTCGGCACTTAGCACTGCGCAAGCGCACTGCTTGAAGATAGAAAGTCGCGACTTATATTCAAGTGAATAGGTATATATAAACAACAGATTACATGGCATTGTGTGAACAAGTTCTGTGAACTCTGTGAAATAATTTAATAATGTGGTATATCATAATGTTAACTCAATTCTTTTGCTCTTTTATTTTATGAAATTATAACATTTATTTTTTAATTTTAAACTTATTATTGGATATTTTTTTTTCTTACTGCACTTCTTCACTGCTTTCTCAACCATTTTCTCAGCAGTGTGTCCCTCTTTGTAAGCTTTCTCATCATAGTTGTGTGCTTTCCTAAAATACTTCCTGATATATTATATTAGTCACGGAGTCAAGAGCTGGTTCGATGATCTTCCTAAGTCCTGGTAGGGTAGAGTTTGTGCATGTGCATGTGTATCTCTTTGCCTGTCCCAAAACCCTCTCTATTGGTCACAGTGGAATTTGGGGATGAAGTGCAAAGGATGATGACGATCAGAAAAATATGTCTCAACTATTGTCTTCTCCACTCTGAAATCTTGATGATTAGCAAGAATGTCAGGAGCCTTGAAGGTGGAATTGTTGATGCCTCACTCTGTTAGATTCTCCAACCACAAGAGACCTAACAGATACCAACCTTGGTAATTCGCTGCCACCGTCTCTCCATAATTTCTTCTAGATAAACCCCAAGTTTGACAAAAGAGTTTTAAACCTTAAGTAGCTTATATTAAAACAACAGTTGAGTAGCAGAATATGAAGCCTGGACTGGGTCTATGCAGCCAGGCTTTCACAGATTATGGTGTTGATAACAGTAGTAGAATTACTGTATGTCCCTACAGGACTTATCTAATAGTGTGAAATGATATCATGAGATTGTCCTATGTGTTGATGGTCAGAAATCAAGAGTTCTATCTCTATTTATTATAGTTTGATCTATGCAGGGCTGCTCTGCAGCCAGTCAGGGCTGAGGCCTGACATCACGTCCTCCTTAAAAATGTTGTTGCCGATCTTTTTCTTCTTCCTGCTCTCCATCCCAAGCCTGACGAGAGAGTCCATTTGCATTACCATTCTTCGGGCCAGGACGGTAGTGGGTGGTGAAGTTATAGGGTTGCAGCAGTAATGACCACCACATTAATCTGCCATTGAGGTGAGTTGAAGAGTGAAAGCCTTGTGGTTGGGAAGGGCTTCCCCACCAGGTAAACACCAAAGTGCTGGATGCTTCATATGATGGCCAAACATTCGATCTCTGTGGTAGAGTACCTTGTCTCTGCTGGATGCAGCTTCCTGGAGTAGAACCCCACTGGTAATTCTTCATCTTCACCACACTCACAACACCAGCAATCCTCTTAGTGGATGCGTCAGTCTGTAGGATAAATGTGTCTGTGTGAGTTGGGATGGTAAGGGTGGACACTTGGGAAAGGGTGTGGCAGAGATAATAAAATTCATCATTTATAGCAGTAGACCAACATACAACATTAGCTGCGCTCTTCCGTATCGCATTGGTGAGTTCTATGGACTTGTGTGGATAAATTTCCTATAGTATCCTGTGGTACCCAGGAAGGATTGTACATCCTTTTTGGTTATAGGTCTCACATAGTTTCTGATCGCTTCCACTATGTGGTCTGGTGTGGACACCTTGCCTCTTCCGATGGTGTGTCCAAGAAAATTAAGGGATGCTGACCCCCACTGGCATTTTGCCGGCTAGGCAGTTAGTCCAGCCTACCTTAGTCTGTTTAGCACACATTTAATGTGTGCCACGTGGTCTTCCCAGTCCGACTAAATGTGATAATATCATCCATATATGCACCACTAAAATCTTGGATGTCATCTAGGACTGTATCCATCATCCTTTGAAAAGATCTGGGGTATTCCTCAATCCAAAGGGCATCATAGTAAATTGGAATTTTCCCCATGGTGTTCAAAAGGCTGTCTTTTCCTGATCTACTTGGGCCAGGGGAATTTGGTAAAAACCTTTGTTGAGATCTAACTTTGACAAATAATGGGCTTCCCCAAGATGGTCGATCATCTCGGCTATGCGGGGCATTAAATCTGGTTTGTGATGTGGTTAACCATTCAAAAATCAATGCAGAGTCGGACGGTGCCATCATGCTTATGAACTGGGACCATGGGTGAGGACCAAGGGCTGGTGGATGGCACCACTGTGCTAGACTCTTGTAACACCCGGACCTCCTCCATCAGCTGGTCCTTCCATGCCGGAGCTAACCTATGTGGGCATGTCCTGATGGGATTCTCGTTGCCAGTACCAATCTCATGACATATATCCCTGGCTCTACCAACCTCCTGTCTTACTACAAATTATATTCAGCTAGCAAGGCTCCCACCTCATCATTCTGCCTGTCTGTCAGAGCTGGCAGCTCTGCAAGTACTTTACCCTGCTCCTGGCCCTCGTCTTCCTCTTCTGCTACTACTACCATACCTAGTAGCGAAGCATCATGAGGGTCCAGTCCTTTAACATGTTGATATGAGCTATACTTCTCTTACTTCTTCTTTCAGGTACGGCTAGTTCATATGTAACAAAGCTTACTTTCCAAATGGGCCATCCCACAGGTCGTCTAGCTTTCCGCTCAGGTTAGGGGTTCTAACCAATACTAGCATGCCTACTTCAAGTTCACGGGCTCGTGCCTTTTTATCATACTGGACCTTCATGGATGCTTTGGCTGACTTCTCTCTTCCCACCACTACCTGTCTCATCTCTATCAGCTTCTCTCCAAGCTGGTCTACCCATTCTACTACAGCTGGTCCATCTACCCACTCAGCCAACCACCAAATCCAGCGGTTCTCTTATTGGCCTACCCAATACTACCTCAAACGGAGAGAACCCGAGAATTGCATGGGGAGCAATTCTATAAGCAAATAAGAAGTAATTTAATATGTTATCCCATTCCCTTTTACACTCGCTACATTTCCTCAGCATGTTCTTTAATGACCCGTGCCAGCGTTCGAGGCAGCCATCCATTTGTGAGTGGTATGGAGATGTCCTCAGCTGTTTGACATCGAGGAGTTGGCACAGCTGTTTGGTGAGGTGCCACCCCATGAAGACAGAACCTTGGTCTGTCAATATTTCTTCTGGCAATCCTGTCCTGGAGAAGATCTCCATCATGGCCTCTGCAACTGTCTCCGCATCTACCCTGCATAATGTGACTGCCTCAGGGTATTTAGATGCAAGGCACATACATGTAAGTATATATCTGTTGCCAGACTTGGCCTTGGACAAAGGACCTACAAGGTGAAAAGCCATTCTCGCAAAAGGGGTAGAGATAACAGGGAGGGGACAGAGAGGAGCTATGTGAGAAGTTTTTCTAGTTGCCTTTTGGCATTCTGGGCATGATCTACACCAGGCTTTGGTGTCTTTAGAAATACCGGGCCAGGTAAACAGTCTGGTCAAGGTTGCTACTGTCTTTTTGTATGAAAAATGACCTCCTAGTTTGTTGGAGTGTGCCATCTTAAAGATACCTTTCCTCCTCTCTACCAGTACGACCACCCTCTCACTCATGGTGTCATCCGCCCTTTCCATTCTGTGCACCAGCACTTTGTTTTTCCAAATATGTCCTTCCTTCCCATCCTCGGCCAACTGCCGGATTTTGGCTAGGGTTGGGTCCTCTTCTTACTGACTACACAGCTTAAGCTCGTCTGAAGCTTCTATCTTAAGCTCGGGGATAGGATATCTATGGGATCATCGACCTGTGTTGCTTGTATTTCAACCTCCCCAGCTTCCTCATCCCCAAACATTTTGTCACTAAATTGAAAGGGCATATCACCTGACTCTTCACTGAGCTCTGTGTCAGCCTGTTCCTCTGCTGCCTGGCATGCAGCCTTGTGATTAAAGTTAACTCCTGCATCTTATTGTTGGCCGCCTTCAGCTCCTCTTTGGCTTGCATTTGTTGAACTTCTAGCTCTAACAGATACCTCATAATGCCCATATCCATACCCGGGGCATTGACCACCACTGCTACTATCTGGTGCAACCTGTGCTTTCCTACCTTCCAGACCTTAGACAAAGGCTGAGATGCATTGAATCCATCCAAGGTAACATTCCTACCTAGGTATTCCTTTTTCTCTACGAGGTTTGCATCACTATGGTCCTGTCTGCTTTCGTATCTATGCACATTCAGCATTCTCTCTGGCCTATGCTGCCCTGTACATATAGAATTGGTTGTCTGATGGCTGCTATTATTGACTCAGACATTTCACTGGGTTTTCCATCCTAACTTCGCTCTCATCCCCAGAATTGTTCACATATCCGACTTTCTGCTTCTGTGGGCAGTCAGGGCATTTATGGCCATTCTTGCCACACCTAAAACATGTAGGCACAAAGTTAACTCTATCCCCAGACCTATCTTGAGGCTTTCCTTGAGAGCTAATGTAAAATGGGTTATTTACGCCACACATAGACTCACCACACTGCAGGTTATGGTGTCCTTCCCTGTTGTCTTAGTTGACATCGCAACGTGAGCGCCAGTTCCCGGGATGACTGTATTCATCCCATGGATTCCTCGACCAGTCTTCCAGGTGACTCAGTGGTTTCGTCTGGGGCAGTTGTCTATCGCGGAATTGTTTCTTTATGGCTTATCGCTCTGTCATGAAGTTGGCGACGTCCAGGAATGTCTCGGGTTTACTTACTCTGACTTGGTTCACATCCTCTAGTGAGTAGAGGGAGAGAAATTTTCCTGTTGCCACTGTCTGGGCTGCCTCTTTTATTGTATTGCAGTTTTTCATTAACGTCTCTGCCATACCTTTTCTCTTAGAATGTTTGTAGTTGCATCACCATCTTTCCTTTGGAAGGACCATAACTCTCACTCGCAGGCTTATTTGGAACGTCTGAGAGCCTTCAGCAAGGCCATTTTCAACAAATTGTAGTCTACCTTGGCATCCTCCGAGACAGATGTCGTGTAAGCTATGGACGCAGTTCCCATCAGTAGAGGTATCAGGTAGCTTGTCCATTCATGCTTGCTGATCCCTGCTGTGGAGAGCGTGTCTTCAAACTTTTGGAGGTCAGATACAGGCTCTCCATGTCCGTCCATGGAGCAATTTTATCTGCCAGCTTCCTTTTTATATCTCTGTCTCGTTGGCTGTCATCTAAGTGTTTCTGGCGATGCCACACTTCGTCTTGGTATTCTTGCTGAAGCTTGAGTTGCATCAGCAGTATCTCATGGAGTTCTCTTTTGTGCTGTTGCTCCTTTGCTTCCAGTTCTCTGGTTCGGCGTTCTTCTGCTTCTCTTTCTCTGGTTCGATGTTCTTCCGCTTCTGTACATTCAAATCTTCTGCTCTCCTCCATAGTTTGGATTAATGCCTGGATGGCATCCAGTGGGTTGGGGGATTATTTTGTAGTCCTTGTCGTTGATGGTCGATGGTTTGCCAAGTCCTTCTTGATATCCATATTTGTGTCAACCATATCGGTCACCTGGACTTGCTCACTTTGGAATACCTCCATTTTCTCCCCTCGCTCTGTTCTGTCTGCTCTCTCAGACTTGTCGTACGCCTTCGTCATTTCTTGCACACAACAGAGACAAATACAAGAATAAACGATATGTAAATAATATGCAAACACTATGCAGAATATCACACAATATACACACAGAAACACTGAATATTCGCTGAATACACGCTCTCACTTCTCCGAGTCAACCAAGCTGAGCCAAGCACCTGACATAGCTCCAATTCTCTGCTTAGCCAAACAACAGCTGTCTTCTATAAGTTTCTGGATAAAGCAACACACTAGCTGTCTTACTAACAGTCCACTTCGATGACAAGGTAAGAACCACCGCTTGCCACCAGATGTTAGAGTCTCCAACCACAAGAGACCTAACAGATACCAACCTTGGTAATTTGTTGCCACCAGAGTCCCTCCCTAACTTCTTCTAGCTAAACCCCAACCTTAACAAAAGAGTTTTAGATCTTAAATAGCTTATAATTATTAAAACAACAGTCGAGTAGCAGAATATGAAGATAGGATGAGACAGCCCAAGCCTGGACTGCAAAGGGGTTTAAATACCCTTGCAGCCATGCTTTCACAGCTTATGGTGTTGATAACAGTGAGAGTAGTAGAATTACTGTATGTCTTATCTAAGAGTGTGAGATGATATCATGACTGTCCTATATGTTGATAGTCTGAGGTCATGAGTTCTGATTGTCCTATGTGTTGATAGTCTGAGATCAAGAGTACATGTACAAGCTCTTTTTATCGTTGATCTTTGCAGGGCTACTCTGCAGCCAGTCAGGGCTAAGGCCTGACACGCTCCATCAACACCTGCTTCATTCCCTTTGGAATCCCATTAGTGCTCTGTATCTTGCCTACTCAAATTGTGTCTCTCATCACAGCTTGAGCAACCACCAGGTCTAATGTTCATTCTGTTTACATAGCATCTGGGGCATAGACTTTGTGGCAGCTGCTCTGGTTGGAGCCACACAAGTGCGTGCATTGTGCAGGAGCATACTTGAACTCTGCGATCTTCTCAATCTCATCTCTCCAGTCCAATATCCTGCTCATGCACACCATATATACTCAAACAGCTCTCTTGCCTCCCATAGGAAGTCTGGATCAGAGGCCCTGGCAACTTCTAACACCTCTCATGAGAGTTGCAAATACCATTAATGAAGTAACTGATCATAATCCCACTGCCCTTGGTTTTGGGGAGAATAGCTCGCTTGTCAGCCCTACATCCATACCTGAGCTTTATTGACATTGAATATAGACTCATCATAATGAATTATGATTAGCTTCTTGCCATTCTGTTCGGATGGTGGTGTGATTGACGGAGATGGGAAAGGGGGGAGTTCATCGCTACACAGTGGTCTGGGCTGGTGGTTACTCTGAATACTCTTCCAAATATTCCCCATGCTATTTCATCACATCTTCATGTTCATGACCATTGATGTAGATCCCCTTCTTGTGGGGACATCGGCTTGAAACCCAAGTGATGTAACCAGCGAACTGCAGTTTGAAGTGAGATGGAGCAGGAAAAATATGGTGGCAAGTGATTGTTAGGAAGAAGAGCCTAATGGACATATCCACAAAAATCTAACACAGTCATGTTTGGATTTTCCTTCTTAAAAGCATTCTCACGAATGCACTTTCTTTGTAGCATTCTCTCTCAAGTTTTCATCGCTCAACACCAAGAGATAATTCTGCTTCCCTTGTTGAACTCACCTTCATTCTAAACTTGTTTTCAAAGAACTCTTTCCAATAACTCCGGATAGTTCTTTCATGAAACCCTATAATATATACCACATTAAAAATAGTATAAACTGTGTTAGAGAATGTAAAAAATACACCTGTAATACTTACAGATTCCCGAGCTGCATCCATCTTGTTCATCATTCAGTATCCATTCATCAAATGCTTCTTGGGGTTCAGTATATTCATCATCCTCTTCTCCATCTCCATCAGGATCCTCCTCTAAGTCTCTGTCTTCATCAATATCGGTGGGTGGTGGCGCTTCTGGTGGAGATTGTACTGGTACTGGTGACTCAGGTTGCTGTATCTGAAGAGCCTCTCTGCTTTCTAGCTCTACTGGTGCAAATTGTCCTGGTACATGTGACTCAGGTTGCTGCCTCTGAAGAGCTTCTCTGCTTCATTGTTTTGCTGTTCTCTTTCTTTCAAGTGCTTTGCTATTCTCATGCGCTCAGCTTTATTATCACTTCTCTGCTTTATTCCCTAATCTCAGGACAATCGCTCATTGTAGCACAACTAGAAAGACTAAGAAAATCGAAAAAATTAAATGTATGAAGCCAACACACAAAATGTTAATAAATGCGACTCATACTCGGGCCATTCAAAAGTTTTTAAAAAATCTGCATGCTTTTCGAAGTGTCTACAATGTTCTATTTCAGCAGCTTACCGAATAGCATGCATTTTTCTGTGTATTAAAAAAAATTGAAAAATTGGGTATATGGCAAGCAACTACAGCTATCCTTGTGCCAAAATGAGATTTTAAAATGTCAGGAATAATACAAGATTTGTGAATTTTATCGCATTAATGGGATCATGCATACAAGGAGTTTTTGCAATTTTAACCTGGGTTTGCTTAATTCAGGTCCTTGTATATGCAAGGTCTTTGTATATGCATTTGTTAAAATATCTATCTGGTCTAGTTTCTTGCTGTCAAATATATGATACTGACATTTTAATTAAAGGAGGAACATCGTGCTCACCGTGCTCATCACAAGGAGCGATCAGACTGCAAGGAGGCACAGCTACTAGTGGACGTGTCGAAGTCTGCAAGGACAATGTCTGGGGTACTGTGAGTGACGATACATGGGGAACTGCTGAAACACAAGTCGCATGCAGACAGCTAGGTTATTCTGCTATTGGAGCTACAAAACTTACTCGAACTGCTGTTCCTGATGGTACTGGGCAGATACGGTTGGAAAATATCAATTGTGTTGGGGATGAAATTAGTCTATTTATGTGTAGTCTTGGATCAGTTGGAAGTATTGTTTCTTTTTTACACAATAAAGATGTCGGAGTGAGCTGTCAAACTAGTAAGCAGTAATAATCATAATAGGATGTTTCACATTTACTTTATCAAAATTTGTAACAATAGTTGTCACCAATGCTCTAGAATACTTTTGTCATAGCCACAGCAATAACGTATAATTTTCTGGTACATTAAGTATGTTGAATTTACATAGAGGATTCAAGATTTTGGGATCAGCTTGCTTTGTGCTAGAGGAAGAGTAGAAACTACAAGAACATTAACAACAAAAATTCCTTATTTTTCAAAACCTTGTCTAAATATATGTAATATATTAAAAGTAATTTATACAGCTGATCGAATATTTCCATAGTTAGTACTGATATTAAGTGGTAAAGCCTCTTGCTATATCATTTTTGCCTTGATTTTTTCACATGATGATAAGATCCATCATGACAACACTTTTCCCTAAAGGAACAATCAAACTGAGTGGAGGTACAGCTAGAAGTGGACGAGTGGAAGTTTACTACAACAAAGTATGGGGAACAGTCTGTGATCATTCTTGGCGGTCTACTGATGCAAAAGTTGTATGCAGACAGCTAGGATATTGTGCTGTTGGAGCTACTACACTTATTGGATCTGCTACTCCTGATGGTACTGGACAGATATGGTTAAATAATGTCAATTGTGTTGGAGATGAGATCAGTCTCTTTAGCTGTAGTGCTAACCCCATTGGAGTCCACAATTGTTCCCACTATGAAGATGTTGGAGTGAGCTGTCAAACTGGTAAGCATTGTTGTTTAGTATCTGTGATGCAAGAAATGATAGTTACAAATATTTGGAATCTCTTCATTATTTTGTGTTGGCGAATTACTTGTAGTGCTGTCCAAAGAGAATACTATGGTATAATATTTACCCAGCAGATTAGCCACACTATTTCTGTCTTGGGGACTATAGTAAACTGAACAAGTTCCAGCTATATAATTCGTGAAGTCCATACATTCTGATATAAATGTAAGCTTTTAACAAGCCAATAAAAGAGGATTTCGTAGTAGCTACAGTTATCTTTCTGAACCTTGTGTCAAATAAGAATAGAAATTAAAAAGAGCAGTTTTAATACATGATTAAAGTTGGAGCATAGAAAGTTGTGAATTTCATTGTATAATTGGAATCATGCATATAAGGAGCTTTTAAATTTTATTTCGCTCATTTTCAAACAGTTTGCCTATACAGATGCATGAATAAGCATTTGTTAAAATATGTATCTGGTCGAGTTTCATGCTGTGAAATATATGATATGGACATTTTTATTAAAGGAGAACCATCGTGCCAACCATGCTCATCACAAGGATCCATCAGACTGCAAGGAGGCACAGCTTCTAGTGGATGTGTGGAAGTCTGCAATGATAATCTCTGGGGTAGAGTGTGCTATTATTCATTGGGAGCTGCAGAAAGACAAGTTGCATGCAGACAGCTGGGATACACTACTACTGGAGATACAACACCAACTCAATTTGATGTTCCTGGTGGTACTGAGTGGATATGGTTGAATGGTGTCAATTGTGCTGGAGATGAGATCAGTCTGTTTAACTGTACTGCTAGTCTAATTGGAACATATACTTGTTACAATAAAGGTCTTGGAGTGAGCTGTCAAACTAGTAAGCAGTAATCATCATAATAGCATGTTTGACATTTGCTTTACCAAAATTAGCAACAATAGTTGTCAGCAATGATGTAGAATACTTTTTTCATAGCCATAGCAACAATGATGTAACAATAATTTGTTCATGATTTTGCAATTTAATCTTATGTAGCCTGCTTTGTGTATATGTGAACTAGAGGAAGCAACAACCAAAAATTCCTTATTTTCTAAATCTTGTCACACACATATATTGTCATTTGTAAAGCAGCTACTAGTGTATTCCTCCTAAGAGTTACTGTCAAATTACCATAGTTTGTACTCTATATACTTGTTGAATGCTCCTTTGGGAATTTTCCTTTTAATTCTTAACAATATGATGAGATTTTCATCGTGACAACACTTTTCTCTCCAGGAACAATCAGACTGCAAGGAAGCACAGATAGAAGTGGACGTGTGGAGGTTTACTACAACAATGTCTGGGGCACAGTGTGTGATCATTCTTGGATGGTTGATGATGCACAAGTTGCATGCAGACAGCTAGGATATTGTGCGATTGGAGCTACTACACTTACTGGATCAGCTGTTCCCAATGGCACTGGGCAGATATGGTTGTCCGATGTCAATTGTATTGGGGATGAGATCAGTCTCTTTAACTGTAGTTCTAACCTCAGTGTTGTCCACAACTGTTCGCACTTAGAAGATGTTGGAGTGAGCTGTCAAAGTGGTAAGTAATAAATCATTAGTTTGAGGTTTTTCATGTGTGATTCATGATGATTAACAACAAGGTGTATATAGATTATAAGTTGTTAACAAGGTAATTTATATGATAATTTTTTTGAGATCTAAAAGATGTTTTTTCTTCTCTTTCTACCTAATTTTTCCGCAGAAGAGCTGTGATTGATTATAACATGAATGAGAAAAGCCAAGTCAAAACTATTGTATTGACTTGGCAATGCAAGTTAGTTTGGATTACAGCTATTCTTATTTTTAAAGTAAACATAATATGGATGGGAGGGTACACAAGGTATCCATTTTAGCTAATTTAACACAGGTACCTGTAAAACCATCTGTGGATATCTAATCTGTAATGGACTTAAAACGTAGTCTACTTCTATAGATATCAAAAGGTGATCAAAAATCGTCTCCTAGAAAAATATACAGATCTACATTACTTGCTAACATCATGTTCTCCTAACTAACCAAATTCTAGGAATAATTGAAATGACCTACTTCCTAATTAAGTGATTGAGATTCCTCACTCTGATGAAAGGTCAACAATCCAGCATCTATATCTTTAATGTATGGTCACTTCAAAGTAACTAAGTGAAATTTGATGTAATCCACATTGTACATGTGTCACTATTCTCTTTCTGTATGTCCCATCAAACATGCCCTGCAAACTGGAATATTGCATGAAGGAAGTTAGTTAACAAGAAAAAAAGTAATTTTATTCTTAATTATTACAATGACCTTCTCAACAAATTTATTCACTCAATGTTTCAACTAGAAGCTCTGACCTTCATCAGGAATTATGATTTCTATTCTGATAACCTAACAATAATGTGAAGAATTCAACCTGTTCAATCTTCAAGACTTTGTAAAATGGCATAGGGAATTTATTGAAATTGTAGCCATGTGTTATATAGATGAGTCGATTATATATTTGAAAAAATCCTATAAAAAATTTTGTTAAAAATAAGCTGATGTTTTAATATAATATATATACATTTATAGATAATTATTTTCATTTGTATTCAATATTGTAATTAAAGTTCTAATTACACATTTTGGCAAATAGAATACTATTTGTCTGTGTCCATAGCTAAATATAATGCTTTCTATCTCTGATGCCAAAAAAATTAAAGTTTTGCATATTTTCAATATCAGTTCTTCTGAAAATATAGATGAGTCTATGATCTACTAGTTGTGCTGTCCAAACAGAATCCTATGGTGTCATATTTACCCTTACACTATTTCTGTCTATAGTAGTATTGTAATCTGAATAAGTTGTATCCATGCACTTCATTCATTTGCGAAGTCCATTCATTCTGATATAAATATAAGCTTCTAAAAGGCCAAGAAAAGAAGAGGATTTTGTAGTTAGCTAGATCTATCTTTCTAAACCTAGTGCCATGACAGACAGAATAGAAATAAAAGATATCAGCAATAATGTATGATTAAAGTTGGAGCATATAAATTTGTGTATTTCATTGCATAACTGGAATCATGCATAATTATAAGGAGTTTAAAAATTTTATTTTGCTTGTTTTCAAACAGTTTCCTAATATGGGTGCATGAATATGCATCTGTTTAAATATGTATCAGGTCTAGTTTCTTACAATCGAATATGTTATTGACATTTTAATTAAAGGAGGACCATTGTGCTCACCATGTTCATCACAAGGAACCATAAGATTGCAAGGAGGTACAGCTTCTAGAGGACGTTTGGAAGTCTGCAATGACAATGTCTGGGGCACAGTATGTGATGATGAATGGGAAGCTGCAGATGCACAAGTTGCATGCAAACAGCTAGGATATTCTGCTACTGAAGCTACTACACTTACTGGATATGCTATTCCTGATGGCACTGGGCAGATATGGTTGGACGATGTAAATTGTGTTGGGGATGAGATGAGTCTGTTTAACTGTAGCGCTAATCCAATTGGAGTCCACAATTGTGTACACAATGAAGATGTTCGAGTGAGCTGTCAATCTAGTAAGCGCAGTAATTATCATAATGGGATGTTTGACATTTTTTAACCAAACAATTTTACAAAACTTTTCACCAATGCTCTAGAGTAATTTTGTCATGGGCATAATATATAGCACATAACAACAATGTAGAATAATTATGTTGAATTTCTGAAAAGATTCATGATTTTGCAATCTAATCTTTTGTAGCTTGCTTTGTGTATATGTGATCTAGAGGAAAACAGGAAACTACAACAACAAATGCCTAAATATGGTCTCATACATATATTATATTGTCATTTGCAGAGCCACTACTGGTATATGCCAAAGAGTTTGACAAAGACTTGCACCTATTATATGCTGTGAAAGGCTCCATTGGGAATTTTTCCCTTTCTTCTTAACATGATGATAATATTTTCATCGTGACAAAACTTTTCTCTCCAGGAAAAATCAGACTGCAAGGAGGCACATATAGAAGTGGACGTGTGGAGATTTACTACAACAATGTCTGGGGCACAGTGTGTGATCATTCTTGGATGGTTGATGATGCACAAGTTGCATGCAGACAGCTAGGATATTGTGCTGTAGGAGCTACTACACTTACTGGATCAGCTGTTCCCAATGGCACTGGGCAGATATGGTTGTCCGATGTCAATTGTATTGGGGATGAGATCAGTCTCTTTAACTGTACTTCAAACCTCAGTGGTGTCCAAAATTGTTCGCACTTTGAAAATGTTGGAGTGAGCTGTCTAAGTAGTAAGTAATAAATCATTACTTGGAAGTTTTCATTTGTGATTCATTGCAGAGTTTGAGGACAAGGTGTATAATAGACTATAAGCTGTGAAAAGTAGTGTTGTTTTGACTTGGCAATGCAAGTTAGTTTTGGTTACAGTCCTCTTGCCATTAATAATAAATGAGCATACAAGGTATCCATTTTAGCTAATTTAACACAGGAATATATCAATACCGGTGCAACCATTTGCAGATATATAATGTAACCTGGTGACAATGGCATTTTTTTTTTTTTTTTTAAGTAATGGTTACCAATTTAGAGCTCTGTAGATTCTGCAAACTTCATGGTATGAACTTAATATATAGCTCAAAAGATAGGTCTCTCTGTGTGCTCTCTTTTGATACTAAAATATTTTTCATAGATATAACTATAGGCAAATTACTAGACCTAAAATAGAGGGACCTCAAAACCTGAATGCCTGAAACCTCCACATAAATATCAAAGTGCTAATTAGCACCAGTGGCTAGGAAGCTCTACTCTGCAACGACTGTTTTCATTGGACGTTACTTGATTTCTCTAATGCCTTCAATGGGATTGATAGAGGGTGTATGTTCAAAGAAATAAGAGACCGCATACCCTCGACATCTGCTTAGATGGAGATGTGCAATGGTACTACTAGATCTCTCCTCCATTTTGGTAATTATTCCATGCCCAGCTGCAGTGGAGTCCAGCATGGCGATCCGCCGTTAGGCCCACTCGGCTTTTCTCTGGCCCTCCAACCACTAGTTGAGAAGATCCGCAAGCAGGTGCCAGGCCTCTTGATTAATGCCTGGTATCTTGATGATGGATCACTGTGGGGTTCGGCTGAGGATCTGTGTGCTGCTTTGACCATTATTGAACAAGTTGGTCCTGCTCGAGGCCTCCATTTGAATCGATTGAAATCCCTTTTACACATACCTGAGGCTTTCTGACACCTTCCTAATCCCCTCCCTTCAGATATCCCAATCTCTCATGAAGGGTTCATCGTGTTGGGTGCCCCACTAGGTCCTCCCTCATTTTGTGAAGCCACACTCCTGAACCGGGTAAAGAAATTGGAGAAGATTCTATCCTGCCTGTCTGACCTCCAGGACTCGCAGATGGAGACAACGCTGCTACGTTCCTGCCTGATGCTTCCAAAGAAAAATTTTGCCCTCTGCACATGTCCCCCTTGCCATCTCCAAGAGACGTTGAAAACTTTTGATAACACCATGCGGGAAGCCGTCTCTGACCTTGCTGGTTGTCCATTGTCTGACTGGTCATGGGAAAAGGCAACTCTTCCAAGCTCCCTAGGAGGTCTCAACATCAGACATGCTTCACTACATGCCACAGCAGCTTTCTTTAGCTCTTTGCATGTCTCTAAAGGTCTCATTATGGGAATAAGCCAACGGTTTCCGCCTCTGCTCTGTCCGAATTGGTCCTGAATGCAGCAAAACTGGAATGGTGTTCTCTCCAAGACATTGATGTTCCCTCACACAAAAGTACCTATCTCGCTCAATAGATCAGGAAGCCTATGGTTCTATCATCGCTCAGGCCCCAGACATGAGATCAAAGGCTTTGGCTCTCTGTTGAGCAACTCCCCATGCAGGTGATTGGCTCAGTGTTGTTTCTTCCCAGGCCCTCAGTCTCCATCTCTTCGACGCTGAGTTCCGTCTGTGCATGCAGTATTGGTTGGAAATTTGGATGGCTGAGGACGGAACTCAGTGCTCCATATGCCAGGTTATCACTGACCCTTTTGGTTCACCAGGTTGGCTGCGGTGGCAACAGTGATAGGATCTTTCGGCATGACTCTCTTAGGGATGCACTATATTCTGCAGCTCAGTCTGCTGCTTTGGCACCCAAGAGAGAAGTGCCGGCTCTCATTCCAGGATCCGCTAGCCGCCCAGCTGAAGTTTTCCTACCAATATAGAAAAGGGGCCAACCAGCTGCCATTGACGTCACAGTCATCTCGCCCCTTCAACAGCTGCAGCCTCCACCACTCAAGGTCATGCACTATCTGTTGCCAGAGCCAGAAAGATGGCTGTTCATTCTGCGCCCTGTCACTCAGTGGGGGTCAACTTCACCCAAGTAGCAGTAGAGGCAATGGTAGGTTGGAGTGAGGAGGGGCTGGACACCATCCAGGCAATTGGACGACTCCAAGGGCAGCGCTGAAGGATACCTCCAGCGGAGTCTACACGCCACCTCTTCCAACGTTTGGCCATCTGCCTTTGGAGAGGTAATGCAGTCATGTGGTTGCATCGTCTTCTAACCCTATCTCCTAGGTTGGATGGGCAGGCATGATATCTTTTGAGCTATATATCAAGTCTATACCATTTAGTTTGCAGAATCTACGGAGCTCTAAAATAGTAACCATAAGTTTAAAAAATAAAAATTAAAAATGCCATTGTCCCCCCTTTTTACTCAACACATAATCTACTTCGATAGCTAGCTATATTTCCAAAGGTGATTACAAATAATCTGTTAGATAAATATATAGATATACATTACTTGCCTACATCATGCTCTCCTGACTAATCAAATTGTAGCAATAAATATATGACCTACCTCCTAATTAAGTTCATAATGCAAGGCCAACAATCCAGCAGCTATATCTTTGAAGTATGGTCACTTCAATGGAACTAGTAGTCCACATTGTATATGTGTCACTATTCTTTCTCGGTATGTCCCATCAAACATGCCCTGAAACTGGAAAGAGGAAGTTAATAAGATAGAAAACAAGTATTAATTATTACAATGAGCTTCTTAACAATCAATTTCAAATTCTCTCGGCCTTTCAATTAGATGCTCTAACCTTCATCAGGAATTATGATTTTTATTCTGAATACCTAGCAGTAGCAATAGTCCAAGAATTCAACTTAATTTAGTGTTCAATTTCTTTAACTTTGTAAAATGTCCATCATGTGCTCCTTTTCAACATAAGGAATTTATAGAAATTGTAACCCTGTGTTAGATGTAGAAAATTTAGCTTATTATTTTTGTTTAGCTATTTGTTAAAAATAAGAAAAATAGATATTGCAATTAAAGTTCCAATTACACATAACTATTGGCAAATAGATTTCCATTTGTCTGGATCCATAGCTAAATAGAATATTGTTATTTTGTATCTCTGATGCAAGTTTTGCATTTTTCAGTATCACTTCTACTGTAAATTTATATGAGTCTATGATCTACTTGTGCTGTCCAAACAGAAACCTATGGTATCATATTTACCCAGCTAGATTAGCTACACTATTTCTGTCGAGGGGAGTATTGTTAATCTGAACATGTCGTACAATATACATCATTCATTTGTAAAGTCCATTCATTCTGATAAAAATATAACCTTCTAACAGGCATAGAAAAGAGGATTTTTAGTAGCTACAGCTATCTTTCTAAGCCTTGTGACAAAACAGAATAGAAATTAGTAATAAATCATGTTTAAATATAAATTTGTGAATTACATTGCATAATTGGAATCATGCATATAAGGAGCTTAAAATTTATTTTGTCTGTTTTCAAACAGTTTACTTAATACAGGTGCATGAATATGCATTGGTTTAAATATGTACCAGGTCTGTTATCGAATATATGTTATTGACATTTTAATTAAAGGAGAACCATTGTGCTCGCCATGCTCATCACAAGGAGCCATCAGATTGCAAGGAGACACATATACTAGGGGACGTGTGGAAGTCTGCAATGACAATGTCTGGGGCACAGTATGTGATGATGAATGGGGAGCTGCTGATGCACAAGTTGCATGCAGACAGCTAGGATATTCTGCTATTGGAGCTAGTACACTTACTGGATATGCTATTCCTGATGGCACTGGGCAGATATGGTTGGACGATGTAAATTGTGTTGGGGATGAGATGAGTCTGTTTAACTGTAGTGCTAACCCAATTGGAGTCCACAATTGTGCACACAGTGAAGATGTTGGAGTGAGCTGTCAAACTAGTAAGCTGTAATTATCATAACAGGATGTTTGACATTTAGTTTACCAAAATTTGTAACAACACTCTTCACCAATGCTCTAGAGTAATTTTGTTATGGCCATAGCTATAGCGCATAACATCAATGTAGAATAATTATGTTGAATTTCTGAAAAGATTCAACTAATCTTTTGCAGCTTGCTTTGTGTATATGTGAACTAGAGGAAAAGAGGAAACAACAACAACAAATCCCTAACAACAAATGCCTAAATATAGTCTCAAACATATATTATAATTATTGTCATTTGCAGAGCCTCTACTGGTATATGCCAAAGAGTAGAATTCAAATGGCACCTATTATATGAATATATAACTGCGAAAGGCTCCATTGGGAATTTTTTCCTTTATTCTTATTAACATGATGATAATATTTTCATCATGCAACACTTTTCTTTCCAGGAGCAATCAGACTGCAAGGAGGCACAGATAGAAGTGGACGTGTGGAGGTTTACTACAACAATGTCTGGGGCACAGTGTGTGATCATTCTTGGATGGTTGATGATGCACAAGTTGCATGCAGACAGCTAGGATATTGTGCGATTGGAGCTACTGCACTTACTGGATCGGCTGTTCCCAATAGCACTGGGCAGATATGGTTGTCTGATGTCAATTGTATTGGGGGTGAGATCAGTCTCTTTAACTGTACTGCAAACCTCAGTGGTGTCCACAATTGTTCACACTTTGAAAATGTTGGAGTGAGCTGTCTAAGTAGTAAGTAATAAATCATTACTTGGAAGTTTTCATTTGTGATTCATTGCAGAGTTTGAGGACAAGGTGTATAATAGACTATAAGCTGTGAAAAGTAGTGTTGTTTTGACTTGGCAATGCAAGTTAGTTTTGGTTACAGTCCTCTTGCCATTAATAATAAATGAGCATACAAGGTATCCATTTTAGCTAATTTAACACAGGAATATATCAATACCGGTGCAACCATTTGCAGATATATAATGTAACCTGGTGACAATGGCATATTTTTTTTTTTTTTAAGTAATGGTTACCAATTTAGAGCTCTGTAGATTCTGCAAACTTCATGGTATGGACTTAATATATAGCTCAAAAGATAGGTCTCTCTGTGTGCTCTCTTTTGATACTAAAATATTTTTCATATATATAACTATAGGCAAATCACTAGACCTAAAATAGAGGGACCTCAAAACCTGAATGCCTGAAACCTCCACATAAATATCAAAGTGCTAATTAGCACCAGTGGCTAGGAAGCTCTACTCTGCAACGACTGTTTTCATTGGACGTTACTTGATTTCTCTAATGCCTTCAATGAGATTGATAGAGGGTGTATGTTCAAAGAAATAAGAGACCGCATACCCTCGACATCTGCTTAGATGGAGATGTGCAATGGTACTACTAGATCTCTCCTCCATTTTGGTAATTATTCCATGCCCAGCTGCAGTGGGGTCCAGCATGGCGATCCGCCGTTAGGCCCACTCGGCTTTTCTCTGGCCCTCCAACCACTAGTTGAGAAGATCCGCAAGCAGGTGCCAGGCCTCTTGATTAATGCCTGGTATCTTGATGATGGATCACTGTGGGGTTCGGCTAAGGATCTGTGTGCTGCTTTGACCATTATTGAACAAGTTGGTCCTGCTCGAGGCCTCCATTTGAATCGATTGAAATCCCTTTTACACATACCTGAGGCTTTCTGACACCTTCCTAATCCCCTCCCTTCAGATATCCCAATCTCTCATGAAGGGTTCATCGTGTTGAGTGCCCCACTAGGTCCTCCCTCATTTTGTGAAGCCACACTCCTGAACCGGGTAAAGAAATTGGAGAAGATTCTATCCTGCCTGTCTGACCTCCAGGACTCGCAGATGGAGACAACGCTGCTACGTTCCTGCCTGATGCTTCCAAAGAAAAATTTTGCCCTCTGCACATGTCCCCCTTGCCATCTCCAAGAGACGTTGAAAACTTTTGATAACACCATGCGGGAAGCCGTCTCTGACCTTGCTGGTTGTCCATTGTCTGACTGGTCATGGGAAAAGGCAACTCTTCCAAGCTCCTTAGGAGGTCTCAACATCAGACATGCTTCGCTACATGCCCCAGCAGCTTTCTTTAGCTCCTTGCATGTCTCTAAAGGTCTCATTATGGGAATACGCCAAAGGTTTCCGCCTCTGCTCTGTCCGAATTGGTCCTGAATGCAGCAAAACCGGAATGGTGTTCTCTCCAAGACATTGATGTTCCCTCACACAAAAGTACCTATCTCGCTCAATAGATCAGGAAGCCTATGGTTCTATCATCGCTCAGGCCCCAGACATGAGATCAAAGGCTTTGGCTCTCTGTTGAGCAACTCCCCATGCAGGTGATTGGCTCAGTGTTGTTTCTTCCCAGGCCCTCAGTCTCCATCTCTTCGACGCTGAGTTCCGTCTGTGCATGCAGTATTGGTTGGAAATTTGGATGGCTGAGGACGGAACTCAGTGCTCCATATGCCAGGTTATCACTGACCCTTTTGGTTCACCAGGTTGGCTGCGGTGGCAACAGTGATAGGATCTTTCGGCACCCAAAGGGTGCTCTCTTAGGGATGCACTATATCTCTTAGGGATGCACTATATTCTGCAGCTCAGTCTGCTGCTTTGGCACCCAAGAGAGAAATACCGGCTCTCATTCCAGGATCTGCTAGCCGCCCAGCTGAAGTTTTCCTACCAATATAGAAAAGGGGCCAACCAGCTGCCATTGATGTCACAGTCATCTCGCCCCTTCAACAGCTGCAGCCTCCACCACTCAAGGTCATGCACTATCTGTTGCCAGAGCCAGAAAGATGGCTGTTCATTCTGCGCCCTGTCACTCAGTGGGGGTCAACTTCACCCAAGTAGCAGTAAGAGGCAATGGTAGGTTGGAGTGAGGAGGGGCTGGACACCATCCAGGCAATTGGACGACTCCAAGGGCAGCGCTGAGGGATACCTCCAGCGGAGTCTACACGCCACCTCTTCCAACGTTTGGCCATCTGCCTTTGGAGAGGTAACGCAGTCATGTGGTTGCATCGTCTTCTAACCCTATCTCCTAGGGTGGATGGGCAGGCATGATATCTTTTGAGCTATATATCAAGTCTATACCATGAAGTTTGCAGAATCTACGGAGCTCTAAAATAGTAACCATAAGTTAAAAAAATAAAAATTATAAATGCCATTGTCCCCCCTTTATACTCAACACATAATCTACTTCTATAGCTAGCTATATTTCCAAAGGTGATTACAAATAATCTGTTAGATAAATATATAGATATACATTACTTGCCTACATCATGCTCTCCTGACTAATCAAATTGTAGCAATAAATATATGACCTACCTCCTAATTAAGTTCATAATGCAAGGCCAACAATCCAGCAGCTATATCTTTGAAGTATGGTCACTTCAATGGAACTAGTAGTCCACATTGTATATGTGTCGCTATTCTTTCTCTGTATGTCCCATCAAACATGCCCTGCAAACTGGAAAGAGGAAGTTAATAAGATAGATAGCAAGTATTAAATTATTACAATGAGCTTCTTAACAATCAATTTCAAATTCTCTCGGCCTTTCAATTAGATGCTCTAACCTTCATCAGGAATTATGATTTTTATTCTGATAACCTAGAAGTAGCAATAGTCCGAGAATTCAACTTAATTTACTGTTCAATATCTTCAAGACTTTGTAAAATGTCCATCATGTGTTCCTTTTTAACGTAAGGAATTTATAGAAATTGTAACCCTGTTTTAGATGTAGAAAATTTAGGTTATTATTTTTTTTTAGCTGTTTGTTAAAAATAAGAAAAATAGATATTGCAATTACAGTTCCAATTACACATAACTTACACATAACTATTGGCAAATAGATTTCCATTTGTCTGAGATCTATAGCTAAATAGAATATTGTTATTTTGTATCTCTGATGCAAGATTTGCATTTTTCAGTATCACTTCTACTGTAAATTTAGATGAGTCTATGATTTACTTGTGCTGTCCAAACAGAAACCTATGGTATCATATTTACCCAGCTAGATTAGCTACACTATTTCTGTCTAGGGGAGTATTGTTAATCTGAACAAGTTGTACAATATACATCATTCATTTGTAAAGTCCATTCATTCTGATATAAATATAACCTTCTAACAGGCATAGAAAAGAGGATTTTAGTAGCTACAGCTCTCTTTCTAAGCCTTGTGACAAAACAGAATAGAAATTAGTAATAAATCATGTTTAAATATAAATTTGTGAATTACATTGCATAATTGGAATCATGCATATAAGGAGCTTAAAATTTATTTTGTCTGTTTTCAAACAGTTTACTTAATACATGTCCATGAATATGCATTGGTTTAAATATGTATCAGGTCTGCTATCGAATATATGTTATTGACATTTTAATTCAAGGAGAACCATTGTGCTCGCCATGCTCATCACAAGGAGCCATCAGATTGCAAGGAGACACAGCTACTAGGGGACGTGTGGAAGTCTGCAATGACAATGTCTGGGGCACAGTATGTGATGATGAATGGGGAGCTCCTGATGCACAAGTTGCATGCAGACAGCTAGGATATTCTGCTATTGGAGCTACTACACTTACTGGATATGCTATTCCTGATGGCACTGGGCAGATATGGTTGGACGATGTAAATTGTATTGGGGATGAGATGAGTCTGTTTAACTGTAGCGCTAGCCCAATTGGAGTCCACAATTGTGCACACAATGAAGATGTTCGAGTGAGCTGTCAAACTAGTAAGCTGTAATTATCATAACAGGATGTTTGACATTTAGTTTACCAAAATTTGTAACAACACTCTTCACCAATGCTCTAGAGTAATTTTGTTATGGCCATAGCTATAGCGCATAACATCAATGTAGAATAATTATGTTGAATTTCTGAAAAGATTCAATCTAATCTTTTGCAGCTTGCTTTGTGTATATGTGAACTAGAGGAAAAGAGGAAACAACAACAACAAATCCCTACCAACGAATGCCTAAATATGGTCTCAAACATATATTATAATTATTGTCATTTGCAGAGCCGCTACTGGTATATGCCAAAGAGTAGAATTCAAATGGCACCTATTATATGAATATATAACTGCGAAAGGCTCCATTGGGAATTTTTTCCTTTATTCTTATTAACATGATGATAATATTTTCATCATGCAACACTTTTCTCTCCAGGAGCAATCAGACTGCAAGGAGGCACATATAGAAGTGGACGTGTGGAGGTTTACTACAACAATGTCTGGGGGACAGTGTGTGATCATTCTTGGATGGTTGATGATGCACAAGTTGCATGCAGACAACTAGGGTATTGTGTTGTTGGAGCTACTACTCTTACTGGATCGGCTCTTCCTGATGGCACTGGGCAGATATGGTTGTCTGATGTCAATTGTGTTGGGGATGAGATCAGTCTCTTTAACTGTAGTTCAGACCCCAGTGGTGTCCACAACTGTTCGCACTTTGAAGATGTTGGAGTGAGCTGTCTAAGTAGTAAGTAATAAATCATTACTTGGAGGTTTTTCATGTGTGATTCATGATAATTAACAGAGTTTGAGGACAAGGTGTATATAGCATATAAGCTGTGAAAAGTAGTGCAAATTAATAATTGCTTTTAAATTTTTAACTGAGGTTTACCCCTCCTTCGACCACAATTATTTTCCAGTAGAGCTGTGGTTCATTATAACATGAATGGAACAAAGCCAAGTCAAAACTGTTACTTTGACTTGGCAGTGCAAGTTATTTTGGGTTACAGCAGTTCCCTTGCTATTCTTACTTAAATAACCATAATAATGAATGAGAGGTTATGCAAGGTATCCATTTTAGCTAATTTAACACAGACATATATCAATACCTGTACAACCATCTGCAGATATGGAACCTGTAATATACTCAACACATAATCTCCTTCTATAACTATCTGTATTTCCAAAGGTGATCAAAATTATCGGTGATATACATTACTTGCTGACATCATGCTCTTAACTAACCAAATTGTAGCAATAAATATATGACCTACTTCCAAATTAAGTGATGGAGATTTGTCAGGTCATTATGCTCTCATAATGCAAGGCCAACAATCCAGCAGCTATATCTTTGAAGTATGGTCATTTCAATGTGAAATTTGATATAGTCCACATTGTACATGTGTCACTATTCTTTCTCTATATGTCCCATCAAACATGCCCTGCAAACTGGAAAATTTCAGGTAGAAGTTAATAAGCTAGAAATTAATTTTTAATTGTTACAATGACCTTCTCAACAATCAATTTGAAATTTACTCTTAGATGCTCTTACCTTCATCAGGAATTATGATTTTTATTCTGATAACCTAGCAGTAGCAGTCCAAGAATTCAACTTAATTTAATGTTCAATATCTTCAAGACTTTGTAAAATGTCCATCATGTTTAACATAAGGAATTTATAGAAATTTTATCCATTTGTCGATTATTAATTAGAAAAATGCATGTTATTTTTTTTTGCTATTGTTAAAAATAAGGTGATATTTAATATACATATAATTATATTATAATTGCTCCAATTACACATATTGGCTAGATTTGCAATTGTCTGTGATCCATAGAAGAGAATATTGTTGTTTTGTATCTCTGATACAAAATAATGAAAGTTTTGCAGATCATCATTATTAAGTTCTTCTGTAAATCTAGATGAGGCTATGATCAACTTGTTATGCTGTCCTAACAGAATACTATGGTATCATATTTCCAAGCTAGATTATTTCTGTCCAGGAATCTGAACAAGATGTAGCTATACATTTGTGAAGTCCATACATTCTGATATAAATATAAGCTTCTTAACAGGCAAAGAAATGTAGTAGTTACAGCTAGCTTTCTGGGCTTTGTGCCAAGACCGAGTAGAAATTAAAATTATCTGCATGCATGCATAAAGTTGGAAGACAGAAATTTGTGAATTTCATTGCATAATTAAAATTATGCATATAAGGAGCTTTGCATATAAGGAGCTTTTATTTTGCTTGTTTTCAAACAGTTTACAAAATACAGGTGCATGAATATGCATTTCAAAATATATATATATCTGCTGTTGAATAAGTGATTTTGATATTTTAATTAAAGGAGAACCATCATGCTCGCCTTGTTCATCACAAGGAGCCATCAGACTGCAAGGAGGCACATCTACTAGGGGACGTGTGGAAGTCTGCAATGATAATTTCTGGGGTACAGTGTGCGATCTTTTACGTATGTGGGGAGATGCTGAAACACAAGTGGCATGCAGACAGCTGGGACATCATTCTTCTGGAGCTACTAAACTTAGACGACTTGCTGTTCCTTATGCTACTGGGCGGATAGAGTCGTCCATAATTAAATGTGTTGGGCATGAGCTCGGTCTGTTTAACTGTAGTTATTTTTCATTTTTAAACACCTATTGTTCACATGATAGTGATGTTGGAGTGAGCTGTCAAACTGGTAAGCAGTAATCATCATAATATGTTTGACATTTGTTTTACTAAAAATTTGCAACAATAGTTGTTATCAATGCTCTAGAGTACTTTTGTTAAAGCCATAGCAATAATGTATAAAATCCAATAATTATGTTCGTTTCTTAAATTATTCATGATTTTGGGATCTAATATTTTGCAGCTTGCTATGTGCATATGTCAACTAGAGGAAATGAGGAAACAACAAAGACAGCAAAATCTTCCTAAATCTTGTCTCACATATAATATATAATATTGTCATTTGTACAGCCTCTACTAGTATATTGATCATAGCTTCTCTGTATAAATGAATATATAGCTGTCAGAGGCTCTTTTTGGAATTCTTTCCTTCATACTTAACATGATAACATTGTCATAATGACAATAATTTCCTCTCCAGGAACAATCAGACTGCAAGGAGGCACAGATAGAAGTGGACGTGTGGAGGTTTACTACAACAATGTCTGGGGCACGGTGTGTGATCATTCTTGGACAATTGATGATGCACAAGTTGCATGCAGACAGCTAGGATATTGTGCTATTGGAGCTACTACACTTATTGGATCTGCTGTTCCTAATGGCACTGGGCAGATATGGTTGTCTGATGTCAATTGTGTTGGGGAGGAGATGAGTCTCTTTAACTGTAGTGCTAACCTGAGTGGCTTGCACAATTGTTCTCACTTTGAAGATGTTGGTGTGAGCTGTCTAAGTGGTAAGTAATAAATCATTACTGGGATGTTTTTCATGTGTGATTCATGATAATTAACAACAGAGGTTTAGAAAAGGTTAGAGGTATAAACTATAAACAGCACATTGCTTGGCACAATGGAACAAGTTGTGTGCACTAAATGAGGGAACTTATACATTGATAATGTGGTTGTCTGATGTTAATTGAATAGTTTATACTGTGTATTACTGAGGTAAAAAATATGTTTTTTTCCTTCTATTTCTACCACACATTTTTTCACTCGAATTATGGTTGACAATAACATGAATGGAACAAGCCAAGTCAAAACTGTTGTTTTGACTTGGCACTTCAAGTTAGTTCGGATTACAGTTGTCTTTCCATTCTTTCATGGACGAGAGGGAATGAAAGAAATCTCTCTTAGCAAATTTAAATGAGCATATATCTACTGAAAATCCATCTGCAGATATGTAACCTCAACACAGTCTACTTCTATAGCTATCTATATTTCCAAATGTGGTCAAAAAAACATCTGCTAGAGAAATATATAGATATACAAACATCATGATCGTATAACTAACCGTATTGTAGCAATAAATGAAATGACCTACTAAATTATGGAGATTCTCAGGTCATTATGTCCTCATGATATAAGACCAAGAATTCAGCAGCCATATCTTTAAAATATGGTCATTTCAATATAACTATATAGTGAAATCTGATTTAATCTACATTGTACATGTGACACTATTCTATTTGTGTGTGTGTGTGTATGTCCTATTAAACATGCCCTGCAAACTGGAAGATTACATGTAGTAATTAAGCAAGACAAGTATTCTTATTCTAACCTGGCACAATGACCTCAACAATCAATTTGAAATTTACATTTCAATTAGATGCTCTAGCCTTCATCAGAAATGATGATGTTTATTATTTACGGGTCAGTATCTTCAAATCTATATAAAAAAATGTTCATGATATTCTCCTTTTGATTATAGCAGAATTTATATTATGTCTTAGACGTGTCTATTTTGATTAGAAAATTATTTTATTTTTTGGTTTGCCTGTTGTTTGATGTTTACATATACAATTTATAGTTATTTGCTGTTACATTCAAATAGCAAATATATTTACAATTACACATTATGGCAAAATAATTTTCATTCATCTGTGACCCATAGAAAAATTAAATATTGTTGTTTTGTATCTATAATGCAAAAAATTAAAGTGCGCATATTTTGAATAACATCATTATTTTGTTGAATTACTCATTGTGCTGTTCAGCTTCCTCTTGTATCATATTTACACAGCTAGATTGACTACACTATTTCTGTCGAGGGGATTGTTGTATGCTGAACTAGTTTATACCAATATACTTCACTCATTTGTGAAGTCCTGTTATAAATATAACCTTCTAACAGGCAATGAAAAGGCGAAGTTTCTAAAAGCTACAGCAATTTTTTTAGCCTCGTGCCAAAGCAGAATGCAGATTAAAAGTATCTGTAATAAGCATCATTAAAGTTGGAGCATAAAAATTTGTGAATTTCATAGCATAATTAGAGTCATGCATAAAGGAGATTTTATATTTCACAAACAGTTTACGTAACATGGGTACAATAATAATAATTTGTTAAAAATAATGTGTATCAAGTCTAGTTTCTTGTTGTCAAAATATACGATATTGACATTTTAATTAAAGGAGGACCATCGTGCTCACCATGTTCATCACAAGGAGCCATCAGATTGCAAGCAGGCACATCTTCTAGTGGAATTGTGGAAGTGTGCAACGATAACATCTGGGGTAACGTGTGCGATAATACATGGGGAACTGCTGAAACACAAGTTGTATGCAGACAGCTGGGATATTCTGGTACTGGATCTATCCAATTTAATCCATTTTCTTTTGATATTAATAGTATTGGTTGGATATGGTTGGACAATATCAACTGTGCTGGGAATGAGATCAGTCTGTTTAACTGTAGTACTAGACCAATTGGAATCTACAGTTGTGCATACCTTGAATTGATTGGAGTGATCTGTCAAACTAGTAAGCCATAATCAAGGATGTTTAACATTATCTTTACTAAAATTTGCAACCATAGTTGTCAACAATGCTCTAGAGTACTTTTGTCATAGCCATATATAGCAAGGTAAAGGGTCAACAGTTACAATACAGTTCACACTATAGAGTACCTCATTGATTTTTATTGTGATTTAATCAGATTCATAAGCACTGGACGATTGTAAACTAATTAAACTCTATTTGTTCTTCCACTAAGATTTCAAAAGCTACCAACCTTATTTAATTGTATGCTATCATACCTTATTCACCTCTAACCTTCTTTAGGTTGGATTCGTAGAAGTATGATATTTCCATAGGCTAGGTCTTCTTCTTCACCATATGCGGTTGTCTAGCATCACTATACATTGACTCTGCAGAATATTGTGCTGTTGGCATCATTCTCCACTACATTAGGTTCAATTCAGAATGACAGTAGCAAAGACACTCAATTGGCACTTACATCACTTTTGCCAACTCGATATCACCTTCTGATGACACACATATAACAGGCCTTTAAAATTCTAGCAGAGCTCAATGAAATACCAAAATGAAACCTTTTTTTTTATGAATTAAGAAAATCGAATAACTTGTCCAATTACTCTAAATCCTGTACTATATTTTAGAAATCTTTTAACCCCTCCTACTCTTTCCCTTGTAACAACACTACTCATTTATAATGTAATAAAGTTTAGAGCAAGTTTTCAAACATTTGCTTAACACATATACATGAACATGCACACGTTAAAAGACATTCAGGTCTAATTTGTTGCTGTCAAGTATACAATATTGATATTTTTATTAAAGGAGGAACACCGTGCTCCTCACAAGGAGCAATCAGACTGCAAGGAGGCACAGCTACTAGTGGACGTGTAGAAGTTTGCAACAACAATACCTGGGGCACAGTGTGTGATGATGCATGGGGAGCTGCTGATGCACTAGTTGCATGCAGACAGCTAGGTTATTCTGGCACTGAAATTACTACAGTTACTCCATCTGCTGTTCCCGATGGTACTGGAGAGATATGGTTGGATGATGTCAATTGTGTTGGGAATGAGATCAGTCTCTTTAACTGCAGTGCTAACCCTATTGGGAAGCACAATTGTTTTCACTCTGATGACATTGGAGTGAACTGTCAAACTAGTAAGTAGTAATCATCATACTGGGAGGTTTTCATGCGTGATTTTTTCATGGGTGAATTTTGAGCACTAGGTATATTTATATTGTTGGTAGAAAATGGATTGCATGGCACTGTGTGAACATAATTATTGTCTAAACCGCATGAAGGAGTGTATTTTGCTGTATCATAAGTAATTTCTGTTTTGTTTTATTATACTGCATTTTAGCAATTTTATAACTTAACATATTGGTGGGATATAAACATATTGTTGGGATATAAAGATAATATTGGTGGGATATAAATGGGAGGGGGAAGGGAAGCTGCACAACTGATCTTAAATTCTACAGCACACTAGTATAGTAGAGTGGTTTTGGTATTTAATTTTGCATTTTGTAAAAGCATGAAACTTGGCACAAAATGACCTCTAGACATCAATATCGACCATGTATGGCATTAATATATAATTAATCAATTTCATTTTTGGGGGTTCCCTTCACATGTTTAGCAGGTCAGTAGTAGTAGATCTGAACTACAGAATATATGGTCATAGGTACTTTCCAGAACAGAAGTAGTGCTTACATACAATGTTGTATTCCATATTTGGGATTATGCACTATGTGCTTTGTAATAGCAGCATGAAACTTTGTTATGACAGCATGAAACTTTGTAACAATGCCATCATAAGGATATATTTTAGAAAAGAATTTTACCTTTAAATAAATTACCATAACTACCAATAATAATTCATGTTATCACTGGCAATCACCAGAACAGAAACAAAGTTCATCCATTTGGGGACTGGCTGGAAACATTTGCACCTCCCAGCACACCGTTTCTTGCAGCCACAATGAATTAGTTCAGAGCATGACCGTGCTTCTGCAAGGGTAGTATATACTGGTTGCCATCTAGTTTGATCTTTCTTCCAGCCCCAATCTTCTGGGCTTAGAAGATCAGGGTCAGGAATCAGGGCCATCCTCCAGCAGTTGGACTGGTGGCAGACCATTTTAATGTGTTGTTCCAGGGCTGTCAATGCCAGTGGGAGGTCTTCCAGGCTCCTTGACTTCCATGTAAATAGTTCATTAATTTCCATGATGTCACTAGTGCAGTTATACTGTATCAGCAATATCTCGAAGGTCTTAGCTGTTCCAGGATGAAGCATCTGGAAAACAACAGCACCATCAAAGAACTTGACATTGTCTATAGGGGCGTTTGTTTCCTGAATTTCTTCTAACTCAAGACAGTGAAGGAGGTCTGCCTTTGTACCAAGTATAATTTTGCCTCCCAGTGATAATGATGGTGGAGTACTCTGATTCTCATGCATGAGATCACCATCCCTCATTTGATATGCAATATATAGCCGAGAGAAGAGATTGCGTCACTTTTCAATGCAATAACTTGCATTTTCTGCTTTGAAGAACATTTGGCTGGTATAGAACTATACAGTACTAACTTATATTTGGATAGTACCTCTGTAATAGGCACAGTAAACTCAGTTAGTCTTTAGGGCTTCAGTTTTTCACACTGTTTCTCCAACAGACTTATCCACAATATCTCCTGTGTCCAAAACGAAGAGATCATTGCACAATGGATTTCCCATTTCTTCAAACACAGCAATGAGAGACTTAACTTGTGTAATGGGCATAGCCTGAACACCTGCATACTGTTTATAATGGCAATGGTTACTGCTAACAGCTCGTTTTGCTAGTACAATTTTCAAACTCAGTTACAATTCTGGACCGACCACCATCCAATGCCTCAATGCACTAGGATTGTTTGTAAATCCAATTGCCCCTCCAGATTGTTTGATGATTGCATTGTTCTGTATGGCACTGGTCAATTGCCATGGCTGAGAATTTGGTTCTTGTTTTGTGCAGAGTCAACTTTTCTGCTTCAAATTTGGCCAGAATTGCAGGGTATTTCTTTGACAGTTGCATCATGTCGCGAATGTGGACTAGCAGCCATCGAGAGTGGTGTGTGTGGTCAAGTGCAAATATCTGGGATACAATCTGTGTCAATGATTCTATGTAGAGCAGAAATTTGCCTTCCCAAAGAGATCTGATGAATAACAGCAAAGTGATCTCTAGTGATAGTGTTTTCAGCCAGTAGCTGAACTGGACACTCTTCCTGTGTAAGCACTTCAACCATCTTTCCAACAAAAGAATTCTGTCCCTGCCATAGTTGGTTCTGTGTTCAGTGTATGCTCTGTGCATAGTGTGGACACCTGTGACTTGGTGGCATACCAGGCCTTTGTCACATAACACGCTGTAGGGAATCTGCTCTACTGGTGCTGGCAATATTGGCCTGCACTAGAGCACTCATCCAGTCACTATCTTCTAGCCAGTCTCCCAGCAACTTTGAATAAAAGGCCATCTTGAAGTATCAACCAAAACTAAATACCTACCTTCAAAGTGGCCATCTCAGTGTGTAGACCACCAACTCCACTATGTATCTATGGCAGCACAACACCCATCTATTTAAAAGCATTCACAGACCCAACCGCCAATGTCAGATGTCAACTGCAGAAGACAGATGTAAGGCACACTCATTCCAAGTTGAACTATGTGTCAATGAGGCTTCTGCTGCATGTAACAGCATGGATTTCCAGTGCAATATGGAATGGCATTTTTCGATCATGGCTTGGTAAGTTGAACCAGAGGGAGTTAGCTCATATGTGTTTCATATGGTTAAAGATCACAAGCTGGATATAGAGAGAGCTCATGCTGCCTGTACCAATCTGAACTTGATGCTCAAAATTGGGACCATCCAGAATCATGTCCAGAAGAGCCAGCTGAGATTGGTACTTAATCTTGATGACATCCTGGTTTGAAAGACCCATCCAAATAGAACTTTTTGTCGCTGCACACTACTTGAGCTGCTCATGCTAATTGCATCGCATCACTCTCATGGTCACAAGCTTTCCTGAAAGCATTACCAACATAAAAAGTGAGAAGTCCATCACTCCCATGTGAATATGCCTTTAGATCAGGTAACTGCCAGTAATCTGATTTTTAGTCATGACATATGAATGCGGCCATCGACAGAAGCACCCAGTTGTTCTAGTCGAGTCTTGTACATATGTGCCAGATCAGACAGCTTAAACTTGGGAACGATGCCTTCTTCTTTGCTAGTGTCTTCCATAAACATCACCAACTCTACCAATACCATGCCGTTGAGACAAGCATCAACACCTGTATCGGCACTTGTATCAGCACTTGTACTGTCTGCAGCAGCTCTTGCTCTGTTGTAGAGTTTTGTAAGGCATTTAGTGTGGTACTTTACTTCCAGAGCAACCATGTCCCCAGTTGCAAGTTTGGTGAGAAAGTCAGTCTCTTCTAGTTCCATTGCACACTTCAGAACCTTGGACATCAATGTTCTGCATGTGAGCTCTGTGGAGGTGGCAGAGCCGGCTGTTTCATTGCAAAGCGGCCACTGTGAGGTCAACTATATCATATGGTGATAGGAACAAGTTTTCACATTTTTAGTTTGATTGAGAGCTCTAATCATTCAAGCTTTGTTTGATTGACTTTAAAGCAACATGCTTTATGTCATCAAGCACTGTGTTTATGCCATCCCCATCATAGTGTCTTGCAGTGTCAATGTTCATAGAACTTAGCTAGGTGACCTGCTAATGGCCATTGCCAATAGGTACTCTCAGATTATTGACTGGACATTGTAAAGCAACCCCAGTGTCCTCTTGACGAAGGATACACAGCTCTCAGTTAGTAGTCCTTGCCAACTTACTTAGTTTAGATGAAGGAGCATCCACTAGAACATGGCATTTCGCCATTGTGATGTGATCACTTAAGAATACAATGTGAATTATGTTATATAGTGCAAGCTGTGCTAATAGAAAATATTTACCTGTATAGAGCACAGCTTACTATCTTGAACAGACCAGAGGCTTGTGGAAGACTGAACCAACCTTGCAATGCAACCTTTCTCTGTGAGGAGCAGGCACAAAATACAACTGCAAATTCACATCAAAGAGGTGCATATGTGCAGGCCCTATGCACATACAGCATGTGCTCTGAGGCCAGCATATGCCTGCGCGAGCCTGCTCTATACCGTATTTGCCGGAGTATAAGTCGCAGTAGTAGCTCCAAATCTTCTTCTCCAATTGAGGGGTGCGACTTATAATCCGAACATGCCGCTTTTCCTTAAACAACTGGGCGGGGTCTCTAGTGGTACGTGTGTCGATAAAATGTCTGGGAAGCGAATGAGTTACACTGCTGGCTTTAAGCTCAAAGTAGTTGGGTATGCAGAGAAGTTCGGAAACAGAGCAGCGGAAAGAGAGTATAGAGTCAGTGAAAAATCGGTCAGGAACTGGAGAAAGAAGAAGAGTGTTTTGACAACGCTGCCTAAAGGAAGGAAGGAGTGGTATTCGAAACTTTACCTATTGTCATTGCGCATGCGACCTATACTCCAACTATTATAGATTTTCAAAATGATGGCCAACTTTGGGGGGTGCGACTTATATTCCGGTGCGACTTATACTCCGCAAATACGGTAATCATTCAATTGTCACTGTCAAGCTGCAAGTGCCTGAAAGTGCCTGCACTAATATATACAAAGCTATCATCTGGCACTCACACACATCAAATCATTGGCATCACATAAGCTCAGAGAAGACAGATCACATCACACTGACTTGCATGTGTATGTGAGTGTGGACAGCTCTAGCATCACAGTAACCTCGTATGTTATTGATCATGATTTTATTATCTGTTATGCTGTATATACATTACATAAAAACATGAAAGGATAAGAATGGAGCTAAATTCTTGTGATCTGAAACGCTTACTGTGGCTACCAAACCAAATCGACTATGTCATTGTATATAAAGCACTACTTCTGTTCTAGAAAGCACCAGCGTTAAGCTATGACCATATATTCTGTACTTCAGATCTACTACCAACCTGTTAAACACGTGAATGCTCCCCAAAAATCACGAAATTTATTATTTATATATTAATACAATATTATGGTCAATTTTGACATCTATAGGTCCCTAACGGTCAAATCAGAGGCGACTCCATTTCTTAAAATAACTCTTATGATGCGCAGAAACCATTTACCAAGTGTCATGCTTTTATCACTAAATACACGATTCCATAAATTTCTGGCTCTACTAGTAGTGTGTGGTTGACTTGACATCATAATGTTAATGATGTAAAGCCGACTCTAAATATAGTTTTGAAGTACATTGTTTAGGCTCCAAATTTTAGAATAACAATAACCGTTTTTGAAGAGGATATACGAAATACTCTTTCCGGTAAAGAGTGTAGAAAGTTACTAACACATTTCTTACAACTGAGCAACAACAGGTGTTTAAAGTGTTTAATGCTCTAGACCATTGCAAACGATCAAAATATATTCACAAAGTTTGTTTGAAATTTTGTAAACGAGTAGGAAATCAATGCCTTCAATACAATTAATCCAGCCACCAAGATTTGAAAAGATGCCAACCTGATCTAGTTATGGCTACTAACACTGTATGCTATCATACTTTAGTTCAACCTCTACCCTACTGTAGGTTGGGTTCGTACAAGTGATGCAGTTTGTATAGGCTAAGTCTATGCTTTTTTCACCATTTGAGGTTGTCAAGCGTTATCATACTCAGATTCTGCAGAATATAATGAGGCTGCATTATTGTCCTCTACATTAGGTTCAATTAATAATGAACTAAACATAATTATACATGAAAATGCACATGTTTAATGATGCTCAGGTATATTTTGTTATTGTCAAATATACAATATTGATGTTTTGAATAAAGGAGGAACGCCGTGCTCGCCACAAGGAGCAATCAGACTGCACGGAGGCACAGCTACTAGTGGACGTGTAGAAGTCTGCAACAACAATGTCTGGGGCACAGTGTGTGATGATGCATGGGGAGCTGCTGATGCACAAGTTGCATGCAGACAGCTAGGTTATTCTGCGACTGAAGTTACTACACTTACTACATCTGCTGTTCCTGATGGAACTGGAGAGATATGGTTGGATAATGTCAACTGTGTTGGGAATGAGTTCAGTCTCTTTAGCTGTAGTTTTAACCCTATTGGGAAACACAATTGTTTGCACTCTGATGATGTTGGAGTGAGCTGTGGAACTAGTAAGTAATAATCATCCTACTAGGATGTTTTCATGTGTAATTCATGAGAGAGTTTTGAGAACTAGGTATATTTATATTGTTGGTATACACAACGGATTACGTGGCATTATATGAACATATTGTGTAAACTGCATGAAGGAATGAATATATTTATGTTGTGGTGTATCATAAGTAATGTCTGTTGATTTTGTTGCTTGAATGCACAAATGAATTTTTTACTTAAATTCTACAACACACTTTCTCTCTTGACTTGACATTATAATGTAAATGAAATAAAGCCAAGTCTAAAATGTAGTTTTGAAGGACTAAGTTTAGATTGAATCAATCTAGCTATTCCTCAAAATTAAAAAATAACAATAACCATGGATGAATAGGATATAGTGGCAAAATTCTCTTTCAGGTGTTTAAAGTGATGTAAAAAGTAATAACATCTATACCCATCACAGTATATTCAGGTGGACCCAGTGGTTGCTACCAGATTGTAAAAAGTGTATTGTATAGTGCATGTATAATTTGTATATAAGGAAGTCACCACCATCAACAAGTTGAAATGTTATTAAGCTCTCTCTAACTGGCCATCTAGATCTGAAGTATAAGTTAGTTACCTGTCTAATGTTGGCTACCAGTACGGTAAGCTATCATGCTATAATTGTTAGTTTAAACTTCACCGTCCTTGCAGTTGAGTTCATTCAAGTATAGCAGTTTCTTTAATCTCTGTCTATGCATTTTCTTCACCCTTTGAAGTTGTCGAACATCATACTACTCGGACACTACAGAATGTGGTGAGGATGCATTATTCTCTTCTTTGAAATCGTTGTTTGTTGTTTGAATTCTCTAATGTGCATACTAGTTGCATTAGAAAGCTTCCTAGAGTTGAGGTGGGCTTTTATCTGGTGAGTTTATCGAGCTAGTGTATGCATATAGCTATTGTTTAGCATATAGAGAGTAGAGATGGAAGAAGGCTTTTCTTATATATATATTATTTAGATAACCTTGCAAAAAAAATTAAACAAGCAACAAACACATTATATTTATAAGACCCTAAAGCAATGAACAGGTACTATTATACTAGGTGCTGACAGGTAGAGGTTCCTAAAATGCTTGTGGGTCTAGATTGGTAAATTCTTGTTTGATTTCTTTTCTGACAGTCTCCAAGATTTAAGATTTATCTGATGAACTTGAATTGAAGGATGATTGAGTATATAATCAATGGCACCTCAGCAACCTCCTTCTGACACTTTTATGGATTATGTCATAATACAGACATAATATTTTTTAAACAACGTGTTCTAAATGACCACTAGAGACGCTTGTTTGATTATAATATTGCTATGGTAGACCACGGATACAATAATTATGTTGAATTAAATATAAAATGTATGTATTTGAGGTCTAATCTTTTCCAGCTTGATTTGTGCAAATGTAAACAAGAAGACACGAAGGAAACATTTTTTGAAAAATATTTGATTTTTTTTTGAAAACCACGCCACATATATATAACGAAAAGAGTGCTGGCAAAAGGCAATAGATTGCACTATATATAAATATTTAGCTGTCAAAGACCCTTGATGAGTCATGTACTTTATTCTTAACATGATGATAATTTTTTCCTGTATTCATTACATGACATGACATTTTCATTTTTTTTAACAGTTTTCTCTCAAGGAACAATCAGACTGCAAAGAGGCTCAGCTACAAGGGGACGTGTAGAAGTTTACTACAACAATCTCTGGGGCACAGTGTGTGATGATGCATGGAATGATGCTAATGCACAAGTGGCATGCAGACAGCTAGGATATTCTGCTACTGGAGCTACTACCCTTGCTGCATCTGCTATTTCTGGTGGCACTGGGCAGATATGGTTGACTAATGTGAATTGTGTTGGGGATGAGATCAATCTCTTTAACTGTAATGCAAACCCCATTGGGGTCCACAATTGTACGCACTCTGAAGATGTCGGAGTAAACTGTCAAGCAGGTAAGCACTAGTAATCATTGTATGTACAGCAGATTACATGGCACTGTGGAAACAAGCAGTGTAAACTACTTGAGAGATCTATTATGATATTCGTGTATGTATTTATTACACAAAACATATATTTTATACTGCATTCTATATACCAGGGTTTAATTTGTACCTGCTGTGTGGTTTATTATGAAATAAAGCCAAGTTTATACTGTACTTTTGAAGTACCAGTGAAAGTTAGTTTAAATTACACCATTATTCTGTGTAATCACGATCGGGAATGAAGTGGATATGTTCATTCTGGTGAAGGGTCAACCAAGATAATAACCCATTTTAACTACAGAGCTATCACATCGGTGTTTATAAAGTGCTCTAGTCAGAGTCATAAGCTTAAGATCCATTGAAGTATATTTAAATGTTTGTGCTGTGATCAGTGGCAGACACAATATTTTGAAAACACTAGTTGTTAAGCCTCTCAATGTTTAGAGCACATGAAGTTGTTAGATGCCAATTTCTTTGTTGTTATAAACAGCGTTTCTTGGGCATTCATATAGTATTTCCCTGTAAAGCGCTAATTTCTATTTCATTGAAAAATGTACCAATTATGCTCAGCTGCATCAACTATAAAATGTATTTCAACAAAACATTTAGGCAAGAATTTTAACTACCACAAGCAATTGTCTGTAGTTGTTCGTAGTTTCTAAACAAGCTTATTTGCAGATACTTCTAGCCTCTTTTCCAGTCTATAGTAGCACAGGTAACTCCTCTATGGTTATGAAATTCCAAAACACTTTCTAACATACTCAATGATTGTATTTTTGGCTTGTGAAGGATTCCAATAGTAAGCCTGTCTCAGGATTTGTTCTCATCAAGGGCTAAAATGAGCTATTCACCAAGTAGGATATCCTGATAGTTCTGTAATGAACCATTTTCCTGAAAGGTCATGGCTAGTTCCTTCTCGGTTTGCCTCGCGAGACTTCCTCCTTAACCTGCCTTGTATGACTAGATCTTTCCTAATCTGTTTCGAGAAATTAGCTCCTTCTCTGACCAGCTTGAAAGATTAGGATCTCGGTTCTCTGTCCCAAAAGACTATGGAGAGTAATTAATATTTATAGTCACCTATTCTCAGTTCAGCACCCATTTTCTTGTGTGTTGGGATTAGTAGCAAGGCACTAAACTACCATAGTTTATGGAGTAACTGCCATCAACATAATTAAGCTATCTATCATGCCATCCAGAACCGATAAGCTACCTCATCAAATGGCTACTAGCATTGTATTTTACCATGCTATAGTTTACCCTTCACCCTTCTGTAAGTTAGGTTTGTGCAAATATGGCAGTTTGTAAAGGCTAGGTCTGTGCTATTTCTTCAATATTTATAGTTGTCAAGCATAATCATACTCATACTCTGCAGAAGGTAGTGAGGTTGCATCATTCTCTTCTAGTTTAGGGTTCAAATGAGGATGAGAGTCCGAGATCTTGATTTGAAATTGGTCACTTAATAGGTACTACTCAATTGACATGGGTGTATGTCCCTTTAGTTGACTTGTTACCTCCTGACCACATATTGAAACATGCCTATAAATCTAGTAATAAGTTTACTTGATTGAAGAAACCAAACCTTTTTAGGCATGAAGAAAATGATACAAAAAACTGAGCAACCTGGCAATGTAATTATTCTATACTAATTTTTAGAAATCTTTTTGATATCCATCCTTCCTTCTCAACGTCTTCCCTGTTACTCCTTGTCCTTTTGCTATATACATAATATTGTGACAAGGTTTTCGAAAATTAGGGGATTTTAAGATAATGTAACCTACGTCAAAAACGATATCATTGCAAATGCTCATAACTTCCTCAATTTTATCTTGTGACACCATTAAGGGGGGTTCACTGGCCTTTGTTCCTTCTAATAGAATCCCCATAATAATTTTGTAGAGTGTTTATTAGGACCTTAGTTAGCCTGCCCTTTCCTCCAATAGTTTTTCCATCCGACAGCTTTTTTCCCCCTTTATATTGATCCTTCAGGTTACGTAATGCTGTTCCCATACGTTTCTGTACATGGCCTACACAATCCAATTTTTCGACTAACTTTGATGGCCCATAAGGTTTCTGCTTCTTTAGCAATAAATGTGTTTTGCTGTCCTCATCACAAACTAACCGGGTGTATCGTATTTTGTATCCGTAGACCTAGAAAAAATTTGCAGTGCACCAATAGCTTCCATTGAACTTGCACCTCCTTCAAAATTACTTTTACATTGCCCTTTGTGCTCCTTTTTCCAATCCTGAAACTCTTCACTCTCATGGTCACGGTGCTCTCAATACCTACATGACTCACAAAACTTAGATTTTACCACATAGTCTAACACAAGCCCAGTATTATAGTCTATTATAAAAACTGCTCCAAACAGAGAATAAAACCCACGCCTCTGCCAAGTTCCATCACAACTAATGGTAATATCCACAACATCATCATCACATAAAGCCCCATCAATTTTACGAACATACTCTCGTGCCTTTTCTATTACTTTATATTCTTCAAGAATATAAGCATCTTCAACAACCTTTGCATGGGAACTATAACGGTTTACCGAAACTGGAGGAGGCAAATTCATAACAGCACAAAAAGTTTCAAGCTGGGAGTGTGTTATGCCAATGGATTTAGCCGCAAAAACTGAAGCACGATTGAGCCTAAGAGACCTACGCTTTGGCTCAAGCTTGCTAGAAAAGGATACTTTTGAAACTAAGTTACACCTACTACATTCAAAGCCAGGGGCTACATACAAACCCTGCCAAGGCTTCACTTCTTTGTACTTGATCTTCTTACACTTGCACTTTGGGCAACATAAAAAGGGCTTCAATCCAGCCATTAAGGTAAGCATTAAAAAGTGGTTGAATTTATATAAAAAGTCTAATTGTTGAGTTTCTGCTTCTTGAAAATACTTGATGTTCCTCGAGTTTAAGGCAGACTTTTTTCTGGCGAGTTGGTCAAGCTAGTGCATGTAACTATAGTTTAGCTTGTTACAAATATATTTAGTAGGGATGGCAGAAGGCCTTTCCTACTCCAAGACTTCAGATTTATCTGATGAATTTGAGGTAATGGATGATGAAGTACTCTATCAGTGGTACTTTAGCAACCTACTGCTTAAAACAAGAAGTTTGACATGCAGGTAATATCATGGTAGGCCATAAAAACATGTATTGAAAAGAAATGACCCCAATAAAACTCTGTCAAATATTTTGCTTTGCCAAAATTAGCAACATTGTCACCAATGCTCTCGAATAATTGTGACCAAGCAGCAATACCTTAACTCTCATGATGTGGTTGTATATATATATATATATGCTCAATGAAATTTGCTCTAGTACGCGGTTGCTATATATATTTGCTTGAGAATCCTACTTACTAAACTAGTTGCCAATTGGTAAGTTTCATTTTGTAGTTTCGCTCAGTGGGGTAAGGATAGACCAATAGCAGCTGTAAGACAACAGAAACTATAGCTTTTACAAGCAACTTGAGTGCTAGGTTGAATGAGGACTAGCTATATTGATATATAGCATGGCTAATCTAAGTCACTCATGATGCTCTGTATAAATCTATTTGTTATTGATAAGTTTTCATCTCTATATTATTTACTTGGCATAAAACTAGACCAATACCAGTTGCTAGGATTCGAGCTACTTATAGCCTTTGCATGGATTCGAGCGCTATCTTGAAAGAGCACTATACTGGTAAGTAGAGTGGCTAACCTAAGTTCTGGTGTTTTAATAAACTTTGTTGTAGTATCCAGAAACTATATATATATGGAAATTCAGTAGGTAACTAGTTTTACTTTTACTAAAAGATTTACTAAATAAGGACATGCTAGTTCCATAAGGCTTTGTTGTAGTAGCCAAGTTATATAAGCTTGCTACATTATCATTATTACCAACATAATTTATTGGTACTTACTGAAAGCTCTTTTCAGACTTTCTTCTTAGGCTCACTTGTAGATCTTGGATTGAGAAGTAATCATATCAACACAGAATGACCATCATTTCAAAAAAACTATTATTTTCTTTCATTTCTTGAAAACAGCTTCAGCATTTGGTAGGTTACAACTTAGGCACTAAAGATCAATATATTGGTTAGTTATGTTGAATTCCTATCTTAAAAATGCATAATTTTGGGATTTAGTGCATGTATAAACTATAAGAAAAGGAATTTTTTAAATGGGGGAAAAACCTCCACAGTATTTCCTTGAACAGAACGTGCATGTTGTAATCATTTCAAGAGTTACCTAGCTGCCCATATTATTCAAAAAGATGTTGTATTTCAACATTACCCAACATTGTGCACATTAATTGTGCAAGACTGAATCAGTAGCAGTGTTCGAACTGTAGCCATTGTTCTCTATTCTAGTTTTGTCTTCTTTATATTTGGCTTCATTACTTGAAAAGGGATCCTCATCGTCAGTCCCTCCCACCTTTTCTGTGTGGTTTGGTCATCCGGTCTAACACACAATGTTTGCTGCAGCACTTTCTGCTACTTGACCAGGATTTAAACAACGAGTTCTATCATCATCGACCCATCTGTCTTGACTGAAACACTGCTACCTTTGAAGGATTTCATTAGCACTTCAGTGGTGACAGATGACCGAGTTTTCTTCTCCCACACCAGCACTGAATTTTCAAATTTTCTCTCATTTTCATACTTCTTGCTGGTGCACAGTCTAATTGAGGGTGCATTCTATTTGAGGGAGGATTCTATTTGAGGAAATATGGTATATATATATATATATATATATATATGAGAGTCCCATGTAGGAGTCAGATATTAGCCCATTTTTTGTGAAAAATGTGATTATTGATGATATCAATACCTCAGACAATAGTTCTCACTGTTGAGTTTCAGGGTTCGATTTGGTTAACACATTCATTGAAGCTTGACCTAATTGCCACAACTCAGGACTCCATTAGTGTGCATGCACGTTAATGTCCAATGGAACTGACTACTGATTTATCTCATTCTCTTCCATTTGACTCTACTTTTGTGGGTAAAGAAAGGTAATTGAATGATACATTGCTAGTTCATTATTTTTAGCTTAGCTAGCTAGCAGGAATGGATGCTACACAAGAATAAAAACACAATCATGTTAAGGCAGTAAAGAGTTACCTTGTTCAGGTACTTTCAACACTTACCCATTTCAGGCGTTTCTTAAAACCTGTGGATGCTGCCTCCAATCTCATTTCTTTTTATTGGCTCATGGAACAATAGCAGAAATTTTGAGCTTGATTTGGAACAGCTGTTGGCAAAACAATTAGAGCACTTACACTGCATCATAATAGCATGCCCTTGGCAAACTTGAATGTAGATCTGCAGATGCTTGACTACCTTTGAATTCATAAAGTAAATAAGAGTTTTTGTGTGGATTTATAGTAGTCTCTCTGAAAAATGTGGTTTACTATTTTAAAGTACTATATATATCCTTGCACACATTAATTCTATGGTCCTTATTTATGCACTAAAGGGCAGTATGTTTTTTGTTTTGCCATACATATTTATCATTTGGAATTGCAGTTGGAATGTGAAGTAAAATCATTCCCCAAACCTTATCGATGAACACTTTCCAGCATCTGTAATCGGTAGAACTGTACAAAAATAACAACTTGGTGCAAAGATATTTATATTTTAGTGGACTTATGTTCATGTGAAGAGGAGGGGGGGAGGGTTAAAACAAACACTAACAAAACCTTGTTGTTACGACTTTGGAGCTCCGTAGATTCTGAAGACTTATGTGATATATCTCAAATGATAGATCTCTCTGTGTGCTCTGTTTTGGTATATAAAAAGCTACATAGGTATAACTTTGCTAAAGCTACATAGAGCTAAAGTGTGAGAACAAAATCTGAGTGCCTGAACTGACAGTAGTTGTGGTTCCTGATTGGAAAGTGCTAGCTAGTTATCTGTGGCTAGAGGAAGTTCTACTCTATACAAAATGAGTGTATTCATTAGGTGCTAAAACAGGCTAGCGCGTTGTGGGAAAAAAATTATGGAATTTTTTTCAACACCTGTGCTTGCCTACTTGATCACCCTAAAAGAAAGCAGGAATAGTAGAGTAGGGCTTTCTCTAGCAATGTCAACTGGCTAGCTCTTTCCAATCAGAAACCACAACTTATCCATTTCTGGCACTCAGATTTTGAGGTACCCCCACTTTGGCTGCATGTAACTTTATCATAGTTATACCTATGCAGCTTTTTAATGCCAAAAGAGAGCACACAGAGAAAGAAACCATTTGAGCTTTATATCAAGTAAATAGAGTCAAGTGTGCATAATCTATGGAGCTCCAAAGTCGTAACCATATTGTTATGAAACCACGTTTTTCAGACCTTAACTTGCCATTAGTTTTTCTCGATAATTATTAGATTTTTCCTTTTGACTCTCATATTATATATACCTTACTGTATTAAAGGATAATTTTCACTTTTTTCTAACATATTATTCTTTTTTCTTTTGTTTACAGATTACAATACCTGTGGGATCAGTCAGTTTTTATTTTATATAAAAGCTCCCGGTCTGATCATGGTTGGTATCATTAACTTTTTCTTTTCCTGACAACATCATAAAATACTGTGGGATGGTTTTGGACCGGCAGTTCCTAAGGGATCTCTCTGCATATGCTGTATAATGTGTGCATGTTTGAGACCACCAGCTTGAAAGCATTCAAAGGGGTGCCTCACCTTATGAGGAAATTAGTTTTTCCTTTTATTAGTTCACTTTGGGACTCCATGTCCCCCCAGTTCGCTCCCAAATGGAATCATAAGTGTGTGTTTAGAGGCCACTGCATCCATATCTGGAAAACATTATAGCAGCAGACTGCAGTTATGTGTATATTGACAGCTAGTGCTGGTATTCCAAGGAAGCTGCTGGTAAATTACCAGGACTAGCACTGTAAATATGTATATTTAGCTGTCAGATGTTTTGCTGTGTCATGAGGAATTTACCCTTTATTCTGATGACATTTTCATTATGACAAACACTTTTTTCTCAAGGAACAATCAGATTGCAAGGAGGCATAGCTACAAGTGGACGTATAGAAGTTTACTACAACAATCTCTGGGGCACAGTGTGTGATAATGAATGGAGAGCTGCTAATGCACAAGTTGCATGCAGACAGCTAGGATATTCTGCTACTGGAGCTACTACACTTACTGGATCTGCTGTTCCTGATGGCACTGGGCGGATATGGTTTTATAATGTTAATTGTGTTGGTAATGAGACCACTCTCTTTAAATGTATTGCTAACCCCATTGGGAACCACAACTGCTTTCACTCTCGAGATGTTGGAGTGAGCTGTCAAGCTAGTAAGTAATAACCATCTTACTAGAAAGTTTTTCATATGTGATTGAAACTAGGTTATTTATAGAGTTGATATATGTGAAGCTAATTAAAATGGCACTGTGTGAACAAGTTGTGTAAGCTATATTCACGAGAGAATTTATTTATCTATATTGGGTACTTCATAATAAATAACTATTTTATTCCATGAATGAAATTATAACACAAAATTTAAATTTTATATTCTCAAAAAAACTCTCTGTTGACATAATAAATTACAATAACTTAGAGGCTTGAAATTTACTCTCTCAACATTTGGACTAGATACGTAATGCATACTCTGTTTCAAATTTTAATAAAGTATTTCAAACAACTTCTTAACACATGTGCATGAAGATACAATTGTTAAATGCCTTATCAGGTCTAGTTTCTTGTTGTCAAGTATACAATATTGATATTTTTATTATTAAAGGAGGAACACCGTGCTCCTCACAAGGAGCAATCAGACTGCAAGGAGGCACAGCTACTAGTGGACGTGTAGAAGTTTGCAACTACAATACCTGGGGCACAGTGTGTAATGATGAATGGGAAGCTGTGGATGCACAAGTTGCATGCAGACAACTAGGGTATTCTGCTGCTAGAGCTACTACATTTTATGAATCTGCTGTTCCTGATGGTACTGGAGAGATATGGTTGGACAATGTCAATTGTGTTGGTAATGAGATCAGTCTCTTTAACTGCAGTGCTAACCCTATTGGGAAGCACAATTGTGATCACTCTGAAGATGTTGGAGTGAGCTGTCAAGCTAGTAAGTAACGATCATTACACTAGATGTTTGATGTTATTTTCATGATAATGAACAATGGGATCATTGAGAACTATGCATATATAGAGAATTTTATGTACAAGATAGATTAATGATATTAAATTATTCAGTCTAGATAGTAATGCTCAGTTTTCCTACTGTTTATGGGCATATCTACATAGTCTCATCCTCTTGCCATTGTTGGTGATGCTCAGAATTTTACTGCTCTTTCCTTACATGTAGGATATAATTATCTGGTAATTTCCATTTTATTACTTTTTTTCAGTGACCCATACGTTTTTTACCCATTCCTAACTCTAATGTAATAGATTTTACTACCAAGAGAAAGATATTTTGTTTTCCTTAAAAACATATTAAATATTGTTAGTTAGGCATGCAAAGTAGTGCAGCTTGATATAATGGACATTCTTTTTTATTTACAGTTTGTTGTGTGTATCTTGAAATCAAAAAGGTCATTCAACTTCAAACTGCTTGTTAGTATAGTACTGGTATCTGTGTCTTTATTCTATGTATATATGTATAGCATGACATTTTTGTCTGTTGAAATTTCCGCTAGAAAGCAAAAAACACTTTAGAATGAAATTTAGGGATTTTAATCTTCATTTTGAAATCACACCCATTATTATTGGATGATAATGCACTTAGACTTTTCTTAAATGGTATCCTTATTGCCATGCTGAAGCATAGTGTGCTATCTCATCCTGTTTCTTGGCATCGACAACTTTATAGGTAACCTGATTTTAGAAGGCTTTGTACTATGGAGCAGATTACTTCATTCACAGCTGTGATGGTAGCTGGACACACAACCTCTGTTAGAGGATCGTCCATAGGGACTAAGTAGACTCGATTTGGAGGAATATGGCTGATGGAAAGCTTATAACTAGTTTTAATGTTCATCCAATTTGGTACTGGGTACTACTGGACTCATCTGCCGAAACTTTACCATCAGAGGATAGTTTAAAGTGCTACACTAAGAGGAAGATTGAACTTTTATAGGGAAAAAAAGGTTATTCCTGATAAGATTGTTGTAAAAAGTCCTACTCGGCTAATCATTGTTCTATAATGTTGATGGATGCATTTGCTTTCTCAGAACTGAGTTATCTGCCTGAAGATGATAGGTTGTGCACAGTTTAAAAAAATTTGTGTGATGTTCACCACACTATAACTAATACATTTCTCTAACTGGAATACAAGCTACTTTCCTATGCCATGCTCATATACATTTTAGAGCCATCAAGTTAATAGTGAGTTAATAGTTCCACCAAAAGTACATACCACACTTTCATCCTAACCACTTGGTAGGCTCACTTTCATTTTAAGTTCTAGGCCTTAATATTTATGTGTCGCATGAAATTGTATTCCACATTGACATTGCATTTGCTAGATCGGAGTGCCTTAAAAATGAACAGTATGATAGAGCTAAGCAATTATTTAATGTTTGCTACCTGCATTCCGGATTCACTGATTGTATCCGGTTTTATTGTCATTGTGAGCTTGTGTAATGTAATTAGCTAGGCAGCTAACCAAGCTCGATTGATTTGTGTTATCCATCCAGGATCAGTGAAGTTTAAAGTTTTGCAGGTTAGTTAAGGAAGCTTATTCTGTAAATTAAGGTGTGCGTGGCAATGTAGTGTGCCAGGTGTCCCATATCGTAAACCTTTTCAGGTATGCTCAATGCACTGCCATTATATTGTGACATGCAGACAGATTAATAGTTGATAGCACACCTAAATATTGGGTGTCACACACCTAAATATTTAGGTGTATAACACACACCATCATAAATGGTGGGAACTGCAAACTAATTAGTTGATAGCACATCTAAGTCAGTTTACTAACCAAGGGAGTAGGATTCATTTGAACTTTAGTGGGGCAGATTTTCCACCTCCTTAACTAGTCCTGCAAATTTGTGCAGCATCCCTTATCCTGCCCATGAAATACATCTGCATGCTTGCAGACTACATCAACTTTGAACCCTACTCCCCTTGGTTGCCATTTATCAGTATATTGGCCAAACTAATTTGTGCAGTAATCAGTTAAGCCCTGGTTATGCAACACTATATTCATGGTCATGTTCCAGAGTTTCTACATAACCAACACCGCCACTCAAGCTCACCGTGGAATTTCATTTTTATGTAAACCATGCATACTTAATTTTGTTTCTGCACTCCATCAGTCTAGATCACTGCTGCCTAATACATCAGGCTAGTAATTTACATGTGAAAACAGAATCAGTTTGTCTATATTATGCTATTTTGGGCAAGATATCCAAAGGAACCACTCAAGCTGGACTCAAATAAGTAGAGTATTGCATTGGAAAGACTATGATAACAGCAATAAAAAATAATGAAGCCAAACTTCGAGAGTTTGCTAGCACCCTTCATGGTAAGGGGATAAGTTAAAGTCATAATATCATACACTTTAGTAAAGGTAACCGTATTTGCATTCTATGATGAATGGTTTATTTTTGACAAAAAATGTTAGAGCAAGTTTTATAAAATAACACAATAGACATTATGCAGTTAGCTGCCAAGAAACAATCTCCATAACTAGATAGAGATAAGAGGTTAGTAGCATGCAAAGGCTGCCCCCCCTTGATACTAATTGCATGATGAAATGGATTCAGGCCATGCATTCCTGGAATGTCTAACACTAGCTGAGGTGCCGTGTAGAGCTTCATTGTGATTCAAATATCAACGCACAATTTGACATCAATGGACAAAAGAGCTCATAGCTGGATCTGGTCATCCCTCCATAATCTACATATGATGCACTGCACTCTAGTTAGATCTAATAGCATAAGTATGATGATAAAGGGAATGCCATGAAACAGTAATTGACTCCTCCCTAGATAGTGCCGATTGTACACAAAATGAAAGATATCACATTTTGCCTGATTTATATAAGATGATTCTGATTTGGCTATGCCTCGTATGAGCAACAAACAGTTGTGTCTACGGTTCTTGTCTCGGTCTCCAATCTAGCTTATGAGCGGATGTCATAAACACCGTGGAATTGTGCAAAGCAAATGAAACCTGCACAGTAGGAAAAAGACACTGAAGCAGATGCATCAAGAGTTATATCTTAGCTGTTCTGCTGGTGAGCACAGCCACTACTGCCATGTGGTCCAAAGGAAAACAGATGTGTTTTCGAGCCCAAAGTTTCCAAATTTCCACTGCAACTACAACTGGGTTGACTTGTTTTACACAAATATCTACTCCTTCGTATGTTTAGGCCATTCTGCTTGTAACTATCCCATTTTTCAAGAATGCACCACTCACATAACCTCCAGATGCATTAGCCATTGGTTCAGGATAGGAAGAAATTGATAGCCACTCAAGCACTGCAAGACCAACACATCAACAATAGCTCCAGGATTGAGATGAACACAATGTTTCGATGCTTTGACTATGTGCATTAAAATTGTTCATTAAAACTGTACCTGATACCGGAGACTATAGCTACTACAGACTCTAAAATAAACATCTAGGGTCAAAGTACACAGGAAATACAGCCATTTGTCAGTAAAATACTGTAAATGCTTTCTATACTTGCGCATGAATATATTAATGAGGGTGCTATTTGCTCATGAATAATTAATGAGCTTTAGTTCTTCAAGCTTTATTTATATTTTGAGTGTCCTTTGTGAAGTCTTAAATGTTTTGAGCTAGTTATGGAAGGTATTGCAAAGAAATGGGTGTGCAAGAAAAGACTACAAGCAAAAATGGAACGCCTAGGGGAAGCTAAAAGAAGGAAATAATGTCTGTGTCTCCAACAGTAGAACAACAGCAAAGTGCAGATATATCAAGTGAAGTTGTGGCACCTCCTGTATCTCAAATCTCACATGAACATGCACCATCACCTAATCTCACTGAGCTGGTCTAATCGACTGCTGCTTCAGAAGTTGAGGAGTCTTTCACTGTTAACATCAAATGTGCAAGTAGTAAGTGATGTAACTTCTAGTGAAAGTAGTGAAGAGGAACCTGATTTTACTGAGGAAGATGCATGCCAAGTTTATCAGGAATGATTGAAGCGTACACCAAAGTAAGATGTCAAGATCATGTTTGTAATGATTATGACACTTTTATTGACTGTTGGAGCTGCAAAGAAGAAGATAGTTAGGACTTGGCAGAATGACTTTTACAGGAACAAAGGGGTCTTTACCGAGTCAAAGCAGGAGAAGCATGCCTGTTCTTTTGTTTTTTGGATGATGAAAATTGTCGACATAAGGCAGCAGAATGGGTACGTGACAATGCCACTGCCAAAGGTAAACCAACCATGACTGCTGCCAAATTTTGCAGCTGGATTAACAAAGAACTACTTCCTCATGCTGAACTTAAACCTGGATGTCCAAGGGAGAAAGGACTGTGGTGAAGTGGCTACATCAGCTTGGCTTTCGACATCAGAAACACAAAAAGGGCCTTTATATTGATGACCACGAGTGTGCTGATGTGCCCTCAGGCCTGCATTATCAATCCATGCTTGTTGAGGTTTGTAGTGTCCTGGGATGATGGGGGTTAAATCCCTGATGGTACTGCCGAACACGATCAATGCTGGTGACATTTCCATGTCTTGAAGGTGGGCTATCTGTGGGGTGACATGTGGCCAGAAAATGGAGATTTCCATCCTTGCCATCATTGAAGTCATGCTCTGGTGGGCAGCGTGCAGGGACTTGAGCAATTCTGCACATAGTGATGGTGGAATAAGCACTATGTCCTTGTGTAAGATTACACCATCTGTCATTGATAGGTCTTCCCAGAAGGGTGAATAGCTACTCCGTGAGCATCAGAGGTAGCAGAGACTGGCATTCTGTCTTCAATGGTCTCCTTCCATCACAATTGTGATTGCTTCATGAACCAATGTCCCAAATCATTGCCTTGGATGTCATCCAGCGCATGGGTATCAGTCTTCATGTCTATGGTGGTATGCTCATCATTGTCTGATTGCAATTTTCCAAGTATATCCTCCCTGAGAAATTTTGATGATGTTCCCAAGTGTAGATGGATGCTACATGGGAATCATCAGGTAACTCCAATTGTTCAGGGTTCAAGTGCCCTACAGGGGTGTCTGGAGATGGCATCCATGGCAAGTATTTCTTCCTGGGATGTGAACAATTTGAAAATTGAATAGGAGTGTCTTCTACTTGAGAGTGAGCATTCATGAATTCCCAGTTTTCTGTCTCCCATGATTTTGAGTAGCTAATGCTTGATTGTCCACTGCAATTATGAGGTCATCACAAACAAGAATAAAGTGGCAGGGCTTTTTGAGTCATCTGCAACTGAAGCATCTCCCCTTCGATGGGGGCATATCTATACTAAGTAAGCTGCATGTGTGAAACAGTTTTTAACCGGGGTATCTTCCATATCTAGAAGGCAAAAGTGCAATATTTCTGTAGGAGGAAAATTCTAGGCTCTCCTTCGACCAATCTTTAATTAAGCAAGTATTCCTGCCCTTATTAAGGATTCGCACACTATATTTGATTGCATCAACAATTTTAATCTTCAAAGATTTGCTGCTTTGAGAATAGGTATTTTCGGTTTCAGAAGATCCGTGAATGGGTGCATATTTTATGTCATAGATGTGACCTGGTCAAACCATGATCAGACCTCTGTGATGTTCAAAGGTATTGGCAACTTCCATATGCTAATCAGATATTTGGTGCGTGGTTTCACATGGACATTGTGATCTTGAAACCTGCAAACTCACCCACAACTTGTGTAAAGTGGAACTCGACAGGGTTAAGTATAATACTGTTTTGACCACAAATATCCAGCCATTTGCATGCCCGGTGAAATCTTTCCTCTATCATCCCACATGAACATATCTTCAATACATTTAGTCTTCTATGGAAAATCTGACATGATCTTGTCAACCATCTCATATAACCATCACCTGCTGTAATGTAACTTTGGGATGTGTTGTGGTACCTGTAGTGGCCCCTATGTGTTATGAACGTGGTAACTGTCAATAACGGGGATCCGTGGAACCCATAGAACACCCATGATGCACTAGTGGAACAAGCAATGAAAAGATAATGAACAGGTAGTTGATTGTATGTTCTGCCTAGTGGGTCTAAACTAGAAGAGTCAAGATGCATGCTAGCTGCCGTCCCATATCTTCTGAGATAACCTTAGATTTTTTACTCTGTTCCAGCCCTGCCTGGATTCACCACATTCATATTGTTAGTCTCTGGGAGGTGGTCACTATGCTTATCATTTCCCAACTACTCTGAATGACCAAGCCAATCTGGCCTGTGATGTGTAAGATACTTGGCAGCTGACACGAAGCCTAACATTTGGAAAATACAAATACATAGTGTGCTTGTGCTTTAGCAAACAAAGCATCCTCTACCTTTCATTGATTTAGCTCTAATGAAAATACTGTTGTGATCCACTTACCATCATTAAAATGTTTCTCATGGTTAGTGAGATCATTAAATTATGAAGACAGTTTGCCCTTTTCACCAGGGTTGGTAGCTATGAATATGCCTACATGGAATAATATTATCACATTTTATTCTGGATGCTGTGTGCTTGTCATACTCTGACATATTTAAGTCCAATCGCTTCCAACAACTGATATACCAACTGATAATCACACATACAACCAGCCTCATTGTGCAGGCACAGACAACCACAACATCATGGTAGGATGTAATTATGGGATGTACATTGACCTGTATTTAATCAATTGAGTGCCAACTTTTTTTTTTAATAGAACTATTAAATTTGGAGCTGTAAATTTTTTGGTCGCAATAAACATTCAATCTGTTCATATCATACAAATCAGCTGCAGTTTGATATAAGAACCAGCTCCCTTGAGGCAAGAAAAAAATATGCATTCCTACTTAACTATAAGTCTACAACAAAACTTTGAAATTTATTCAGCTACAGATCATTTCTCAAGAACAAAGGGATTCAGAGCAAATCCTGGTAAACATAGTTGCCTGAGCAGCTTTCCTCTAAACAAGAATTTCCAGAAGTAGCAATAAAGGCCAGGATTCATTGACAGCAAGCAAATTTTCTTCCATTTCCCCCGCAAGCCAGTAGTACAACTACCACTCATATAAGTGCCTTTGGTCTTAGCGCAATATCACCAGCAAGTGGTCAGGTACAAGCTATAGGGAGCTGGTGATGTTTTGATGCGTGTTTTACTAGTATAGATGCTAGCTTTGAAACAATGTAGAGAGACAGTCACAGAATTGGTGTGCATTCTACTTCCAAACCATTACTAAAGCATTTTTGTAATGGTACATGTGGACAAACACACACCATATATATATTATTTAAAAAACATAAAATATATAGTAGTAAAAAATGAAATGAAACAAGAATTTACCAAATTAGAAACCAACATTTATATAGAATAAATTCCAAATTGATTTCAAATATATATATATATTATTGGTTTTCAGATAAAGGGTCCTGTAAATGTTGGCTGCCCACATTGGTAAATTATCTTTTCATTTCTTTTCGATCCGGTATATATATATATATTTTTTAAGTATGAGAACCAAATTTATCATTAATTATGTTACTCTCTATTTCCAGCCATGGAGAAGTCCCAGGATGATGTGATGTGCTATAATAGTACAAGTTGCAAAGGTTATTATGAAATGAGTACGGTGGAAGACTGCTGTGACACTCATGTTGCTCCATCTGGACTGTCATATAGCAATCCTACAGCCATGGAATGCAATGCTTGCATAATGGGTAAGTTGAGCAAGTGGTGTGGGTGAAGTGTACAAGTGTGTGGACGTATCAGCATCTTATCTGCTGACATATAGATGGTAATTTATTTAATTAGGTAGCCGGATAAATACTATGTGCTTTAATTGTTTAGGAAGTGATTATTTGTCTTGTGTTTACAACAGCTAGCTGCAGACTTGATAGAACTTTCAAACTACAAATAAACTTCCAAACCACAATTCAAGTGATGCATAGGCAATGCTTAGGGTTAGCACGATTATAGGACTTTAAACTCTCTGTTTTCCCAATGGATTTCACTTTCCTACACACAAAAGATGGAGCACAAATTATAAACAGATTAATAAAGAGTTTTTAAGCTTGGGTACCAGGGGGTGGGGGTGATCACTGGACAAGTTTTCTAATCCTCATAAATCCCACTCTTCCCTATTCATCACCAGTGGGGCTTGAAAATTAATAAGGACATTACTAGAACACTTTTGTATTGTGTATTGGTAGGCAGAAAACCAATCGAAAATAAATGCCAATCAGTCCATTTGGCCTGCCTAGCTATATAGCATCAGCCCATTATCATTGCTAAAACATCAAACTAAAGACTAGCTTTAATGTTGTTTTAGTATCCATTTGATTTCTTTGAAATTTGTCTTGTTTCTTGAAACCCTAGTACCACTGTATAACCACCCTCTGTCATTTATATTGTTGGGAGTGTGATTTTGGAGAAAAATGGTAACCTGCTATAGGTAATTCATTAGCAACAGTGCCAGTGGCGATTACAGTATTTTGAAAGGGACTCGCCAATGATAAAGCCTACTCATATAAGCCACACACCATGTGGTTGCTTTTAAGGAGGCTCTGTGGAAAAGTTGTAGCTAGTCACACAACAACAAGGCCTGAAGTAGTCTCGCTGTCCCGAGTTATAACTATATGTCTGGGCTGCAAAACTAGGTAAGGTGATAGATTGCATGGTATTCTATTCAGAGGCAATTAAACCTAGGTGAAATGGAAGGATGTGACAATTTTAAGAAACAGGGGCACCTTGCAACATGGAGCCCAGGAGATCCACAAGTGCAGCAAGCAGTGGGAAGGTAATGAACAGGCAATTGACTCTTCATTTATTGCATTCCACCTAGAGGTTCTAAAGTGTAGGAGTCAAGATGCATGGCTACCTACCTAGCTATTCTGAGAAAATCCCTGATTTCATATTCTATTCCAGTCCTTCCTGGATTCACTGAAAGCCTGTTGTTATTCTCTGGAAGGTGCTTACACTATGGTTATCATTGTCAACTAAATACTCTGAACTCCACTCCTATCATTACATGGATACTTGCCAGCTGACAAAATAGCCTAACATTTAGAGAATGCATACACTGCTATGCATAGCAAACATGGATTTTCATTCGTTTGTTCAAATTCTGAACAACTAGCAGACTTTATGTCACACTGAGTTACCTTTGTTAGGTTTATTCTCGTGGTTGTCTGCTTCACCAAGCTTGGCAGCATTAATATCCTATATTCAATATCTCTATTATGAATTCAGATCTATACCACGTTCTGTCTTGGATACGGTGTGAATCTAATTCTTGATAATGGCTAAGATCAATCGCTTCCAACAACTCATACCAACTGATAATCAAATAAAACTGTTCCCTGATTCTGCGGGCACAGATTGTTTATACAACCATAACATCCTGGCAGGATACAATTTGATACAGAATGTACTTAGACTTGTGCTTACTGCTGATGTTATTTTATATTTAGAGTTGAAATCATCTTGTCATCAATAAACTTTTCAAACTGCCAGTGTAAATATAATAAGATGTTGATTTAGATCCCTTGAGATAGGAAAAAAAGCTAGGCATTCCCACTCTACATTAGACAAAACTTTAGCAAATAAATTCATCCACATATAGATCATTTCTCAAGAGCAAATAGATTCAGAATTCCAGGTAGCTATAGTTGCCTGTGCAGCTTTCCTCTGAAGAAGGGCTTCCCGAAGCAGCTGAAGCCCCGTATCATACTATTTATGATAGCAGTTGTGATCATCTCCCTTATTCTAAAATGTTCAGTCATTTTTCAACTCGCTTCCTCAAGTCAAAAGTATATTATATGAAGAAGTAGCCTACTGGGAATGTGCAAGAAAAATCAGATAATTCCTTCCATGAATTATGTCGGAGTTTTCACCTATAGGTGCTTTTATGGCTGTTAATTGTATACAACTATCTTCTCATAGAATTGCTTTTGATCTAATGTGATTGGTAAGCTTAGAGAATTGGTGATGTTTGATGATATAAGAGATGTTAATTTGAAACACTAGAGGATTATTGAATTTGGTGCATATTTTCCATTTTAATAGTTCAGGAAATGTATTGTTTGTGACAGGATATGACAAAGGCAGTAATTTTACAGAAAATACGTGTTATAAAACCAAATTTAATTAATTAATGCCTCTCAAATGCTCTCACGTTAAAAAATTAAAACAATCCTATTTATAATGCAGAAAATGTTGTCTCATATTCTCATTTTTGTCAGGCCTGCAACAATGTCTAGGGCTTACACTTGGGAAGAATTCGACCCTGTGCAGTCAGTAAGGGCCTCATATTGGGTTTTGCATGCAATTAGATGCCCTACTCTCCAGAAATGGCATGACCCATAATATTATTGGCCTTATGATTTAGTTATACAACTGTGCATGCATCTTTCTCGTTGCAAATGATAGCTCACAATTTATGCAACATGGCAATAAAATGCACTAGTTATGTTAGAACTCACCAGTTTACTAATGATGCTAACCCCAGGAGCCAATGATGGCATTAGGTTTAGTTTCAGAGGCGTTTAGACGTTGCTGCAATAAATGCATATTCTTCTGTTAGGTTTGTACTGCAAGAATTGAGAACAAAATTAGACTGAAGTTATGCTAGCTAGAAAAAAAGGAGAATAAGTAGGCCTCCTTTTTCTAGCTCCTGCAAAGGGCTATTCACTAAGTTAGAGCTCACATAAAGCAAGCAATTTGCAGAGGTTGTTTAAAAGTGGCAAGGTAAACTTTGCCAGTTTTTAATAATTGCTGGCCCATTTCTATTGTCCTACTTTTTCTCTGACTTTTACAAAAAAGGACTCCAACAGAGCCTCTTTTTCTAAAGAAGAAGTGATCTTCACAAAAGGGTGTATACATAACAGTAACAATATTGACAACACCAAAGTTTATCATTAATTATGCTTCTCTCTATGTTCAGTTATTGAGAAATCCCAGGTTGAAGTGATGTGCTACAATGGTACACGTTGTGAAGGTCATTTTGAAATGAGCACTATGGAAGATTGTTGTAACAATGGCATTTCTCCATCTGGACTATCATACAGTAATTCCACAACTATGGAATGCAATGACTGCCCCTGGGGTAAGTAGAGCTGGTGGAGTAGATGAAGGGACAAGTGTGTGGAACTATCAGTGTCTTCTCTGCCCACATCTAGATGGTTATGCATAGTGTTCATTTAATTTAGTCGAAGGAATGAGTGCTAATTATTAGTAAGTAGTTGTTTGAAGAAGCACCAATGTTTAGATAATGAGAGAAACATTGTGTTAAATAAGTATTGAGAGTTTATTATCTCTAATAAATGTGGTACATATTTTAATGCAGAGTAATAGTAAACTTACGATATGTCATTGAATTGTCACAATGGCAAATTCATGCATCCAAATTAGTCAAGGACTTGACAAACACAACTAAAGGGTATAAACGATCAACCTGTCTTAGGCTGTGCATGCATTTGTTCCTTCAGCTAGCTGCCATATACTGCTGCACCCTTTCTTTCCTGCCATTGTGAAACTATGAACATAAGTGGTTGGTCCTCATTTACTAGTATTATTTTGGTTCCCAGTTCTTATTTGTTGTCACTTTGGTGAGGTCAAAGAAAGGGTCGCTATGATCCTCTTAACCATGCAATTTCTAGTGTTGCTTCAGTGGCCTTCTCTTCCTGCTTTAGAACTGAAGATCACCATCTTCACTGCCATCTGTTATTAAGCAACTTATTACTCACGTGATAATTCTCACCCATGTTGTGTAATCAAACATGCAGTCCATTAATGGATCTGCTACACTATATACCGCATCACAAGTAGGACGTCCTGGAATGGTTGTTGTGGGGAAGCTAACAAATCAGCTGAGAAAGTACTTGAGCTATCATTGAGAACTTGCATTAGGACTGGACTTATGATGGGAAGTATGTATTCGATCACTTTCACTACTGGAAGTCATGCTTCTATACTGCCGGGAATGGGAATTCAGTTTCTTCCAGGAAATTCAAGGCCTTCCATGGGTAGGGGAGGTAACAGTGAGACCTTTCAGAAAAAAATACTTAGAACAGCTGAAGAAAAAACAAAAGTAGGAAGTCAGTTTTCATGGGTGATGTCTTTGCTAGCCAAGAAGCATGGTAGAAAAGTTTTTCTAGGAGAAGACCTGTATGCGATGATTAAAAAATGTGAAAGCACTTCATGCATGTGGCACAAGCACTAGCATTGGTACAAATGTTGTGATGGCTGCAGCTTCAGGTATTGTGATGGTTTATGGCAGCATTCTTCTCACAAGTATGGTGAATACATTATAATCAAAAAGACATGGGCAGCATCACTTCTTAACAGGATAGTGTATGTGTGGAATGAAGCTACTGCTAAATTCCACTCAGGAATATCCGTGAAAGAGATTTGAGCTGTTAATAAAAAAATGTTTTGCCTAGTATCCAGGATGGCTGTCTCAAGAGACATTCGTGATTTATCATCAACTTGGACCAAATTGGTAGAATCTACAGTGGCAGCAAAAAGTAGCAGAAAGGTTGAAGCAGTTGGTCTTGGTGAAAAGACAGATAATAGCAACATTTGTTGTTTCTTTGTATGGTAGTTTCCTGCCCACACAGATCCTGTATCAAGGAAAAACAGAGCAGATCACAACTAAATTCACCTTCCTAATGGATTTGACATATTTCAATTCTCAAATCATTGGGAGAGTGAAGAAATCTGCCTATGATTTCTCTACAGAAAATCATAATTCCATACACTACTAAGGTCTGGGAAGCTTTGTAGGAACCACAACAGAAAGCAATGCTGACAATGGACAATTTCAAGGTCAAAAGACTAACTCTATTACGGGTTCTTTGAAGAGCACATCATTTTTGTCATAAGGTTTCCTGCTAGGTGAAATGACGATCATCAAGCATAGTATTAAAAACCTACAAAATAATTTCTGATGGAAAAGTTCCATTTATGGTATGCTTAAGCTCAAAAACGTCTTCAACCAGGGTAGCAGCAGGTGTAAAGGTGAACATGGGGATATCTGTTAACGAAGAACCTCGAGCCAAGTGTACTTTATTTATTTAAATCAAAGTTTAAATGAGGTTAACATTTTGGGGTACAATCTGTTTGATGTGTTATAGAGTGTTTGGGCCAAGCATCGTTATAGGCAGGAGCTTATGTGTGTGTATTGGGGAGCTGTGGAGATGATGTTTGTTCATGCTCTTGTATATGTGTTAGTTGTTGTGCCCAGTGCTTGGGCCGAGCTGGATCCATGCAGACCAGAATATTATTGCCCATTGTGGAAATGGCTGCAGGCATCCTGACAGGCACCAGTCTTAATGCCAAGGGATGTAAACCCGCAGGATGTCCCTTGAAAATGAGTGGGCTGCAGCTACACCATCTAACATTTTATGGAGTGATCCTTGCAACTTGCACAATCAAAAACCTTTTCTTCTCCATCCATTTGTGGCGAGTTATGGAAAATGTTATTGGTGACCTGCAGAATGTTCACATAAAATTATTTCAATGTGATTAAGTTCGAACTTTGTAAAATTGGTATATGTAATTATGATTCCTCCGCTGGTTCTCTTCGAGTTTGGACTGTTAAGTATCGGTATATGCAACGTTTCTTTCAGCTTGGCTTTATATGTAACTAGAACAATCATCTCCATCCTGTGCTTATATTGAAGCTGCTACAAAGTTCTTCTCCCTTTGAAACAAGTACCAAGAGACATATAAGATGTCAATTGGAAGCCACAGTCCAAACATGATGTAACTCAAAAGGGCACTTCTTATAACCTACTTATTTTTCTAGACCCAAATTAGAGCTCTACTTTTTTCGAGTAAAATATTTCTTTAGATTAAAAATTATTATTACTTTTTTTATTCTTTAATTAGAAAGCACAGAAGAACTAAAAACAATGAACCATTATTTTTGTGGTAAACATCGGATTTTTAAAGCTGCACATGCCCAGTAGACTGCTCTATAGATATAAAATAGTTACATACATTTATTTTGGCAGTGGGAATGAGCAAAATGAATTGTTTGTAAAGACTAGCCATTGTTAACTGCCATCATGAATGGTTTATTTTTTGTGAAAGCCATCTTTGAAGTAAAGTTGCACAGGCAGCTATATTTGACTGGACTCGTTTAGATCCCCTTCACTTTTCAGAAAGGAGGCACTTCTGGATGGATTTCTTTGCTTCAAGTTTTGTTTAAGACAAAGAGCGATGTAGCAATATGTCGCTTTTGTTTGCTAGCTTCAATGGAGCTAATAGTTAATACCAGAAAGAAGCAAATTTCTAATAATATGAAGGCTTTGAAAAGTTAATTTTTTGATTGTAGCTATATGTTATAAAAATCATAAATAAAGTCTGTGTTCAAATCATTTAATGCAATCCTCAATATATATATAATATATTTAGAGCTATGGGATGTTTGATGTTTGTTGTAAATATATATATGTTTAGATTCAAGTTAAAAAGTTCCTTTTTATATGTAAATTTTCAGTTTTGAGGTTTTGATTTTTTGACAATGTTTTAACCAAATGCTTCAGTCTCTTCATCAGGTGAGTAAGAGTACAAACTGTCAGTAGGTGTTGGTTGGAGGCAACCTGTAATAAGGCACACCTAGTCTTGAGTGCTGGATCTAGATTCTTTGCATGGATTGATCTTTCCCACACAGGGCATGCGTACTCGACAATAGCAGTAGTCTTCAGAGTCTGTGGGTTAGCACTCCATGTGGTACCAGTGATCTTGTACAATTTTGTTTCTTGCATTCACTTTGCACTTGATCTTCTCAATATGTTTCTTAAACGAGATACATATGTCTAGGGTTGCCCCTAGGTAGTCTGGGTGCTCAGTGTTCGAGTAGTGACCAGTTGACATACAGTTGGTACTTTACTTCACAATGCCGAATGCACACACCTGTTCTTAGATAGATTTGCATGAAGGTGGTGTTATGTCCCTGGTCGTGTCTCTTTTCAACAACTGTAAAGTCACCATCTTGTGTACCTATAACAAGGTCATCTGCATAGATGAAGAATGTTCGTCATAATTTCTTGGTTGTTTATTAGTGTAGATGTTAAAGAAGAGTGGAGCAAGCACACTCCCTTGTGGTAGACTATTCCTGGTTTGAGGGCAGAAATACCTCTTTCCACTCTTGCCATTCTTAAGCCATTGGTTGGCAACCTGATCTCTGTGATTTTGGAATGCTTGAACTGTTTTTGGATCACTATGTAGCTTGCAGATGAGTGCCCATGCTTTCTTGCTGTTTTTAGACATGTCAGTATTCTTAGTAAGGGTATTCCGGGTCTTACGGCACTCTTCAGCAATGCTCTCCATCACCTTTCCACCTTGAATTGTTGTTTCTTCAAAGAATGGATCTACTTCAAACATGTTAACATAGTCATCATAGATTTCTGCACACTACTTGGAGAGACCAGGTATGTAGTACACTGTAGCCTGGTGGGATGTGTTTCCAGGCAGTCTTCAAAGCCAATTCAGTAAACATGTCATATTGTTGCACTTTGGTAAGTTTTCTTTTCCAGTTCATTGGTAAAGTCACTCCAGTTCACTAGTTAAAATGCCTTTTAAAGTGCACGGTGGCTGGTACTATGGCTTGGATATCAATGGGTTGGTGTGACTTGACAAGATGGGATCATCTTCTTGCACAGTCCAGTAATGTCACCAGTCACCATAGCAATATTAGGTTTGTAATCATGTTTCCATTGGACACTAGAGAACGAGTTCCGTAAATTGGGAGTCCGAGTTGGTTAGTGTCCATCCTTTCCTCTACTGCTTCTCCAACCTCGTCCATCTCATTATAACTTAATTGGGTACTATGCCTATTGAAATCTTGTGTACTTGAGGTTGAGGGAACTTAAAGTTTATAGTTGGTGCTTTGTTGAGAGATTAACTGCTATACTGCTAACTCAATGGATAGGACTTCAATGCCATGATCTACTGAGATACTAGTAGTTTCTATAAATGACCCTACTTTCACAAATATAACACTACCATACTACCAATGAGGGCTGACCAGGACCATGCCGGGTATGGATGGGCAGTTGATGTTACTACCTCTGTGAGTCTCCTGCAAGTAGAGAACATCACATTGTGGTTTGCTGCACAGTTCAGCTAAGATGTTATTTTAGCAGATGAGAACCCTTCGATGTTCACAGATAACACTGTCAATACTGGTCGTTTCTGACATTAACTTGTACATCTATCTCCAGGTATGCTTAAAACTTTTAGTATTTTGAACTTGTAGCTTGTGGTAGTGATAGGATTTGCAGTATCTTCAATTTCTTGTAAAATACTCCCAGAGCTGTGAATGTCGACGTTCCTCTTCTATCACACCAGATACAATTGTTGCTCTAAGCTTGGCCCATTAAATCAGGCCAGGATGAAAATGTGCATGGTGGGTTAACGATTATGTGTCTATGGAGTTTCCTAGTAGGCAAAAAATATGATATCTGAGAGTAGAAAGTTTATTGTGTTTTTCCCCGTAATTTAATTTGGAAGGCGAATTTTTTACTCGTACTCTACATGCCTGTAAATATTTTCCAGATAGCATTGTGATTCCTGTTATTTTTCTTTAGTGTTCGGATTCTTTGATACAACATACTCTGGCAAAGAACGTGGAGAAACTCATTCTGTACTTGCTGGAACTATTTCTGGCCCTACTCCAAGTTCTCTTAATGTAACAGTGACACTGAATAGGACCACAGCTGGTAGGACAATAATTATCATAAAAAGTACTTGATTATCGTACAATGATATGATGAAAATCTCAATTCCAAATGGCATTGATGGGGTGTAAAATTTAAAATTTACTCTATTCATGCCTCACTTCATGTTGTTAATTCACTATATATTGTCCTGAAGTTGTCCTGAAGAAAACTATGCAAAATGTTGGTCGAATACCTTATTTTTACGTTTTAATAAATATTGTCCTGACGATGTCCTGAAGAAAACTACGCAAAATGTTGGTCGAATAACTAATTTTTACGTTTTAAAATGAGGAGATATAACTCTATAATGGTAGTCTTTCTAAATATTTTAGCATACCTTTATGATTGTTCTCACTCATTTGTTTATAGGTGTTGGTGATATGGATCTGTCTACAACAAATTTGACTTTCTCTCTAGGTCAAGATCCATTGTCTGTGTCATTCATGTTTATAAATGACTCGATATCACAAGAAGTAGACGAGAGATTCACTCTTACTCTTACACTTGCTGAAGACATCGAAGGGTATGAGCTCCACCTTGTTTTAAATGGGACAATATTGGATAATGACAGTAAGTTAACATTTTGGGTACAGACAACGAATACATTTTCTACATAAAAATTGCTCGATTAGGACTTGATCAATGTGACATCAATTAGCTAACAAAATATGTTACTTGAAGGGAAAACAAATTAATCAGGCTTAAAAAGGGTGGAATGTATTAGCAATAATGTGGTGGTTGAGTGACACCTCACACACCAGAAGCAGGTGCAGTAGTCGGCCACTGGTGGTTCATTGCGCAACAAGGTCAGCACACTTTGACAATGTAATAGCCATTTTGTGAGATGTATTTTAGTAGTAGCAGAGATAAAAAATTATCAAGGATCTCATCACCATATACAGTAACACAAAGATCCCTTTTCTCCAGGACTAATATCTATACCCAAAACGGGATTACATATATAAGTAATGGGAATTTACTGCAGATATTGAAATAGTTGCCTAGTAACTTTATCTAGTAAATTAGCTTTGTACCTAATGATAGCTCTGCCATGTTGTTAGGGATCTTGTAACAGCCCTAACAACACAGGAGCAACCTGCAGGTGTTAACCTGCAGAATGCTCACGATAAAACTGTTGACCTCAAAGTTGACCACACTGCTAATAGCCGCATGCATAAACAAACACACAGACCTGGCACTGCTACTTGTATTCCATTGGATAGTCTTAATCAACCACATGCATGTATTTTACCTTATATGGTCGTACATGTATTTTACCTTATATGGTCATGTCTTTGGGGGGGGGGGGGGGGAGGCCAGCCTAGTTAAGGGCAGCCTCCCTCTGGACAGATTATTCGGTCTTGAGTTGTGTCTTGTCGAAGTGAATAAAGTTGTTATAACTAGTTTCCTATGTGTAAAGCCTTAGCTATATAGACTGTTAGGGGTGGTGCATACCCTAACACATGTGTCTTCTAATGATATATTAAGTGTTCCCTTAGATGGATGACTTTTCTTCGATAAGTTGTACTTTTCACTGATATGGTCATTTTAACATTAATATATATATATATATATATATTTAACATAAAATTGGTATAATATAATACTGGCACAAAGATTGATTGTCCGGCTTTATTATCCTACTTATTGTTAAATAAGACTGAGTTGCAGAAGAAGCTCTTGGGATTAGCCTGTAGATAAGATTTGATAACTTGCACAGTGCAGTGCCTCTATGTAGTGCACAGCCATCAGTTTCAGTCCTGCTAACCTCTCTTCAGATGTGGCTGCACACAGATGGGTCTTCACATGTTGAAGGACAGAGAAATACTTTTCTGCTTCACAAGACCCTACAGGAGAGACACACCCTATGAAAAGAAGCTCCCAGATGTTTTGGAAAGATGTCCACATCAGCATGAGACAATATTTTTCTTTGGCAGCTTGAAGGGTTTCCAACGCAGGAGCTCTCTCTAAAACTCAAGTTATTTCATATAGTAATATATACATTTAACAAAAATATAAGGTGCCACAATTATCATTACATATCAAAACTCGTGTACAGAGGAACTAACCTTGAGGGCATGTGGTGATGGTAAGTATCCGAAAAGTGTAAATCATCTTCCAGTGAGTTCAAGAAGTGTAGATCAGACAAGTTAATGACTACTAGTGGCACAAGGGACATGATGGACTTAACTCACTGACTGTCCTTTGAAATCCAGTTGCTGCACCAGACTGTCCAGGAAGGGTATTTCAACTGTCTATCCATAGTAGTCACTGGAAATAATGACCATACCAACAATTATAAAATTATGCATACTCTAGTGGGCAAAAGTATGAATGAAAAGTACTTTGCATTAGCCTTTTTAAGTTACTACATAAGTAAGATATTCAAGACCTTCTATTTAATATACATGTTTGCTAATTTCCAAAGTATTATAAAGATGACATCTCTATATAGGCTCTAAAATGTGTTCTTCTTACTGGGAACACCTCACCAAGTTTATATTGCTGGGGTTGATTATTGGAACACTTCAAATATTATACCTTGCTGTGTCAACAAGAGTGCTTGCTTGATGCTTTCTGATGACTGCATCTTCTTGGGATTGTTGGATCTCTGATCTGATGTTGATAGTTATCATCTCAGCATCTTTGAACCACACAGATTCGATGTTGTCTCTCTGCATATGGACTTCATTAATGACTGTGTTGAATGCAGCTAACACATCAACATTACAGTTCTGAAGTTTGGTGCTGAGCCCTTTCAGTGCATCCAGGCCATTCAGCAGAGTAACAAGTGCCACAATATTGCAGCCAGTTTTCAATGAATGTTTCAAACCCTCTGCTTTTGGTCTGAGCGGATTTGTCCCAGGACCAATACTCTTTGTCTCCTCCTGTGTCCTCGATCTGTGGATACTCATGTGACTCAAGCATAGCATGCAGTGTGGTGAAGATATTCTCATACAGTACATGAAATGTTTCTAACCAATCATGTCTTACAGAGGGCTTTGAATTTGGAAACTCTGCTTTCAGTAGCACACACAGTACAAGCTTAAGAAAGCACTGTCTCTTGGGAGGCAGCAGAAAGAACAAGTACACATGTTTTTGAAAGTTTGAACTGAGCATGACTTCCCAGTGGCCAGACTTAGAACATGAGAATGGCAGTGTGTATACAAGATGGTTTTTCTCCCTGATCAATGCCTGGGCTCTATTTTTCTCACCAGCCATTGCTGAACCATCAAATGACTGCCCTCGCATGTGCTGCACATCCAAGCCATGTTTGGCAAGAAATTTTAGGAAGGCATTGGCCATGTATTGTCCAGTAGACCTCTCTAGATGGAGGAAGTCAATGAAGGCTTCCCTGATATAAGGCTCTGTGTCAGTCATGCCAATATACCTCAAACAGAGGGACGCTACCTCCCGGTTTCCATGGGATTCTGTAACTTCATCAGCCATGGTATTGTAGTAGTACACCTTTTTCAGAGGTTTCAGGATTTTCTCATGTTGTAGACAATGATGCCAATAAGCTCATTCTGAGTCATTTTTGATGTGTAATGCTGGTTCTTCTTACCCTGTTCCAAATGTTAATGGAAGATAGGTTCACTCTTGGCAGTTCAATGATTGCGATGAAATTGCCGCTATTCTGTCATTTCTGTGTCCCTTTAAAGGTAACCCCTGCATTCCACACAGCTTGACTGTGTCTGCTATGATTGACAAGATATGTTTGTTCTTATCTGACATTTCCTGACACTGTCTCTTTATAAGGCTATTGACCCGGCCTAGTTTCAGGTTGGATCAGTTTTCATAACTGATTTTCCAATCATCATAGCATCATGGTGGAACTCAAAAGCATCATGAGTAGTAAGATATCCATCCTTGTCTTTAGCCTTGCTGAAGTTTCATAAAGGTGCTTTAATTATAGTTCCCAAAATGACCTTTATCCACTTTGCTTAGCAAACAGTACATAGTAATTAGAGTAGCCACCACCCTGGGAGGAGAAAGAGAAAGCCATGAAATTCTTTCAACCAAGAAGCCTGGAAAATAAGTGGGATTTGTCTTTGTCACTTCGTAAGTAGCAGAGTCAGTTTCATAGTGACCTTTGTGAGGTAGTTAAACTTCTCTCAATCTGTCATAGAATTGCCTTGGCACCTGCCCTGAAGCAAGAACCCCTATGTTATTATAAAGAGGATAATTGGGCACAGCATCAGCACAAGAGAGTTCAGTACTAGTGATTGAATCTTGGCAAGTATTCACTGATGAATTACCTTCACCAAAGAGTTCTGGGCTGCTAGAGCTTCTTGCAGAAGTATTAAGAACTATCACCAGAAGCTGACCTAACCTTACCAAAGTAATTTCAATAGAATTGTCACTGTATGCACTAATCTACTGAACTAGGTCAGGTCCCGAGCAAAATATTTTAATGTGAATGATACTCTAGCTACATTTATCTAGCTAGCTGACAGGCGCAGTCTAATATATATTATTATATGTCTTGTTTACTGTGTATTACTGTATGTACCTGAAGAAATCTGCAATGTACAGTACTACTACTGCCTCTCTTTCCTATGTGGTGACTCCATGCACAAGTCTTGAGACTGAGAAAGTAGGTTGAAGTGAGGGTGGTAGGAGATAGACTATAGCACTGTAGGTCTCTATAACATCAAAAATGCTAGAAGAAAGAAGTAAGAAGCACCCTTCAGTTTTGCCAGTCACAGAAAAATAGAATTCACCACGTGCAGTGCAGCAGAGGTCAGAACCCTCACTAATCCAGGTGTTTATTTTGGTGAATTTGTTCAAGTCACTGAATGTAATTTGTAAGTAAATTGCTATCACTACACAAGTAGATGTATATACTGATATTTAGGTCAGGTGGTCCTAGTATTCTATAGCATGGGTTTGTACATGCTAATCAAAAGAGCTACAAGAGGTCCTATAATGAATGCTAATTGCAAATAATTTGCCTAGGGCTGGCAACAATGCATCATTTCACAATTATAACCTAGGTTGTAAAAACTAATCCCTTCTCAAGGAGTGGGGGTGAGGTTAAACCCCTAAATGCCTCCCTTGAATCCGCCACAGATGTAAGTACATTAGCTATATGCAGAATTCGGATGTTTTTTTTTTAACTTCTGGATATGGTATGATAAATAAAGCAAAAATATTTAAATTATAAGTTGCTTTTTTCCTGAGGCAATTAAAGCTATTTTAAAGCTTAAAGTGTTAGGGAGTCTGTGTTTCCCCCCCCCCCCCCCCCCCCAAACAATTAAAGTTAGTTGGAAACTGAAGACCATGGTAATGTTAGGGAGTCTGTGATGGCTTTATGGGTTTGTGCCTGTAGCTGGAATATTGGAAAACGATTGGTGCATTTTGATAAATGGTTGGAACGACAAAGCAGAATTCAAAGTGCTCAAGGTTGACAAAAATATATCACAGAATGCTGCAACACCCCAGATCATAAACCACTCACAACCAAACCAGGAAATAATGAGAAACATGGTTACCATCTCGGTAAAAATTTGTCGTCAGTTCCACTCTAAGCATAACAATTTCTGCTCTCATGTGATTGACTGCTGACTTTGGCACGCAGAGGTGTTACCATTTATATTCATATTTAGGACAGGTTACTGTTCTTATTTATGACATATCCCAACATATTCTATCAGTCACATACAGGAAATACAAATATGTGCAGAACCAACTCCACAATTCAACTCTTCTTTTGAATGCTTAGTTTGCTTCCCAGCAAGACTGACAACAGGCCCTTATGGTAGGAGTACTTGCAGCAGAAAATCAGTTTTTATTCAGAATTTTAAATTATACAAAGTTGAACAGGCTAACCATAAAATAAGATTTACAGTGAGAGACAACAATCAGCATTACATTACGTGAAAGTTGTACTCTGTCATTTCATGCATGTTTTGATTGTTGAAAGCATGATATTTTTTTTTAAGATTTGATGAATTATTCATAAAACTCATTCCATCTGACTAACTAGGCAACTTAGAGCGAACTCACCTTGTTTGCTTTGTTTTGATCATTGTTTTAGCAGAGCGTATCACAAAACACTAAAACACCTGTTTTCTCCCTGTAAGGCACTATTGCCAACTTGACAATTTTTAAGCCAGCTATATAAACGTTTTCTTTTATATACGGAAAACTAAGAAGTTTACAAATATAAATATATGCAGAAATAAAATTGTTTAGAGCTTGAAACTTCACATGCTTTTGTAGTGAACTAAATGACAAAAATAACCAAACAAACTTGACATGTGTTGAGGATTCTTATCCCTGATATGTACTTACTCTCAGAGTAGAATAAGATAGAGTAGTATTATTAACAGTAAAGCAGAGGTAGAGTTGCATGATCACGGATTGATCTGCCGGATTTCATAGGCTGGCTCCCTTAAATAGGCTGCCAGCCAAGAACCCAATTAAGACCTTATATGGTAAAATGCATAACTAAGTAACCAGGCTGATCCTGATCACATGACTCAATGTGCCATGAGGAAGGAATGTGTATATGGTGTGTGGGTTGCATGCTCTAATCTGCATTCATAGATGGTTCAACATTGTTGGGGGATCCCCAACACTCCTCCCCTCACCCTCTGCAGCAAAGCTGGGAGATGGGGTGTGGACGACATCCACTGCTCAGGCTTGCTTCAACAGTTCATTGGCATAGCCATTGTTGGCACCTGGATGATAGATGGTGGCAAAGTCAAATGGTTGAAAATGGAGTGACCATCTCGTCAGTCGGTCTCCAATGTCTCTCATGTTGTGCAGACACCAGAGGCAGCTGTGATCAGTCACCACCATATATCTGACTCCTGTTAAGTAGATGGTGAAGTGATGGATGCCGTCAACTATGGCATTCTACGGCTGCATAGTTTCTTTCGCATTGGCACAATTTCCTCGAGTAAAAAGGCCACTGGTTTGTCGCCATCTTCCAAAAACTTCTGGCTTAGCACTGGACCAATGCTAACAACAGAGGCGTCTGTCTGCAGTGTAAAGGGTAGCAAGTAGTTCGGTCCCTACAGTATGGGTTCCGATGTCAGGGCAGCCTTCAAGCCCTGAAAATGTAGTTTCAAGGATATCCTCCCACTTCTTCTTGTCAGGGAGTTCCTTTTTGGTTAGTTGCGTGAGTGGGGTGGACAAGATCGCATAATGGGGAACAAACCGTCTATTGTACCCAGATAATCCGAGAAAAGCTCAGACATCTTTCTTGGTCGTGGGCCATAGAAAGTCCTTCACACCAGCCATCTTCCCATCATCTGGTCTGACCCAGCCGCATCCGATGTGGTGTCCCAGGTAGGTACACACAGCCATTCCAGGCTGGCATTTAGAGGCCTTCAGAGTAAGCACAGCCTCTCTGAGCTGGGTAAAGGTGGTAGAGAGGTGGTTGATTTGCTTAGGCTATGAACACCGAAGACTACAATGCCATCTATATAAGCACATGCATACATGGAAATATCACCAAACACTCCATTCATGAGCCTCTGGAATGTGGCAGGTACCTCAACCAGGCCAAAGGGCATCACCATGAACTTATACTTGCCGAAAGGCGTGGTGAAGGTTGTCTTCACACACAATCCCTCGGCCACAGACACCTTCCAATAGCCCCTTATTAGGTCAATCGTCGAGATGAACTGGACTCCTGCCAGTCCATCCAAGATCTTCAACCCAGGACATCGGAAAGGTGTCAGGACGGGTCACTGCATTGAGTTTATGATAGTCTACCACAGAGACGCCATGACCTATCCTTCTTTGGCACTAACACAATTGGTGATGCCCAAGGGCTTGTGCTCCCTGTTATCAGTCCTGCCCACAGCAGAGTAGCTATCTACTCTTTCACCATCTTCTGTCGGCCTGTGGGATATGGTAAGGAGGTTAACTACATGGTGGTGACCCACCAGTATCAATGTAGATTTCAGCCAAGGTGGTTAGTCCTGGATAATCTGTGAAAATCTGTTGGTTGCCTGCGACAAGGTCAGCTATCTTTAAGCTCGGAGTTGGGGGTGGGTAGGGAGTGTGAGTTGGATGGAGGAGTCCAGGATGGAATCTACTCGTGAGAGAGGATGGTGATACCCCCACCAGGCACACTGCCGAGGGTGACTCGCACCTATGTACCATATTTATATGAAATGTCTGTAATCCTTTTTACCTCTGCAAGTACGGATCCTGTAGGTGGGAGAGGAGAGCACCTCAATGATGGGGAAAGGGCCTGACAACTCCACCAGCAACTTGTTGGTGGAAGTAGTGAGAAGTACTAGCACCAGGTCATCCTGCACAAAGAGTCCCTCCCTCACCTTCTCGTCAAACCACTTCTTCATGCGTCTTTTGAGTCTGATGGTAATATCTTTTGCATGTCTGAAATGGCTATACATGTGCAGTAAATAGGAGACCACACTCTCTGGGACATCCTTGGGTTACGACCAGTTTTCACTCAGGACATACTGCACTGCACCACTAACATCACTGTTATATTTTCAGTTAGAATCCGTGCATGACAATATGAAGCATGCCTCATGGTGAGTGCACCGGTAGAGCTAACATAATGCTGGAGTCAAGAGCAGAGCCTGAATGGTTTTGCTTGCCTTGTTTCTAAACACTGGTTTCCATTTTTTTTCTCACTGCTAATGTGAGCTTAAGCATCATTCTCAGGGGTGGGAAAAGTTGGAATAAGTAAGTATGTAAAACTCACTCATGCGAGGTACTATTAGGCTCTCTCGTACAGGTCAGCCAGTATATGATATGCTTGTTGCATGCTCGGTACCTAGTGCTTGCTCTCTGACCTGAAGCTTGGCCTTCATATTGATAAGCAGTGAACTTTTTCTAGCTTAAGTAGAGAGCTCTATCTAAGCTTCAGTATATAGCATGCCTTACCATAACACTAAGCTTTAGTAAAATGCTCTACAAAAGCTCCTTTCCTAACACTAAGTTATCGCCTACACAACTATTGTATATATAGCAAACTTTGTCTAACAGTAGGTTGTAGAAACTTTAGTAGCTTTTGACTAGTCCACTGCTTGGTTGTTTGACAAAACTTGTTTTAGACCTCACCTGACAATATGGACCACTTCCAAGGTCACCTAAACTCTCTGTTTTGGTTCTGACTGTAATCCTTTGGCAATAACTTCTCTGGCAACAATTGCCGTAATATTAACTTATGTTTATTGTGTTTTTTTTGTTTTTTAAACTAGAAATGTTCCTGACATGCAGTTATAATTTTTTTTTTACACGAATAAAAACTAAATGGCAGAAGAATGAAATATACTTGATGTGGCCTATATTGACAATGCTCAAAAAGGCCAAAGTCATAGCTAAATAAGTTCTGAATGCCTTGGAGTGCCATCTAAACCATTATTGCTTATGCAAAATCAAAGTGGTCATTGTGCCATAATGTAATTGTATAACCTATTGAGTTCAACACTTCTAGGAATTATTACCATTGATTTTCAGACTACAATAAACAGACTACAATAAAAGAAGATTAAAATCACCTTCTCAATAATCAACTTCAAATTTTATTCACTCGACGTTTCGACTAGATGCTATTCCTGATGAAGAGACTAGAGCATCTAGTCGAAACGTCAAGTGAATAAAATTTGAAGTTGATTTTTGAGAAGGTGATTTTAATGTATTTATGTCAACTGAGAGTTCATTGAGAATAAAAGAAGATTTGGTGCTACAAATTTTTCTGCTAAGCATATGCCCAATAAAAGGTAATCCTTAACACAAGTAAAGCATTAGCAAAGGTAAGCAAAGTCTTTAATAGACTTTTCAGCTCTCAAGTGTTACTCAAAGTAAGCTAAAAGTTTGAAACCCTTAGTACAAGCTAAGCTTTTCAAGTCTTATATAGCATAAGTTAAGCTAATCCTTCAACCCCCTAGCACAAGTCATGCCATCAAGTTAAACTAGTTACAGCCTCCCCCAAGCTAAGTCTTCAAACCTTTAAGCTAAACTAAGCCAGCACAAGCTAAGCCATTATATTAATCTAGCTACAGCCTCCCTCAAGCTAGGTCTTCAACCTTAATTTAAGCTAAACTTAGCCAGCACAAGCTATGCCATTAAACTAACTCCAGCCTTCCCCAGGCTAAGTTAAAGTTAGCCATCATGCCATAACCCAAGCTAAGTCTTCCAACCTTAATCTAAGCCTTCATCGAATTGTAGCCAATATTTAAAGCCACTCCCTCTTTCCCTTAGTTTACTTCTTATGAGATTACATGTTTCCATGAAAATTAATGTCCAACCGAGATCTGTCCTGCATGGAAGGAGGAAAGTGGAGAAACTAAATGAAAACTGTCATCACTGACAAATAGAGGCTGGCATAAGATGAAGAAGAAAGATTCTAAATGGTATGGATCTGTCAAAAACATTATGCTACAATATTGTACAATTTGGTTATAGCTTTGCTACTGAATTGTTCAGGATTGCAAAAGGTTCTGAATCAGATTATTCCTGATGAAGGATAGAGCATCTAGCCAAAATGTCAACAAACAAATTTTATGTGTTGATCATTGAAAAAGTCATTATACTGTACAATATCAACAGAATTTGTTGATATTTCGTTTTTTCACTTGTATGAAAGCACTTTTGACTTTGACCTTGACTCTACCATCAATGTATACCAACTTCAACTAGAGTAAACATAGAGGTTTTGGATGCAATGTTGATAATTATACCTACTAACTAACTACACTAACTAGCAAAAATACTACTATTGTGAAATGTAACTAGCCACACCTGGTGACTTAGCTACGTGTGGTATGAATGCTCCAAAAGGTTATTAATTATTGCTTTCATTCTAGAAAGATTATATATACAACTGTTATAAGAAGAAAACTAGTATATATAATTTGAATGTGTTTCACCTGATTACAACATTTTTCCAAGTGGTATCCTTTACCCACATGTACCTAAACGCTTCAATAGATACCTTCCACACGTATTGTCGTCCATTCAAACTTTGGGGGCATCTATGGGGGGCCAGGTAAGTAAGGACCCCTGACATTGGGGCACACTGGCCCCCCTCCTCAATCAGGTCCTCATGGTAGCCCATTGTTGGTGAAGAAGAGAGGAGACAAAAATATAATCACAGCTATATATATATATGTACATCACCAACATGACACCATCCCCTCTTTCTTATGTGTCAGGGATTGTAAAGAGAATTGCTTATTGGTTTTTCTATAGTGAAGGTATGTTGCAGCAAAATTTCCAAATTGAAGAACAAGAACCCATGTTGATAAATTTCTTGGCAGTCAGGAATCCGAATTGTGGCAAAATCAGAGATACAAAGTCAAATATCTAGAAATAAACAGCAGGGAGTTGTTTTTTTAACAATTACAGAGAGCGGCACCCTAACCATAAACACAAAGAATTGATTGGAAATTGACGATTGGCCAGAACAGGAATGGTTTAGTGGTGTAGGTACTTGTTAAACAAAACCAAAAACCTCCAGAGCAATGACACTGATATTTGGCACTTTAAAATTATAGGTTTCTTCTTCTTTGTTCTCTAAAGTTGCAGTATTCAGACTATCTGAGAAGGAGTACAAAGAAGTTGAGAAAGAGAATGCAGAGATGGCGGTGAAAATTACCAAGGATCAGAATGTGAGGTTGGCTAACCCAGTCACCTTCAAGATAACTCCACTAACTATTGATGATGCAATGAGTAAATCCCTCAATGTTCCTGCTGAAGGATATGTCCAAGAGATAAATATTGATTCTCCATTTCAAGCAAGTATGTTAACAATATATTAGTTTAAATTAAGATTAGGGGTTTAAGGGTCTAATTATATTCTATAAAATGTAATTTGTTTAATTAGGTGTACTATAATATTATAATAATACCCTCAACTTCAATGAGCAATATTATACTCAAAGGGTTGTACTCTATGTTGACTGGCCATCAATATTAATAAATCTGAAATGATGATGATTTAATCATATTTCCCTTCAGTTTCACATGTATGATGTTTAATTTCAGATGCAGAGGACTTCAACACTTCTACTTTTACTGTGAGCTTTCCAGCAGATGAAGATTTAAATATACTCACATATGTTTATGCTTTCATTGCTGTTGTGGATGATGAAATTAATGAGAATGAAGAACAGTTGTTCGTTGTTCTCTTGGAAGTAGTTAATGCTACTGAGATTTCCTTAGTAGATAACACACAACATAACCTCTCCATCTGCAGAATCATTGATAACGACCGTAAGCATATGTATGTATCACTTTCTTTATCCATGTCATCTTTGTGTATAATTTATGTTGATCAAATGTTTGATCAGCTGTTATGTAGAAATTATGAGCTTTACATTGCTATTTTGGAAATTTTAAAATTTTACGTACATTTTTTGATGACTAACCTATTCATAAACAAAAGTCTTCACGATGCATGATAAATATTTGATTTCCAATCACATATGTTACTGGTGGGGGATGTGTACAATTGAACTCAATGGCCAGTTTGGTCCCCTCAATTACTTTCCTAATAGTTCAGTAATTGTATAAATAGTTTCTGCCACTCAATACCACATTGCAACAGTGTAGCAATCATTGGTATGTGATCTTTGCCATCAGAAAGTGAAGCAATAACATGTGACAGTCCCATGTGGAAATCAAATATTAATCATACAGATAAATACTTTTGAGCATAAAGAGAAGCTTCAAGGTATCTTAGTGTACTTTTCCTTAACACTAAGAATAAGACCTTGACAACAGATGTTAATGCTGTTGAGCATGTGTATTGAATTAGCTGAGTCAGTTCTTTTTGTAAGTTTTGCCATTTCTCTTTTATGTTCTTTCAATAGGTCATTAAATTGTACAATGCTTATATTATTTGAATCATTATATAATATATATTAAGATGGCCAACACAGCCACGCATGGTGTTATCTCTTTATTCTCAACTTCAAATTCACAAAAGCTTATCTATATGTCAGATTTCTCCATTATGGCTAAGAGTGTAAGCTTATGGGTGTACTTTTACCCAAAACAAGACTCGTTAATTTTGGATGAATACAATTTAACTATTGAGGAATGTGTATGGCAGCTGTCCAAATAAGTGAAAGGAATAGGGGAACATCAATCTCCTCTGTTTACCTCTTACTACTGCACTCTATAACTTCTTTGAAAGCAATCTTCACAGCTGACCCAGTCCACTTCCGTGCCGGTTTTCTGCAGCCACTGCAGTTGCATTTCTCAATAATTTCTTTCTGTTGGCAGGAATGAAGAAATGCTAGAACAAGTTGAAAATGCATTATAGTGTCTAATTCTATTCTTTGTTGGTATGATATAGGAAGAATGGTCAATATGTGTCGTACCACTGACCTAATATTTACTATTCCACAATATTTTTATATAATTATCATTAGTGAGTCAGATTTGAATTTGGTTGAGTCATTTCGTGACCATGTGCAGTATCTTCACTCTCCAAAGGCGAGTGAAAATACAGCTTGAGATGAAATTGCTAACTTTAATCCACGATGAGTGTGATAAATTATACTCATATGCTGTAAAATTTGCTTAACTCCTTCTTTATCCCCAAAAAATGCTTCTATATACTGTCTAAGAACATGTTGCTATAATTCTTGGAACATACTTATTAGAGCATTAATTAAATGACCAGAGTGGAATATTGGAGAATATATGTAACTCCACACAAATAATGTAGTGAGTATATGAAGTATATTTAAGTGCATGCAGAGATGTCTATCTTTTGGCTCATTTGCATTATGTGTAGATGGGGAAATAATTATGGGTTGTTCATAATCACAATTTGCAAAAGAACCTTAGTACCCACTGAAGTATATAGTGCTATAGTTTGTCCCAATGCCATTCATAATCACACACATTCATTGCCTTCCAAGTAACATGATTTCTGAATTAGCTAATACTTCTTGGTCAATAACCCATGTATATTATTAAAAGATGTAATCTTTTTGTTGCAGCTATTGTCATTGGATTTGAAAAATTGGCTTATTATTTTGATGAGCCAGATGAGTTGAGGCTGGTACAACTCTCTTTGGTGAAGGAAGGCAACCATCAATCTGAGCAAACATTTCGAGTTGCAATTACTATTTTAACTGAGCACCCCATACAAAGTGACCTGTTTGGAGAGAATCCAGGACGTTATGCCACATTTCCAGATGATTTTGCTGCTTCAAATTTCTCAATTTTATTTCCTCCAACATCAAAAAGGATCCACTACACTTTTTCCCTACAGCCTGATCATATTACTGAAGGATTTGAATTTTTTACTGCAATATCGTCACCTAGTGAAGGCTCCATTACTTACAGGACACCGGATCAGACATCTACAGTTTACCAATTCACATATATTGTCATAGCAGACAATGACTGTAAGAAATTTTGTTGATAGGCTTATTGAACATTTTAGCAGATGTTACACTATAATAGAATAAGTGCCACCACAACTCTGATATTTTATAGATAGATTCATTACCCTCTCCATTCCACAGATGGTGATGTTGAAGTTGGATTTGAGAGGACACTGTATTCTGTAAATGAGTCTGCAATGTCTATGAAAGCATGTGTGGCAGTAAACCATTCAGTAATCAACATTCAAACTGCATCTCTGACTTTGTCAGTAATAACATCACCTGGAAGTTCAAGTAAACTGATCTAATTGGTCAATAGGATTACTATATTATATATGTACCACTGCACTGTTAATTCTACCTCACTACATGTCTACTAAGTTAACTCTTTAGGGCTGATATCAGTACATACATCTGCGAAAAGAACACAATTTGGTATCTATTACCATAAAGCTGCACTAGAACTTCATGGTGAAATTTACCTCAAGTTATAACCCTAGTCTACCACAAAACAGTAATGGCGATCATAAGAAGTCAAATAGCTAGCTAGCTATAGCTGAATCTGGCAACAAAATTTAATGATTCAGAATACAAAATGGAATACCTCTGAGACAGATTGTTTGTCTCCTAGAGTATAGAAGACAGAGGTATTAGCTAGCTAAAAGCTAAAATTGCTGCTATGATGTTTGGCCTAAATGCTAGCAAGCAAGAATAAAAACGTTATTCCTTGTGCTTTGTTTACATTGTCAGATAGCTAGCATACCAACAGTTGTCCCTCAAGCAATGAAAAAAAACCTGGCATTATTTGGTCACATGACTTTAAAAAAGAATTTAGGCCCATGTGTGTGAATTGTGTTCTTTTAAATTTTTGTCCCTAAAGATTTAAGACATATTATTACTAAATAGAAATAATAGACTAAATAGAAATAATAGAAATAAATGTAATGTTAAAATTGTTGATATTTTATACATGGACCCTTTTAACTTCAGATGTGGATGACTTCTACAATGGCTTAAATTTCGAACTCAGACTTTTTATTAGAGGAGATATAGAAGAGGCTGAAGGAATGCGGTGTTTTGATTTACCAATAATTGATAATGATGCTCTTGAAGATGACAAATTGATTACTTGCAGCTTATCTGTCATCTCTCAAATGGGAATAGGATCTGTTATTATTTCTCCAAACATTACCACGATTGACATTCTGGACGATGATGGTATGAAACTATTGTGCTTACAATAATATTATGCTACAGACATTCTCACTAACATCTCTTAAATTGTGTCAACAAAATTAATGTTAGCACTGTACATTAGGTGTGCCTCATTCAACCGTAAGGCCTGCACACACTGCACAATAGGGAAAATAACTGAATGCTCTATGAATGTGATCTGAATATAATCCTCTCTTATCTATACACTATAATTGATCAAGCATGGTGGTTAGTAATGACTAAATGCTTGTGATTAGCTAACTGAGCTACTTGGCTTAGTGAACAAGAATTCAACCTAACTATTCCACAGTGTGCACAAGAATTTTAATGACTATATAGCTCTTGCTCTTTCTTGAAAACTATTGGTTCCTGAGGCTATATAATGAGTACTTAGTGGTGTGGACAAATGTTCATAGCACATGCAGCTATAGCTATTGTGGATAAGCATCGAAACTATATAGTCAAAATGTGAATAATAATAATAATTCTTGCAGGCAATAAGCACAACAGAGGAGAATAGAGCTCTGTTATGTTGGCATTATGATGGTGGTTGATCACCTATTATTAGTGGACTATCAGAGCAGCAGCTGCTGTCCATGATGAATCACTCACACTTTTCTAGCACTAAATCTATTTCTCTCAGCAACTTCAGTCCTACATTTGCAGATACACATCCTATTTCAACGGAAAAGCCACAACTGAAGTATAAGCATGATGGCTTGTCAAATAATAGTTTACTGAAACTCTTTATGGTTGCCTTCCAAATAGTAAATAAGAACATTGGAGCCACTTTTATTTTTGCAGAGTGAACACACCAGTTGAATGAAACTGTTTAGGATCTGGATATTTGGTGCCATGTACCTGCATCATTAAATTACCTCTATCACAAGAGTGCACTTCGTTTATCCTTTTTTCAATAATAGTAATTCATCTATCTCTGCATCCTCCCATCTACCCACCCCCATCCCACCACCATTCCTATAACTTGCATACCATTTTTATCAAGATGGTTCCTAGTTAGAATATACTACTACTCTATTATGCACTTCAGTAAACACATAAATGGATGAACATTCGACACAATAATCGCACTCGTGCATGTGTGTGTGTATATGTACCATATCGAGCCTACTTGGGCTGATTCTGCAGTTGTGGAAAGAGTTTTTTACAGGGAAGCTTACTCTTTGGTGGAAAGGAAAGCTTGGACTAATAATAAAAAAAGGCTATTAGCATCCTTCTTTTTTTAACATGTACTATCGCAATCATAAAAGATCCCACCATGTACACTGCTATTACATAATGAATATATACCATCTGATGATGCCAATGTAATAGTTGACTTCTCTTTTCTCTTAATACATTTATATTCCAAAGTATCGACAAGTATGACTTGCCTTCTTCAGGGTGAATGAAATTACGCATGAGGTACATGCTTTAATAAACTAACTCACATATGTCCTAAGGCAATCTTAAAATCAGCCTATCAGTGGCCTTGCTGCTCTAGCGAAAGTTTGAAACTATTTTGCTACAGTCTTTACATGGGGCACGTGATTCAGGACAAGTCTGGTAGTTGCAAGCAGCACCACAGCAACATCTCAGACAGCAGACAATGAATGTGGTTTGGCATGCACTTGTTCATAGTTTTAATCTAGTAACATGAAGATTTAGCCAATTGAAGCACTGATCGTCATGTGTGAGGTGGCTGCTTCCTTCACAAGCTGTTCCTTCATGTGCTTGTTCTACCTATTACTGAGGTCTCTTCCCACAAGATTAACTGGTGCTGGTTTTGTGCTTGTATGTTGACTGCAACTTCCTCAGTTTTCAGGCTTTCCTGCTAGCATCTTATCCATGCCTCCCAACTCGTTCTTGTCCTTCTGATATACAACTCTGCAATCAGACATATCCTGGATCACATGCACCTCATGTGATTTTCTTTGGGCGTGTGTTGGCTATTCTACTTAAGCACTTTACTTTTAATTCATTCACCTTGAAGAAGGCTAAAGAATATTGGTTCAAACATTGGTAATGTGACCACTTAAGCTAAAAAATAAAAAATCCACTATTTCAAAAATGCTGACAATTGTTAACAGTATCAACATTTGCCAAGTCCAGGTTAACTACTGGGTGACATCCAAAAATCCTACCTACCTATTAAATATTAAAATACTCATAATACTCATAATATTCACAATTCCTTATATATATATCAATTCGCAGCAAGATTTCAAGTAAATGGTCTCTGTGTTATGTTCTTTCCAAAATAAGCTTCAAATGCCCTCCACAGTGTTGCAAACACATTTACAAACAATGCTCAAAATTAACACGAATGCATTCCCATCATTGCCCTATATATATATCTGGCTTTATTCAAGGCAAGCTCTTGCCAGTTTTGTCCCCAAGATATTACCTTTTATATCTCCACTAGGATACAAATTAATGCCACAACAACACGGATGCATATTGGTTGAAGGGTTCGTTTTTAGAGCAATTGTAGGTAAGTGTTAGTGCCTTCACATATTTCTTCCAAAGAAGGTCTTCCAGCAATGGCAATCAAAGTGAAACAAAAACATTTCTTGATGGCAGTTGTGATCATCAGCGTTTTTTAATCTTTTAGGTTCCACTTACTCAACCCCCCCCTTACATTATATGGTTCATTTTTTCATATTCCTTTTGTAAAGGATATCCAAGTTAGGGTCTGCAGGTGTTTGCAGTGGTCAAATGATTAATACTACTACATATTGGGAAGCAACAAAAACCCTCCCACATAAATTATTAGTGTGTATGTACAACAAAATTCCTATAGATGAAAGTCTGTTAAATAAGCTTTGCAAAAGAAGTTGGCCATGGTGAGTTTAATATATACCATATTTACCATCAAAACAGCAATACCAATAACAACAACAACAACAACAACAACAAATATGCAGTGCAGTTTGAAGGATTAGTTGAAGTGTTTTTTTAATACGTGTACCCTCCCAAGGAGCATGAAGAGAAGGAGAGGATGAAAATGGATTGCTTTTATAATTGCAATGGGTACAATTAAAATCATACACTGAAGAAATGTATTTGCCTTGTGATAAATTAAATAGCACTATAGTAAAGTAGCACTGTAGTAATCAACAGCAGGAGGTATGAATTGATGAAAATGGTATCCTTCTTTGATTATATAGATGCTGTTATTGGTTTCATCAATGCACCATATACTGTGAACGAGTTTGATCGTATGGCAACCCTGACAGTTGGAGTTCTAAATGGCAGCAGACTACAGATCGATGTAGCTATTTCAATATCTCTTTTGAATGGATCTGCTATTGGTGAGTTGATTAATTGTAATGGCATGTAACAAGCCAAGCTGGCAAAAGGAGCCATGGCACAGGTGTTTATTATACTACACATGAGATAATGAATGAGATTCATAAACTAATAATCCCACAAACTCTAGACCCAAGGACTATTATGCACAAAGTTACTAGTTTGCCTATATGTTTGAAGCATGCAGTTTAGAATGGTGTACAGCTTTCTATTTTTGTGGAAAAGTAAGCATCAATCACCATCACTGCAAGCACTTTATGGTACTAGTGTTGAGTGTAGCCAAAGAGGAAACCAGTGACCAATAACTATAATAATTGCAAGGTTAGACAGACCTCACATGATTTTCGCAACTACTTTTTAACAATTGTAATTGAATGTGCCAAACTATGCGATATACCCATTAATTCTGATGTATGAGTGTAACTTATAAATTACTACCAAAGCAATTATTTATAAAAAACAATACTATTGTATTGCCTTGTCAAAAAAGAAAGAAGCAAGAATACTTCCCAAACCAGTTGGATGACCTATTACAATTTAAGACCATGAATAAAACCAACCAAGATGGTCCTTCGACATATATAATTTGTATATGCATCAGTAATAACATTTTTGTTCTTGTTTCTATATAGTCATTTTTAGTTTGTTTTTGTGTTGTTTTAGCTTCTTTCTACATTGTGGTAAGGGAAAGCAAACAGCAAGAACAAAGAACATGTAACCAATTACAGTACACAAAACTTGTTATAGAATATTTTGAGTGGTAAAGGTCCTCTGAACATTTGTAGTCTCTGTATGGATATCTCAAAGTCAATTCAATTAACATATTTTTTGCCTTGTAGCTATGTATTCCATGAGTCATTTGACCAGTTGAATGTTGTGCATGACCTAGCTTCATATTAGTGTTAGCTATTACATGGTCATAGCAATAGCTAGTCCATTACCTTGCAAGCATCTTGAGTCATTTGCATTCAAGAAACCTGATAATTGGACAAGGTGCAATACCATTCAGCTAGTGCAAGTGTGCCAGATCTTGTAATTACAAACATTAGCTATAGTAATTCAAAAAATTTTAACCTCATATAATGTGAAATTATGAGACTGGTGCTTATAACTACTTGAGATATGCTCTAGAAATGAACTTGAATAAAGTGTTTTGTAGGACAAGTATTTGTTTAAAAAATGTATTAAAATTTTAGCATATAATGTAGAGTTCTCTCACTCTTACAAACTACTTCGCTATTATGTGAAACCCAAAGAATCTTTTTGTGGATCATTATTTTGATTGTAGGATAAATAGCCACCTTTTGCCCTCTTAATGGGGTAGTTGTATATATATACATGTATACTCACCTATCATATGTGGTTTCATATATATATATTATATATATACCGGTATATATATATATATATGCTTGAGGTGGCTTTAGTCACTGTAGTTGCTAATCATGATCTGTGGTCTTGCTCTATTTACCTAACAAGTATCTTTATAGCTTACAATGATCTTCTCAATGATCAACTTGACATTTACTTTCTCAACATTTCGAATAGATGCTCTAGCATTAATCAGGAATAATGTATAGCTACAGCTATTGTTAGTGTCTATAGCCTTAACATGGGAACTCAATCACAGTGTAGAACGAGCACTATAGAGGTAGATAACATGGAAGTTATGGTCTTTCTTTGTTCTTGTTATAGTCAGCACCAGTACTATATATATATATCAAAGGAAATGCTCAAGAGTAAACATCTAGCTTTTGTTTACTAAATAGTCTACTAGATAACTACAGATAAGTTTCGTGCACAATATTGAAAATTATATCTGGCATAATTACTAGGGCAGCTTCTCAGACTTTTCCTCTCCAACATACTTGTTTGTTAGCTACCATTAGGGTAGCCAAATGGCATTTCTCAAACTTTGATCTTTGTGGATAATATTTTATGATGTCTACAAAATGATCCCAATATTAACAAATCATCAACATAACAACAACAACAAACTTTCTTATTCCATTTTGATAAGAACTTGTTATTATAGCTAACCTTTGCCAAATGAATTACATATGTTAAGCAGCGTATTTGCACCTTATAATGATTAGTGGGGTGTAGTTGATGCTTCCTGGTGAAATCTAAGTCAAAGAATCCTTGGCTGCTTTTTCTAGCTTTCTCTTACCCTGAGTGTAACAGACCAATGATGAACCCTGACCTGCTATTATGCAAGTATATATAAAATTTAAAAAATTCATGCTTGTTGTAGGCTCTAGCTTAAAAAATCAATGCAATCAATTTTCCACCCGCGCAATTGACCATGTACTAATATTTTAATGCCTAATGAAAAAGGTGATTGAGTGCTTTAGAGCTTCTAGCCACTCGTACCAATTTCAATTTTTTTTCACTTAGTTATTTGGCGGAGGTTGCAGGGATTCAGGTTTTTGAGGTCCCTCCACTTTAGGGTCTAGTAACTTGCCTATAGTTATACCTACGAAAGATATTTTAGTATCAAAAGAGAGCACACAGAGTGACCTATCTTTTGAGCTATATATCAAGTCCACACCATGATGTTTGCAGAATCTACGGAGCTCTAAAGTTGTAACCACAAGTAAAAAATTTAAAAAAGGATCGTCCCCCCATTTAATCCAAAAACATAGCGTAATGTTGGTAAAATCTATTGATCTGTTGCTTTCTCAGGGAATTCTTCAGTAACAACAATAGCAAACAGTTCGTTGAGTAGTCCAGTCGTGGTAAAAAAATTAGCATTTATATTCATAGCAATTCAGGAACATTTTTACCTTACCTTACCTTGAGATTATCGTGCTCATCTCAATTGTCATCAGATGATATAAATAGCTATATAGCAGTTGGAGTAAATGATTAATCTGATATGGCTACCACAATAAGGGGACTTGTTATACAAAGAGTGGTGTCTGCACTTCGTATTATGTACCTGCCACAACATCCAAATTCACTACATGCCTGCCTAGGTAAGCATAGGTGCATTCACCTTCCTCAGCTTTAATTCTAGTATAGGCCAAAATTGTTAATTACCTTTGAGCCTGCCTTCTTTCTATCACAATTTGCCATAACATGTCCAAAGGTGAAGTTGTCTTTGGCATTGATGCCATCAAGTTTATCATTCAGTCTCAACTTTCCCAGATGACGGGAACGTGTTTGAGCATGCTTTTTTTTAATGTTTAACATCAACTATTGATTATTGCTATGCCTTAAAACTGTGGTGGAATTAGTGAATTAACAACTATTTCATATCTGTATTACTTCTTATCTAACAACACAACTAGAATTTTTAAGGATCTTTAATGTATATAGTTTCATTTAATAGAGTTACAATTACATTGTTGGCAGACTAAGAAACTACTCAAAAATAACTATATATTTTCTATTGTAAGAGCATGCAGCAGCATGCAGCCACATAATTAAGTATAATATTGTGCAAATTAATCATGTATATTAATTTTGAAAGGCTCTTTGTTTCGTTGAAGTATGCCTTTTTGATACCACACATGCAAAAATGATTTTACCACTTACTATTACCTTTTTCAGCTTCCTCAGATTACCTGAATGATCTCAGCAATGATGGAATGATGGTCCTGAATGCTAGCAATCCTGTAGTGAATGTCTCTTTCTCACTCATGGATGATTCCATTGTTGAAACACTTGAAAATTTATCTGCACACCTCAATTTTTCAGGCGCTGCTCATTTACGTGTAAGCTTGGATCCTGCTTCAGCAGAAGTCATCATATTGGGTGATGATGGTAAGTACATAAATATTACATTTTATGAAATACCAACTCCCAGTGTCTTGCCAGAGATCTATCATAGCCACACACACACATTCAGATTTCCAATTAATTGGTGAGAACATCAAGCTTAAGCACAAAGGGAGGTGGGGAGGCAGCAGAAAGAATTTTATATTGTAACATACAAGTAATACAAGTAATTACAAGGAAATGTATACTTTTATATTCTAGATCCTGTTGTTGGCTTTGTGAATGAAACTTATATTGTGAATGAGTATGATCGCAAAGTAACCTTGATGGTTGCAATCCGAACTGACATGCCAGTTGAAGTATTTCTTTTGATCTCTCTGATAAGTGGGACAGCTAAAGGTGTGTTATAATTATGAGATTCTTAAACATAATCTTCCTGAGATAGTGTAATTGATATAAGTAGAGTGGTTTTATTCAGCTAATTCTAGATTTATGCACTCGATCTTTAGTGTAGTAATGAACTGGAGTTAATGTTAAATCTTCCATACAAAGGAAGTCGAGGGGAATTTCAGATCATAAATGGTGGAATTTTGTGAGTCCAGTAAAGGTAACACATAACTATTTGAGTTACGATTTTATAGGTGGTTCCTAGTATGTAGTGAAACTTTATGAGCTGATCTGATGACTAGAATATAGTAGCTTATAATACCCTATAATACTATGACTACTGTAGTCTATGTAATTAAATAGTCTTTACTCGCTGGTATTCATTCATTTATCAAGGTCAGTTCCGCTGCTGTAAGACTTCCACAGCTTAGATACATTTCTCAGAGCTCCTAGTCAGAGGTAGAAGATGCCTTTTTCTCTTTATCCACCTTGTTTGCCTTATCATGATCCAATTTGGAGCACTTGTGCAGTAAATTGATTAATTGACTGAAGAATTGCACAGTATGCTTTGGCTATCTCCAAAGCTGCTGGTCAGAGGTGGATATGTCCTTCTTTTAGCATTTCTCTGTCAAGAAATATCTTTACCAGTCGCTATAATATAGGTTTTATGCATGGTTGTTTTCTCACTTGTGCTTTCATTAGTGACTATTACGATTAGTGGATATGCAACTCCTCAGTATAATAAAATACATGACTTCAATATTTGTAATCAAATTTATAATTACGGATGTGTTTAGTACAAAATAAATATATTGGATAACTAATTTATAATTTGACTATTTTCATATTACTTTCATTTCAGTTTACTCCGACTATCTGAATGACCTCAGTAGAGATGGACATGCAACCCTGCATGCTGGAAATCCTATAGGAAATATAAGCTTCACACTGGTGGATGATTTAGCTAGTGAATCTCATGAGTATTTGTCTGCAAGTCTAGAAATATTAAACCCTACTGAGTCACATGCAACCTTGGCTCCTGCTTCAGCAGACATTATTATCTTGGGTGATGAAGGTAAATCTCTCATTACAACATTTTACCAAGTTAAGTGATCCTAACTCTAACTCAGAGTATTGCCAGACCAACCTCTCTCTGTAGATTATACTTTTTTCTTCGTGTCTATTTAGTTTAAGTTTGTTGTTTGTGTGCTAATAAAAAACTGACTATAGAGAACCTGTATGAAATCACCAATTATTAAAGCATGTTAAAATATGGAGATGTTGATGCCAAACTGGTCAAGCTGAGCCTTGAACTATTTTATATTTGGTAAAGATTGGCCAGTACACTGCCTTAGAGAATTCTATTTAGAGCCATGCAAATGTTGGTGTGCTATGATATGGTGATAAGTTGATTTGTGGTCAAAGGGGGGGAAGGAGAGGGGGTTAAGGATGAGTAAATCTCACAAACTAATTTTAGTTGTAATGTTACAAAAATAACTTCATTTCCTTCCTTCTAGTTCCTACTGTTGGATTCAATAAAAGAGAATATTTTGTGGATGAGTGTAACTGCAATGCAACCATGGAAGTTGGATTTGTATCTGATGGTGAAGTGTCTACAGTATCTCTTCTCATCTCTTTGTTAGCTGGAACTGCTAAGGGTGAGTTAATAACTATTTCTTATTTACTTTTGTGATTATTCATACAATTTGTAATTGCTATTAATTATGCATTGAGAGAAATGGTAGAAATCAGACTTAATAAGTAATTTGTACATGTATTCATGTTCTACGAAATAAATATCATATGATCCTATTATATATAGAACCATTCATAATATTCACATTCCAGTTTCCTCTGATTATCTGGATGACCTCAGTGGTGGTGGATTGGTAATTCTGAATGCTAGCAATCCTACTGTGAACATCTCCTTCTCGCTCATGGAAGATTTTATTGTTGAACGTCTTGAGACTTTGTCTGCAAACTTAAGCTGGTCAGATGATGCTCACCCACATGTGGTATTAGATCCTGCTCTAGCACTAATTTTTATTCAGGATAATGATGGTAAATTCATACATACTATTTCATTCTATGTAGCCAGTATGAAAAGAGTTTTGCCATTGACAACCAGTTGAAAATTAGATTGCCTTCATGTATCATTCCTTTCCAGTTCTGGATATATTTTAGTATTTAAATTCTATGCTAGTAGTAATAATTTAATATGATCAATTTATATAACTAAAGTGTTTCCAACATGGTGTCCTTCTCTGGGTCTATTATTGTGTGTGTGTGTGTGTATGTGCTTGTGAGGGAATGGAGGAGGGTACACGGGATCTGTATTTTATTCTTTTTCTTCTCCACGTGTACACTATTTGTTGCTTAAATTGAAGTACTCAATTAAAATTTAAAAAATCAGTTGTTTCACCTTGTCTAAATCGGCATTCAAGCAGACAAGTTTCAGCCGCTCATGATCACAACCCTGGAATAGTGCCCTACTACAGTTGTAGATCTAACTGTCACACTTGTCTAGGCTTGGTCCAAAGAAGGAAGTCCAGACATAAGAACTTGGTATTTGATTAGCTACTTGGGTTCATGAGCCACAGATGGGCTAGTTATACATAGTTGAATAGCTGCATAGTCAATAGACTCATACGAGAAAGATATAGCTAGATACAAATTACAGCCATGGATATGGCTGGTGGACAGATCTAGACTTGGTCCAAGGAAGGAAGTCTACAGTTGAAATTTTACCCAAATAGTTACAAAGTTTCTAGGAATCACTATTAGGCTAATAACTCAACTTTGAATATATGTCTTTAGTTTTATTTCTGCAGAACACTCAAGCACCATGAGAAAGCTATTGCTAACCACAGCTGTAGTTGTAGTGGCTACGATCATCTGTAGGCCCAAAGAAGACCGTCACAGATGAAAACTTCCAAAATTAGACATTTGTTTTATAAAGGACTTCTATAGCATACATAATATGACCATGGGCATACTAATTACAGGCATATATATATTTATCCATAGCCGTAAGGGAGTTAATTATTTGGATAAAATAGCAATAAATGTTGGCATGTTCTGTTTTCTATGGAGTTCAGTGTTAAATATAATTCGATATACATACAATAGAGCAAATTAAACCTTGCATTTGTGTATGTTGAATACAGAGTATGATTAAGGTTTAAAAATGACCGAGGAATGTTATATGACATATACGTAAATCAGATCAATAATAGACAACCTATCAAATTAAATATTTATAACTTACATTGAAAATTATTATCACAGAAATTGCGTATGGATTTGAAGAGACAAAGTATTTGGTAAATGAATCTGCAGACATCCTGGAAGTGTGTTGTAGTATAAACAATTATGAGGATGATATACAGATCACAGTTTCAATCACTGCAGAGATCAGTCTTCAAACTAGAACAGGAAGTGCAGGTATTAAGTAGTGGTAGCAAGGGAACCCTATAAAATGATCGCTCAAAGCTCTATTTTGTGATACATATTGACTTCATATATATAGCAGCCTCACTACAATATGTATTCTATAGGACAAAACCAAGACATTATTTGTCAAGGTTTTAGTGCACAATGATGAAGCTGATATATCATTTGCTGATCTATTATTAGGTTGCAGGGGAGTGGCAATATATATTGCACATGTAAAAGCTGGTTCCAATATGATGCTCACTGAGTTTTATTACATCTACCATCATTTTGTTGTATTATGAACTGGCAATCTTGACAATTTGATAAAACTGCACAGCATATTGAGGATCTTCTTCTATTCCAGTGGCAAGCATTGAGATCAGCCATATTTTAATTACTAAGTACCCACCCTTTCCCATTATATACATAGATTTATGGAGATTATATGTAAGTAATTTTGGAAGTCTAGTTAAGATTAAGCTTCTTTTGAAAAGATTTTAATTGATATTAAGGTGATGAATAGTATTTCATAGAACAAAATACCCTTCTTCCTGACTGGTCCCCCCTGGTCCATTCTATCCAGTGTAAAGTACGAACATAAGATTATGCTTGATAAAATAATGATATATATATATATATATAATGGCTACCAGCAATATCACCTTAAATACTGTAATTTTTGTATCATATTACTGCAGATAATAAAGACTTCGAGAAACCTCCTTTGACAACATTTAATTTGACAATATTCGATTTGGATCATGGTGACATTAACAGCCAGAGATTTTGTTGCAATATTACAATTATTAATGATGAAATTCGTGAAGATAATGAATCATTCACTCTTGAAATCTCTGCTCCATTAAGTAATGGAGTAACTGCCTCACCCAATGTCACAGTGATCTCCATTTTGGATGATGATGGTAAGAATTAGGAATTAGTAGGCATAGCAACCTTTTGAACCCTAAGCCCTTAAAGTCAGGCGGCCCCCCCACCTTCTGGGGTTCTGGCAGAAAAATCACTCAAAATGTAAACTTTGTTATAATATGTGATATTAACAGTGTTTATAACGTGTTACTTTGATGTGTACATGTTTAGGAAAGCCAGCATGATTTGCAGTCCATCCTGAGACCACTGGAACCCCTTTCCTGGACCTAGCATGATTCCTGCCTCTACTACTATGTCCTCTCTGTCTGCCTTGCCCTTGCCCACTAGCTGGCAGCACTTGACTGTCTTCTTCAATATCAGAGTCAGAACTTTGCTCCAATCCAAGTCACTACGTTTCCATTATCAGAACTTGACATATCTATTTCAAAAAAATTCGAGTTTTTGGGCAACCCCTGGTCCATTTTCATGAAAGTTGATGTAAATTTGCATTGCAAATTTAACACAAAAAAATTGTAAAACTAAGTAGAAAAATAGCAGTTTCAGTGCACAAAAATTTCATAAAATAAGCCTGATAATAAGTTATAGCACAGTGCTGGAATATGATATTTTAAAACAGGGAATCACCAGCCAGAAAACGGATACTCACCAGGTTTAATTGTGTATTGGTCGAAAAACCAGCTGCTTGGGTTCAAAGGGTTTTAACTTGAGGCGAGTGCAATTGATGAATTATAATATTTATATATATTATATAGATGCTGCAATTGGTTTCATTGATGCACCCTATTACTTTGGTGAGATTGATTCAAAAGGTTCTCTGCAATTTGGAGTGCTCTCTGGTGGCTTGCAGATAAATGTTTGTGTTCAATTTAACATATCACAAGGATCAACATCACGTAAGGAACAAATTATTGGTATTACAAATGTTTATTTAGTAGTAGTGCTCCAGTGGTTTGAGTGTTTCCCAATTTGATCACACCAAGTCACAGTTATGCATATGCTAATCAATGCTGATCTCCTTTTTGAATTTTTATGTATATGATTATTAAAAAAACAGGCTTGACATTAAAATCTCAACTCTCCAGGGCCACAGATAAATTTTATATGGGATTATCTGCAGCTGTGGGTAGGTGTTGACAAAGAGGATGCTGGATACCCAAATCAAGGAGCATAAAATTGCTTGCAGAAAGGGAGACCTTGAGAAGTCTGCTATTGCAGAGTATGCATGGAACTATTATGACCAAATCTTGCAGGAAAAGACCTCTGAGAAGATATAGAGCCAGCAAAAGAAGGGAGTTGCTTGCGATAGTGGTGCTGCATATGCACATTAGGGATCCTGTTTCAATTGAGACAAAAAAGCTGATTGAAAGAGATACCTTAAGTTTGAAACAAATTCTAAATGCCAATTATGTCATATTTGGTAACCACTGACAGAAATCTAGTTTGAACCAGGTCATTATAACAGTCAAAAATAATTAGGTGATTCCACCTTCATTTTTTTTAAATATAATTGAGCGGTATTTGATTTACAGACATTTTACAGGTTAAAGTAAAGTTTCAATGATGCAAGTTTAGAGGTGCACCAAAGTCATTTCTTAATATGCTATAATAATAGTTATATGCTATTTATTTTTAACTCCTTTTATTCATATTCATTGAAATAATTTAATAAATTACTTATAAAATAGCTACTGTGTTAAAATCATTATGTACTGACAACTATTTTTATATAAGTTGGTGATGGTTCATTTATTAACAAAACATTTGGTTGAATGTGTCCACACAAGTGAATATTATAATAAATTTTAATACAGATAGATACGTTGCAAATATCACCATAAAATTGATATTTTTCCTAACAGTTTCCCCATCTTCCCTCTCTCCCCATTCCACCCCCTCCCAATAAAAAAACATTCCATGATAACCAGGTTGATGTATACGCTAGTTCCCCTAATTTTTACTTTCACTTGAGTAGATAAATCTACATCATTCAATCTATCCTCATAAATTAGTTTTGATGAAGGATAATGGAGATGAACTCTACATCTTGAATGCTGATCAGCCATCCATCAATGTATCATTCACTCTAGTCAACGATAACATATATGAACTTACCGAGTTGGTGGTAGCATATTTAAGTTTCATAGGCAGCCATCCTCCTCGCGTGACTATTGCAAATGACAGTGCACAGATCTACATCTTGGATGATGAAGGTAATCAATATCATTTTGTGTAACACCACATGAGAAAGAATAAAATGCATGCTCATGTAATAATTATATTAATATCATTCACTTAAATTAATTATGTGGAAGTCAAGAAAACTGATGAATTCATATATACTCATTTTGTATATTAAAATCATTCACTTAAATAAATTATGACAGTTAAGAAAAGTCATTACATAAATGAATTCATGCTTGTGTTCTATATTAATATTATTCACTTAAATAAATAAACTATGGAAGTCAAGAAAACTCATTACCTAAATGAATTCATGCCCGTGTTGTATATTCACTGTAAATTATGACAGTCAAGTTGCCTAAATGAATTTAGAACCCAGGAATCAAAGCATATCATAATTAGAACATATCAGCATGTCAAAGCATTCAGTTTTTGTTCATTTTTTATCATCTATTCATACAATACAGTGTTGAGCATGCCTGTGTATTGGTGCCCTTGTTATCTCAATTTTAATTTCCAGTTTTAGATTTTAGATTTGAGCCAGATATGTACTCTGTCAGAGAAGTTGATGTAAATGTCAGTCTGAATGTGCAATTGTTCAGCGGCAATCTTGGATATATTGGGGTCATATTAAGGGCAAGTATTGCTAATGGTTCCTATTTTCATGGTAAGCAAGTTAATATCGCATGAATAAACAACTTTTAACTTGTAATCGATATAATTTGCAAACTACTCTTGCATGACTATTCTGCATGGATATTCTATTTAACATCGTTAGATGTTTTAAATTTTTATTTAGTATGGAGAGCAAAAGGGAATACATAAACAAAACTGATAGCCTCGAAATAATTATTATCACGATGTATTTTTTTGTAGAATTTACTTTTAAAGGAAATGATACATTGAAATTGGTAGAACTTCCCATAATATCGAATGAAATGGCAGAGATACCAAAGGATTTTAAAGTTCAATTGTCATTTATTAAGTTCACTAATGGACAAGCTGACAAATTTCAAGATAAGAGAAGAATTCTTCTAGATCATTATGCTCAAGTGGCCATTCGTCCATCTCTCCCATTACCAATTATCATTGGAGCAAGTTTAGGAGCAGTCACTTTGTTAATACTTGGTGCTATAATATATGTTCTCTATACATTGGTGGTCATTGTGAGGAGAAGGAGAAAGTTATCAGCTAATTATTCTCTGGAACATGAAAGTAACAGGTATGTGATGGAGGGTGAAATCAATGGCAACGTTTATATTAACATAAAGGCTGGTTGTTGAATACACTTATAGCATCAGTCAGCAAAAATCAACCTACTAAGTCACCTATACTTCAACATGTTGGTGGAAGATATGTCACACATTATGTGGAGCAAGAGCATTTAAAATGGTCTGGACAGGATGTGGGTATTTTTGCTATTTTATGTCATATTACATTACTCTCAGACTCCGTCCACTTTATTGGAAGAAATTAACTTGTTTTTTCAAGTTAATGCTTTGTGTTTTGTCTTTGATTATCAACTCATCAAATAATTATTTATGATAACCAGTAGAATAATAATTACTTTAGTGCGTAATTATTAGAACTGTGTTTGCTCCCTGTGGTGAATCTCAATAAAGCACATTTCATGTATAATGTTTCTGCCCTTTACATTGGGACAAAAAGTAATTAACGTTAATTGTTGACCTCTAGTACTTCTTCAAATGAATTTAGGTGCAAATTAGGTGCAAAGTTAAAAATAGATCATTTCTTTGGAAGTAGGTATTTCAAGGTGTAAAACTACTAAAGGTGGCTCCGATAATGAACTTGCCTATGTAGGATTTTTAGTATTTGCTCCTTGGTGGCAAGTGTGGCAATAAATATGTCTTAGGCTTCATCAGCATGAAGTAAAGGTCATTGTTATGATGAAAATCACCCAGAACAGATGCCTTCTATCCAAATTTCTCTCTAATAAGTGAAACTGGCTGGCCAATAAGCCTGACATACATTCATGCCGACTACAGCTATATACATTAGATTTTACTCTAGTGTTGAGGGTGATTATATAGAATTATACATTTGCATGCAAGACTACCTTAACTCAAAACCCTGAAGTGAAACTTGGCTATCTAATGATTGTGTTCATAATTGAAAGAATGGTCTGGCCAAAACCAGACTGGCTGTATTGATTGCTACCACTATGTGTGTATACTGCCTACGTAGATAGCAAGTCATTAATGGGTAAATTTTCATTTGCTTATCTGTGGATTTGCTTTTTGGGAATCAACCCAGACCAGTAGCTGCTGCTATGACTGTGGTTTGTAGCTGTCTTTCTATTGAAATTGAATAATGTAGCTAGCCCAGGCTGTGTCTGCTAGAAACTTAGTACCTAAAAGCATATCAATTTTCATCTGTGGGCTCACTTTGTTCAACAAGCCTAGACATGTAGCAGCTATAGCTACCACAGTTTTGGATCATAGCTATAGCCTACTCAAGCTCTGTCTTGAAAGAACAATTATGTAGTGTTGTTTAAGTAAGTACTTACTTGTAGCTAATCATGTAAGTTTTATTATGTAAGCTTGTTTTACCAGACGAAGCCTCTCCCATCAACTGCTGGAATACTGCAGCTATCTTAGCCATTACAACTTTGCATGGCAGAGATCACAGTATCGAAAAATTGCTATATGCTTATTTAACCTAATGCCTTACGTGTTAACAAGTATATTTATTGTTTAACTTTTAGCTTAAAAACAGACTTAGATAGATGGACAGGTTCACAAGTCAATGTTCGGTATTGTAGTTGGTTAGCTACAGCTTCAGGAACTCTCTGTAGTGAAAGTGTAAATAACTTCATGCTTTCCACCTTGTTGCATTTTTAGATCATGGATAGAGGAAATTACCTCAGGCTTACCTAATTACCTTTAATGGGTGACTGTATTTTACATATTTTGATTTGTGATTATTGAAATTGCCTTGATTAGAATTTCTGCATTCAAAGGGTTAATACTACAATGCATAGGTGTAGCCAATTCCCTGTAAGTATTAATCCACTAAGTCTAGATGTTGGGCTAGTATATGAATGTGGAGTCATTGCCAAAAACAACAGGAGAGTATGATACAAGGATGACACATTGTTAAGTCAGCCTGGTCCCTACCAGAGATAAAAATACTTACTCTTTCTTATAAGAGACATAGTTACAACTAGTATTTGAACTATTTCATTGCTATAAGTCTCTGCAGGTGCACACTCTTAGACTTCATTCACAAAACATATATTTTATAAGAAACTGTTACATGGTAAGGAAAACATTTTCTGCCACTCCAAGTAGAATATTTTATCTAAAGAAAATTGTCTGAAAAGATGCTTCCAGTTGGAAAGGATGAGAGCACAAAATAAAAAAGCAAGTTGAAAAATGACAGGTATATATCACTATTGCAGACATTGACCATTTCTTCTTGGCCTTGAATGCTGATTCTGTAATGACTTTTTCTGAGAAAATTTCTTCTGGAACCACTGTAAATCCCTTCGTTAATAAGAAAGCAGGAGGTCCTGGGTGGATTGCTTTCTATAACTTTTGTTGCAGATATAGAGCAATGTAACAATATTTAACTTTTATTTGCTTACTACCTTAAAGGCACAGGTTAATATTGAATATGAAAATGAGTGTCTAATATTTCCCCCCTCATGTTATTACTAGTTCATTATACAGAGTCAAACTTTAGAGATGTTTAAAAAAAACACAAGACTTTATAACTGAACAAATATAAATTTTGAAATGTAGCATTACATATTTTGAGTGAGAAACTTTATTGCAGCAATTATAATTTGGCATTAGCTTAATAGACTCTGACCCCTCAGCATCAACTTATTCCTAGAATATTCAATAACCATATATGAAGAAATATTCAAATATTAATAGATTGCAGTGTAAAAGAATTTTCTCAGAAAACTAGCGATCGGCCAGTTATGGAGAATTGTTAGGTGCTTGTTCATGCTTGACTCTCATCACTGTCAAATATTATTGCCTTATTCTCTGAATTACATGGCTACAAAAGAGAGTTTCTCTGTGCCATACTCAAGTGACGGAATAAGAATTTGCAGATTGAATGATGATTATTTCATTTCCAGGATCCATTTATTCACTAGTCATTTATACATAATATGACAGTCATTTTGATGTTACAAATAAAAAGGCAGTTAATAAATAGCTAAGGCATCATATAAAAATAATATGATCGGAAGCTAATGCTTGGCATGGTGGTTCAGCTGGCAACACAATGCATTCCACTCATTTCTGACACTCAACATTGTTTAGAATTAATTTTAAATATATATTCATACATGCACTTTTTATATTGTTACATGATAATGAATATGATAGCAGACATATACAGAGTGCACCTTAGGTCCACATTGTGAATTGCACACAAGATAATTGTTAGGGAGGTTGCATCTAACCCTACATCACTAGAAAATCCCTGAAATAGCAAGGTTTAGTGTCTCTAAAAAAAATAACACACCAAAAATTAGGTAGCTAGTTGCCATAATAACAGCTATACCTGAAGGAAGCAAATGATTTACAATAACTAATATCGTTTCCCGTATGCAGCATTGTTAGCTGATGGTCACTATAGTATTTGGCCCTAAAACAACATTCTTGTGAAATAAATTTACTTGAAAGTGTTTTCTTCACTTTTATTGGGACTAAAACTGATTTAACTCTCAATTAATGGTGAATTATCTTGCTGTTTCTTCATCATAAATTCAGGTGCTCAGGTGGTCTGAAATATTAAAATATCGGCATTAAAAAGTAATAAAAAATTAAGTTCAGTTTTGGATAGATACTATCAAAAAGGAGGACGGGATAAAAGAAAAACGACTACAAAAAAACGACGATTTTGAAATGAGAAAATCAGTTTCAATTTACATACCCAACCAATTCATACCCAACCAATTAATACTGAAACTCTACAATATCAATTATTAACTGAATACTTGGTGCTCTATTTCAAAGCTCTTTAAGGCTGGAGTGGTTAAGAGATCTTTTTATCATCTGCCATCATTTATCCTAAACAGTAGATTGCAAAATTACAGACATAGTCTTGTATACATGAGCTGGAGCCAATTAAACAACTTCATTTATATTTAGACTTTTTTCTGGGAAAATTGCAAAATCAAAGTATCACAAAATTAACATTGAGTACCAAATACAATTTAATGTCCCAATTGTCTGAATCATATATAGAAATAACCTTTTTCTTGTTCTAGATCCTCATCCTTCTTCAATCGATCAGGTATAGAATTTTCAATTGGTAGATTATCATAATAATGTCTAAATTTTCCCTTATATTTAGATGAGGCAGCAGAATTAAAGGCACATACAGTGCAAAGTTCATTTAAGCTGAACATTTCTAAGCATCTTATGATTAACTCCTGCAACTTGAAGATAAATGAAACTGTGGGACAAGGTAGGTTCTGTCTCTGTATAAATATTGAAATTGTTTACCTTACTAATATCCTACAGGCGAGATAAAAAGACTTTCTCTCGATAATCAACTTATATTTACTCAATCAGCATTTCGCCTAGATACCCCAGCCTTCATCAGCTGGAGCATCTACCTGAAATGTTTAGTAAGTAAATTTAAGTTGATTATCCAGAAGATTGTTATATCCTACAGGTTGTAATATAAGTGTTAGGCGACTTTCTACTATGTGTGGTTCATAAAGTAGAAACCATTCTTTACCAAATGTATTTTTTTATTCAAGTCCTATCCCCAAAGTGTCCTTTGTTTGGAGATTCCACTACGGTTTCTTGAGACTAGGTATAGATAAGGCATTTCAAGCCACAATATTCAAGTTATTGGACTAAACTTCATATGCATAAGGTTATCTGTGTGAGTGTTAATTATAGTCTTTTCATAATATTCTCTTCATATTCAAATTTTAATTCCTGCCTCCTCTTTACTCTGACCAGGTCAGTATGGAATTGTTTACAGAGGGCGGCTATCTAAAGGATTCACCAAGGGGCTCTCTGAAGTAGTAGCTGTGAAAACACTAAAAGGTTTGTTGAAACTGTTCTTGCTGAACTTTACTAATTTCCAAAATAGGTTTTCTTGATAAAACACTGGTGAGAGGTCTGTTAGAAGAGTGTTCTAGAATGTCTACATTTGACCACCCTAATGTTCTCACTCTCATTGGGGTCTGCATGGATGGAGGTCCTATTCCCTACATTGTCATGCCCTTCATGCTCAATGGCAGCCTCGATACTTACCTGACAAAAATGAGGAACGAATTCCATTTTTCAATCAACTCAGAGATGGATCTCAAAATTGTAAGTGATGATGAAATATATCATTCTTGCATAATATATTGATCTCTAAAATTTCCTCCAATAATAGGGGCATGCTTCCTGTAAGCTTATGGATTTCTGTCTTCAAATAGCTAACGGGATGGAGTATTTGACAAATAAAATGATCATTCACAGAGACTTGGCTGCTAGAAACTGCATGTGAGTTGCAAACTATAGTTTTATCCATATAGCATTTTTTTGGACTGAAATTTTCCTGTAGCACCAACAGGGAATGGTTAGAGTACATTTTTTCAATTCACCTGGTAAAACTAGCAGCATTGTGATACATTCACATTGCACCACATGGACAGTTACATCCATCACAGTGGAAACTAACAAACAACACACAATTGGTCAATGTATTGATACCACAGCCATATGTGAGCACTTTAGTTATGCCTAAACACTTGACACTGTTATACTTTTGGAATATCTTATCTGTTTCCTTGTCTTCTACATACTCAAAAACCACCAGAAATAGCCCCAACACCTACATATAATGTATATTCTGAATCAGCATGAATAGGTGATGGTTATAAGTGATTTTTGGGGGAAAATGACTCCTAGATCCTGGAAACAATTGTCTGCAAGATGGTATGGCACTTGCAATCATCAGCTATTTTGTGAAGTGAAATGTTAATGCAAACGCTTTTACATTTTCAATGATAGCTCACAATTTACACAACATGGCAGCATTACCAGTGAAATACACTAGCTAAGTTAGAGCTCGCATTATGCAAGTATGTTTATTAGTAAAATGGAGAAAAATACAGAGGAAGAGAGTCATCCTCAGTGGCTGCAATTAACACGAGGCTGCCTCTAGCCGTACTTTATTAGAAAAACTCTTTAGTTATTTGCATCAGTTGCTATTCTATGCCATCAGAAATATATCAATTATAAAAGTCATATAAATAATGTGATTGTAATAAATCAGGTACCTTTCCTTTCTGCACCTTTAGTGTGTGTACTCACAATATATAGATAATACTATAATGAATTCTCAACCAACTGTCACTTGACATTGTAGATTATATTGACTTTCTCAACAAGCAACTTAAATTTGGTTCTTGAACTTTCTCCTAGATGCTTTAGTTCATCAGGTAGCTATATTATATAATGAGATGCTATGACTCATATGAGGTTGATATGTAGCCACCTATCCACCCTGTGATGAGAACCACACCCAGGAGCTGTGTGTTTGCATGACAGGATATGGCAGCAATGAAAGGAGGGAAGAAACATATAAATATAAATAAATAAATATATATAAATAAATATAAATAAGTACAAATAAATATATATATATAAATATAACAAAATATAGATAAATATAAATAAATAATGTGATTGTAATAAATCAAATTAAGAAAGAAGAAAAATATTTAACAGCAGATGAAATAAATAATTGGATGCTTAACTTTTTAAGATAAAACTTGATAATCTAGTACTTCTAACAAACCACTTACAAAACAGATTAAGCAAACAATAGTAAATAAATAAATATATAAAGAATAATAAATAAAATAATAGAGAAACAAAACAAAAAAATTAATTAAAAAATAAAATAAAAATCTCTCAATGAACTTCAGTTAACATAATAACATTATAATCACCTTCTCAATAATCAACTTCAAATTTTATTCACTCAACATTTTGACTAGATGCTTTATCAGGAAGACTAGAGCATCTAGTCGAAACATCAAGTGAATAAAATTTGAAGTTGATTATTGAGAAGATTATTTTTAAATAAATAGCTTATGATCAAAATTTAAGCTCTCTTGAGAGTGATCCAAAATCGGCATAAGTTCATTCCACAATACGTAAAGGACAGTCCACATTCTGGTGCCAGGGTGATGTATATATACACTAGCAGTTTCATTTGTCTCTATGACTGATCTAATATTTTTAATCCTCCACGAGGTAAGATGTCCATTGTCCTGTGCATTATTCTTGATGAATGATACAGCTTCTAGCTGAAACATTGAAAAGTAAATAAAATCAAAAAAAAGTTGATAGTTTATAATATCGAGAGAAAATCATTCTTGATATATTTTAAATCAAAAGAATTTGCAAAACTTTAGCTTATATTGACTCTTCACTGTTTACAGTGAGGGGAGGTGGGGTGAGAAGATGATGTGAAATATCCCTCAGGTTTCCACCAACTGAGCCATAATTTAATAAATCCAAAATTGTAAGGTAAATTATCTCAGAAAATAATTGGGAAAGTTCCATAGAAATCTAGGTGCTCTAATGGATGCTTAAAACATTCATCTCTCCCCCCCCCCCCCCCCCCCCCCCCCCAATTTTTTTAAAAATAATGCACCAACTCCAAGCCCTGCAAAACCAAATAACAACATCAAAAATGTATGACACATGTAACACAATGTTACTAACTGTATTTGGTACTGATAGCAGATATACAATCTTCATTCCGATGCAAGTGTACTTAGCTACTTGCTCAAAGAAGAAGACTTCTTTGAGAGTACCAAAAAGAGCCTGCATCAACAAAGAAAAATCAAGTTTGGCTGCATCTGTCTGCATTCCAGTAGAAAAACATAGCAGTTCCTCATATCTCAAAGAATTCTCAGTTGACAACGAAATTACAATGATCTTCTCAATAATCAACTTGAAATTTACTCTCTCGATGTTTCACCTAGATGCTCTAGCCTTGATCAGGAGTAATGGAATAATTCCTGGTGAAGATCGATCAGCTTGAGCTGGTCCAATGTCCGCAGGATTTGCTCAATGGACAGTACCCAATCAGAATGCTCTGTTGGAAGTGCGGCCTTGAGAACAAGTGTGCTCTCCGAGGTGTCCACCTGGATCGAGTACTCCGCCCCCTCCCGCATCTCTCTCGGGTTGTGCACTTTCACCTGCCGACTAGAGCATCTTGTCAAAATGTTGAAGATTAAAATTCAATTTGATTATTGGGCATTAAAATTACATCATCATCTGCTTCCACAAAAATAAAACAGCCAAAAAAGTTAATAGCCACATATCTGGCTGTAGTGAAGGAGACATTATGATTTATAACATGCAAAAACTCAAAAACAAATTCATTGCCGGAACTACTAGATGTAAGAAGGTCGTGTTCCTAGTTAAAAACTAAAATGACCACTAACTTGGCCAAAATGCTAGATAGATAGAGAAGTAAAACAATTTTTCTATTTTTTCCTCTCACTAGAGTAGTTAGCATTCTGACAGCACTTAACTTAATAGAGCACTTAAGCAAACATATTGTTGACTTGGTTGTTACTTTGTCTCGTGATGTTAAATAGTTTGAGATAAAGGATTATTATAAAATAAGGCATGCATGCACCAGAATTCTTTTTGATGTCATTCATCCCAAAAATGCTATTTCATGGCTGTTTCCATGTAGACCTCTGTTCCATTCATAAGTAGATAACTATTTGTATATTATTGATGTCATGATTCATAATGCACTATTAATGTAGTGTGCCTCCCACCCTGAATGAAAGCTGCTTTCAAGTGCTCTTAGCATACTCCTCTCGTAGCCATACACATTTCTATTTCAGAATTTGCCAACTTATTTGCAGGGCATCAGGCATTGTTTTTCACAGCAATCTCCCACCAATCTCAGCTAAAGGGAAGTCCATGCTGAAGCTGACAAGAATTTGTTAAACGAATAGTTTTCACTCTTATCACTATTTAATGTCTCTAGTATATATGTTCCATCCAATCTATGAATTCATAGATTGTGCTGCACAATCTATGAATGCCAATCTATTGCCTGCCAATCAATACACTTCAAAACATGGTAGCATATTTACACCCTTTGCAACAGATTCATAGATTGGATGGAACATATCGACCAATACTTATTATCAACTAGTTATACTGAGCTAGTATGCAAGACAAATATCCAAACCCACCCACCCAATATGGGATAGTCAACGGGAATTTACAATGCCCGCACTACTCCCACAAAAAGAGAGGAGCTGTTTGTGAGGCAAGTTTCTCTACATTTGGGGACTATAGCAGTTGTGCGAGTGTTCGTGGGTATTACAAACTGTGCATTATATATTTTTTGACAGAGCAATATTCTTCAAATATCTTCCTTTTTTTTTACACTTGCCATGTCACTAGTTCTTTATCTGCCAAGTCCATGTGGAACTTTTTCTCAGTATCACTTTTTTTACATCATTACAGTTGCAATCATCACTTTCTCTGTGTTTCTCTGTTGCAAAGGGTGTTACTATGCTACCCTGTTTTGAAGTGTATTGATTGGCAGGCAATAGATTGGGCAGATTCATAGATTGGATGGAACATATATACTTCCGTCTTTATCACATCTTTCCTCTAACCTTCATATATACGCAATTATTAAGCCAGTTCTTTCCATCCATAGAGTACTTGATAATGGTTAATGCATCACAAAAATGGTGTATACCACCAGAGTATGCTGAGTGACATTCCATCATCCTTTCTTGTCTACTCCGTGTAGCACATTCTAGCTTAGCTGTGAAGCCAGTTCTCTTTCATCTGACTTCAAATCTGCTGCTTAGGTATACCTAAGAGATACATATCTCACAATGGATGGACATTGAAAGATCTTCCTCCTCGGATAGGATGCTGTAAATAATATAAAGGAACAGGAGTTGTGACATGTATTTCTTAACAATACTTTTCATATTACTGCATGTAACTCGGCCTGATCCCAAACATTTGTTTCCATTTGATGTGTAGCTAATGAATACTATTTTAACTTGTTATCTCTTGAATGGGACATATTCTAGGGTTGACTTCCACCTTGTGGTTAAAGTCTCTGATTTTGGTCTTTCTGAATCAATCAACCCATCCAAGGACTACTTCAGACAGCTGGAAAAGGGTGTAAAGCTACCTTTTAAGTGGATGGCTCCAGAAAGTTTAGGAGATGGGATATTCTCTGAGAAAACTGATGTGGTATGTCTGTAAAAGAGTATTTATTTTAACATCTGGTGTACTTACACTAGTGGTAATGCAGTTCTACTATTATCAAACAGCATAAATAATTGCATTGGGCTGTGATGTATTATATTTTATGTGATAATATAGTGGTCCTATGGTGTGACCTGCTGGGAATTGTTCAGTGCTGGAAAGAGCCCCTATGCTGGAATCAATGCAACAGATGTGTTTCCTATGCTGGAGAATGGATATAGAATGGATAAGCCTAATAATGCAGCATGCTCTGATATAATGTGAGCAAGTACATTCGTTATCATAAGTAGTATAATTTATTCAAACTAGAAGGCGACCTTTTGCTGACCTGTGCAACATAATGCCAGTGTATTGTATTGCATTCATTTCTTCAACATCCATGTTGAAGGCTGAAGTGTTCAGTTCAAATTTGGAATATATTTGATTAGAAAGCTTTTGAGGCTTTCATCTCTGACCTTGTCGATATACACGTACATCAATCACTCATTTTTCCCCCTAATGAAAATCTAGGTAGCACTACTCGCCTGCACCTTATGAGACTTTTTGACATTTGATAGCAATTGTTACTTAAAAACTCGTAAACGGTCATAGAGCCTTGTGGTTATTGGTTCATAGCCATTATCCAATCAGAATGCAATTACACTTTTTTCCTCGATAGCAGTGAAAAAGTGTTACAATGTTTGATATGCTATAATTTGGCACTAATAAGCATGGATAAGCCACATTGGCAAGTTAACCATGCTATTCTTTATCCGAGAAATGAAACCATTTAAAAAATATTGAAAATGTCATAACATGATTTTTGGTAATTATGCCTCATGCAATTTTGTTGCCATCCCCTACATTGATCATGTTTTTATACTATTTGACTACAAACTCATATCATCCTATATAGCAATTTAATTAAACCAGAATTGAGACTATTTGAGCTGGGTTTGATCCATTAAATTTTGTCAGCATATAACACAAGAATCTTATCAAGCCAATCAATTATTCACACAGTACATTATTTTACCATACAACCAACAATGTTCCATTGAATTCAGGTTTAGTGAAGTTATACTGAAGTGTTGGGAGCTGAAACCAGAGAACAGGCCTAATTTCAGGGATTTGGTTGCTCTTATTTCATTGCTCTTGGAAGCCAATGCTGAATACACAAGTTTCAGTCAACGCACTATTCCAGAGCAGTTTACTGCAACTGGCAATGCAGAAACCATTGAGATGACTGCTGTAGACTGTGGAGACATCGATACCTTACAGGTGATGGAAAGTACAGCTATCGACAAGGATACTGGATACGTGACTGCTAAATGCTCATCAGTTTAAAGCTACTTCTATTCTGATTTTACTTGCAATAATGTTTGGACTATTATATATAAAAAGAGCTAGTCTTTATCTTAGTTTAGTTATGATTACAATGTATCTGTCCAAATTTGTATAAATATGCTACTGATGGTCTTGTATAATAAATATTTTCACATTGTTGATTCATATAATTATATATATATATATAATAATTATATATAATATATATTATTTCACCGAGACATTTCTCTGTGAATTTTTTTAATTATGATAATGTCACCATGGCATCAACAGAGAGCAAAGCTAAAGCAGTTCAACTGCCAAAACTGAAAAATAATATATGGTGGGTTAGTTAGGAAACCCAGCCCCCTTTCTTGACTCTGCCTATTATTAATATTTTATGGAGGAATTGATTCTGTCTAGCAAGTCCAATCTGCATAATTATTTGTTCTGAGTGAGCATGAATCAAATCTTCTGCAAATTAAAGGCTGCCCATTATCACAAGGTCTGGACGATACCAATGAATGGTAATAAATAAGGTGAGTGTCATTTACACATGCTGAATGTTATTCCATCCTAGATTGTGTTATGGTAATGCAATAATGAAGGAATGGATGAGTAATAGAGAGAACCAAGACAGAGTCTTGACATGAGCAGCTATGCTATTATTAGTTGAGTGAGAGTGGGGGATAAATTAATAGACAAAAGAACTTGCTTTGTAAATTTTTCTTGAGAGGTTTGGAGGGAGGTAGCTACTTCCCTGGAATTTTAGCATTCTACGTTCCCTTAGATAATAGTTTTTACCACAAAACTACAAAACAGCAAGAATTTTAGTTAGCATTGGGAGGGGAAGAATTATATTAATAACTTGATATTGATGGCATAGATATCAGGATTCTGTAGTAGAAAATGTATTACCTTTGAGATGTTTTGGCCACTAAAAGTTTGCGATTCAACTATATAGCATGATAGGACTTCATCTAGAACTACAATTCCATGGGACATACATGCATACAAACTTCTTTTACAGTCTATATTCAGCACACCAGCCAATGCTGTGAGTAAAAAAGCTGCTATTTTGGATGAAGGAATCCTGCTTTTTAATAGTAAACATTCATTTGGTAATGCATACATTCCAACCTGGATGATTATACTTGGTCCTAAACTTTTAAAAGATCATCCTAACTCTCAGTAACTGACTGACCATTCACTTTTTCGCTGTAAACAACTGTTGCTATAAAGGCTTGGTCAAAAAAAATTCTGGTTAAGCACAGACTTGGATGCTTTTGTTGAATCTCATTCCATTTAGTGAGTGGTTTGTATTATAATATCAAATCACTGTAAATGAAAATGGTAGCATAGTATTGTATGGTTTAGCTACATGGTTATACCAATTCTTGTTTTCATACTTTTTTCAAATCCAATGTACTATATATATAGCCAGAGCAGTTAATGGTCAATCACAAGGTTTGACATGCCCAGCTGAACTAATCTTGGATAGCCAGAAGATTAGCCAAGTGTTATACTTGCAAAGAGTGCAGACAACTGACCACCAAGGTTTGTTTTTCCACCTCACACTCTATAACAGAGTGCTCTTGAAATTAGCGACACATAGTTCTTTTTTTATAGACTAACTTTGGTGTTGTTAGATTAAACATACAAACAAAATGAAGCCAGCCATTTTGCTGCTTGGTGCTAAAATAAATAACATCTTGCAAAATAAATGCATCCTGTTTTGGGATACACTGGGCCTAGCATAGCATTTTTGGTTAGAGGTCTAGTAACCCGAGATTAAGGGCAAGCATTTTATGGGATTGAGCACTGGCAGAGCTTAGATCTGTTGTTCTGTCTGACCATCCAATTAACCACTTCAGTGCTAAGGTTAGTAGCTATAGAGCGTCATTGATCTTGTTAGCTAGCTAACAATTTCTTTTCTGTTTATAGCTAAACTTTTTCTATGGCAAATTTACTTAGTGCTGAATGCTGTAGAGTTGCTTCTGAGCCTTAGAAATGTTTAGACTGGCAGAAGTCCTCTCGAATATGTGTACTTAGATTTTAGATTGTGGTAAAATGAATCATTTCACAGGGAATCGCTCCCAAAATAGCAAGTAGGCCTCTGTGCACATTGTGCTGACCCAGTAGTTTGCCATTAATGTTCATTTTGGCTTTATTATGGAAATGATGATGACTGCATCCTGCACTGACCCAAGAGGAAAACTGTGTGTGTGTGTGGTGTGCATGTGTGTGTGTGTGGTCCTAATGTATAAAGAGAGAGGGGAGGCACATGAATGAGGGCTTGGACTGGAATTACAACCAGCATAACTCAATCAGCAGACAAAACTTGGCTACGTCTATCTAAGTCTTTGAGATAGTTTATGCTATCATGTCTAGCAAGATAATCCATCTAGCTTAAAATTAAGTGTTCAAAACCAATAATAACTGTAATATATTTTTTATTGCCTTCATTGCTAATGATTTATGCTAAGCCTGTTAAGGCCACCATATATACTACAGCACAGTGTGAGACTATGTAACAGTAACTAACACTAAGATATTATCTATAGTACTTAATTAATAATAATATCCATAATACTAATAGTTATGAGTGTTCCGCTGCTCAAGGAAGGGGGAGTGGAGGGGACCAAACATCATTCCTCAGCTTGCCATACAACAGTTCCTTTCTCCTCTGCCACCACTTCGCTACCCAATACATTACACACTCACCCACCTCCTCCATCACTGCCCACTTACTCCCTCCACACCTTTCCCCAGCAGCAATGCCACCTACCCACACTTCTATATTCATCCAGCCACTGTCCAGCCCCTACAATTCTGCGCACCTCATCCACCAGTACCGATGAACCCCTCTCAAATTCTTCACACATTACCAAGAAGTATCCACATCCTCCCCTGTTCCACTATCACATATGATACACCTCTCATCCCTAACTATCCAACATCTTTTCTTATCCTCTAACAACCCAGTCCTCAGTCTAAATTGCCACTGCACACCTTCCTGACATGCATGGACCTCACATATGTCTCCACCCCTACACCATTCTTTGCAACTTCAGCGTACTCTTGCTGTTTACTTCCTCCTCCCAATCCTTCTCATTTCTCCTCATTTCTCACCTTCATTTCCCCTTCCACTTACATAATTACCCAACCTCGTTGTTTAGCTCATATTTTCTCCTCAAGATCTCATATTCTTCCACACCATCCGATTCCTCCATCCTCTGTTTACAACTACTTTTACCAATCTGCTCTGTTCCAATACCTCTAATCTCTTACCAAACAAAACCTTTAGCTCTTCCCTCCTCTCCTCTAGCTTCCTCCAACAACCCCATATCTCCCCGCCACTCCTGCTACTGTACTACTTGCCCCCAATAATCTCCTACCCTTACTCATCTGTGCTGACTCCAACTTCTTGCAAGCATTATTTCCTCCTGTCCAATACACTTCGGCTGCATACTCCAAACTAGGTCTCTCGCGAAGCTCCCACACCATTTTCCTCCGTCTGCTTCCACCTGCCCATTCACTCTACTCATCCATGTCACCTTTCCAACCCACTCTTCTGCCTACTTTGCCATCTTCTCTAACTGAACATTATCCCTTAGCTTCCTATCAAACAACACTCCCAGGTGCTCGGTTTGTTTGACCTCTTCCAATATCTCTTCACCAATCCTCCAATTCACTCCTGCTTCCTTCTTCCTACTACCATGATCTTGCTCAACTTTCCATTAAACTTCATCTTCCTCCTTAACACATAAGCCTGTACCACATCCAACATAGCTTGTTGCAGGTCCACCCCTGAGTCCGCAAGAAGAACAACATCATCTGCATACAAAAGTGCCCCTTGCCAAGAGCTTTCCACATTGATTCCTAGCTCAGCTCTCTCCAACTCCTCTGCCATTCCCATCAAATAAATATTGAAAAGAAATGGAGACAAAGGACATTCCTGCCTAAGTCCATTCCCAGAGAACCCCCTTAACCCCCTTCTGTTCAATATCACTATCGTCTCCACCCCACTATACAATTCTACACATGTCCTCAGAAGTTTTCTCCTCTACTCCACACTGCCTCAACTTGTGCACAGTCCCTCCCTGCACACACTGCCATATGCCTTGCTGCTGCTTTCCCACAAAACTCTTTAATTTTACCATCTGCTCTTATGGGTTGTGAATATTATAATGCCCAACTGGAAGAAATTTTGGACTTGACTGCCTGTGGGGGTCAACCCATAAGAGCAGAATGGTAAAATTAAAGAGTTTTGTGGGAAGGCAGCAGAGGTGACACAGATACCACAAAGCAAAGACGGCTTCAAACTCCCTTTGCATTCTAACCTCACAATCATATTTGCTCCAGGAGTTTCCTTCTCTTTCACTTCCATAATTAGAGGCTACCACGTGTATCATAGTATATAAAAAGAGCCATCCCGTTCTTGTCAAGCTAAACAGGGTCCATGATGTACAATGCATTTTGTCACAAAGGGCAATGCTACGATCCACGCCCCATATCTCGGTGAAGCCTCATATGTCTCCAGATGAAGCTAGAAATGAATCAATCTTGCTCCGCAAACGTAGGGCTCTTATTGCCTCTGGAACTGATTCCAAAGTGATCAAGCTAAGAGGTAATAAGCTCTATGTCAACACTCAATCCTGGGTGAAACAATTGATTTCTCATTTGTACCTAGAGCACCATGAGAATCCAACTATCATCCAAACTCAGGTTCCCTCAGACAATCAGCCCACCCCTTCATCTTCTCTGTCTTTTGAACACTCAATGTGTCTGCCAGGAAGCTCTGAAATTAATGTAGACCAAAAAAAGGTCTCCTGCAGGTGATCCTCACCTACCCTTACCAAATTCCCCTTCTCTTGCACGCAGGGGTTTGCGCTATCCAACAACCCCCTCAAATGACATCAGGGGTGCACTACTATACTCTTTTTTGTATGGAATGCTCGCAGCCTTAATAACAGCTATTTCAATCCCTAGTTTATATATACAATGAATTTTGATATTATAGCAGTTACTGAAACATAGCTCTCTAGCTCTACTTTTGACAAAGGAACTTCTACCTAATGGTTTCTATATATATCGCGGAGATAGAGTCTGTGTGGGTGGTGGTGCCCTGATCACCGCATCAAACTCTCGCCTTACATTTACCCACCCTGACATAGAATTAATCATCATTTAAATATCTCCTGCTCTTTTATTTGTCGCATGTTTGTATCTCCCACCAATAAGGACAAAACTCAATCTTACAGCGGTGACAGAAGCTCTAAAGCGCCTCCCCCAGAACGCTCAAATCCTCCTATATAGTTGATATGCCACTCATGATAGACTGGCAGGGTTTCATACAGGGGGGTAAGCCCTGGGATATCCCCCCGTCCCCCCCAAAAACAACGATTTATCCGCCCCCACCCCCTTCGCCCCACGAACAAAAATTTAAATTAATGAAATTTCTATGTAATACATTACAGTAACGGGAAAAAAGAGAAGTACAGAGAAGGGAACGTAGAAGCAATAGCTAATTCAAAGATGATCAACAGTAATAAAATTATAACAATTATGCATGAACAATTTATTAATATATAAGCGAAGATATACAATAATGTATGGTGAAAATTACAATACAGTGAGTTCAGTAGTAGTAAAATACATCTATTTTTCTGTTTAAAAATGTCGAGAATTGCATTAAAGTCTGTTGGATCCAGACTGCCAACACAGCACATCATCAGCCCTGACGTACAAGCAGGAGCCTGCAGCAGAGTCTATCAACACCTCAAGACTTCAAACAAGACTGGCTCACAACAGTAGAAGTGTGAACCTCGCATTTCTAGAACATTCTTTAGACTTATCATCTCATTGGTCAGACATTACATCCATCGAGAATTACTGTATCATAAATGACCATATATAGTCATTTTGATCAGGGTCCGGGCTGAAGGGTATTTAAGCCCAAGGCTTAGGATCCTGGCCAGAACTACTGGGTACTGTAAGCTGAATGCAGTGATCATAATATTTCTTGTCTACATTTTGTCCACAAGTTATCCCCTTGCTCCCTTTCCCTAGATTCAGACCAGTGCCCGACCGTTCCAACCTAACATCGGTCAATGGAGGACCCTCTATACTAAATTTCATTAAATGTAGGTTCGAGTCAGATAGACGACTGCGTAGGCGCAACTTCATTTGACTAAAGGAACGCTCTACTGTTGCTGTGCCAACAGGAAGTGCCATTGTCAATAGCTTCCACGTCTCAGGGAAAATTCCTCCGTACGTATGTGTCTTGTTCATCTCGTCCTGCATGCTAGGAGATACCGACTCTTCTTTACGTTCCATTATTTCCACTAGCAAAGCCCGTCTAAATATCTTCCACTCTGAAAGAAGCTCATCACCATCAGGCAATGGAGGTGAGGTGTAAGTCGGCCCCGTATACTCAACCTCTGCCATAGAACTCGGCAAGAATCTTGATTTGCTCGCTGCCGTATGATGGTAAGGATGCTTCAGTGGGTAGTAGGGACGGACTGAATATGGACATGGCAGTAACAATCTTCACAGCTTTATAAGTAAATCGACTCTTAATATTTAGAAGAAGGGAATCGATGTATGGAATTGCAACTAGAGTTCGATACTCGGCTGTGGTTGTGATAGAAGACCAACGGCTTCGTGCAGATCCATGTGTGCCGAGTGTTATATCGTGTTTTTCCTTGCAGATATATTTCAGACTCGACTGAACCCAACCACTCACTTCTTTCGTCCTTTAGATGCTCGAGTTGATCCATCGCATTTTTCAGAAGTACCGGTAACCCGAGTAGCTTTCTTTGCATCGTAACATTCATCCTTGCCAGGATATCCAGAACTTCTGACAGGAACTCAATACTATATAGCAACTCCAGTGTATAGCAAGGAGAGTACCAATACCATATGCTTCAGCATCACCTGATGTCTCATACAGCTGTTGTAGGGTGACGATAAGGGCAGGAAGCTCTCGGTAAATAGCCCGTACACAGCGTTTGTGTGAGAGCCATCTGGTATCACTAGGCTTCACAATCTTAAGCTCAGGTAACTTGAGGATAGATTGGACTGCTTTGAGAGATTCTGCTTTCTTGGGTGAGTAGAAGAAGAGCTTCCATATATTTCCCATAGTTCCAAACATCTTCTTGATCTCTGGAACACTGTTAGCAGCTTATGCTTGCTAGTTGAAGCCTGTAGCAGGCACAGTGGATGTAAAAGGAATGTGCAGCTAGAGTTCGCATCCTTTTTTGAACTCCATGCATTCCCCGGCAAAGGTGTCTGCTCCATCATAACCTTGGCCTATTAGTTTACGATAGTCCAGGTTCTTCGACTCAAGGAAGGAGCTGATTGCATCTGAAATGGTAGCAGCATCTTGGGCACATGTGGACTGTAAGGAAGTGCTCCTCTTGTTTTCCATTTACAATCCACTGACAACAGTTGGACAGCTCTTCTGTAGTACTAATATCTACACACTCATCAGCTAACACAGAGAGATAGGCTTGATTTTAAGCTCTCAATTAGCTTCCTATCTAGCCAGCTATTGATTGCCTCTAAAAGCATCACTGCAGAAAAGTTGGATGTGTACTGAGCATTTTGTGGCCCCTCTTTGACATGTTTCTGGAGAAGTTCATCTCCATTTGCAATTTGCAACTGGACCAGGGGATCGAATGTGGTTGTAAGGGGCAGGCGATTTTTGGCAAGAAAATATATCGATCTCAAAAGCTTAAGCACTATGTTTCTGTTCTTTGCTCTCAGCCTCCTTAGTGGCTGCTGAACATTGCAGTTGTAGGACACTCTGCTCCTTTCCTTGTTCTGCCATTCGAGCATGGATAACAGCATCTCTGTGCCATTTTGACTGGCTGTGTTCCTTGAGTTGTTGAGTAATGTGACTCCAATCCTGAATTCCCCGAGTGGTCCATGCATCCCTCGCTGTAGATGGTGCATTTCCTCGCTTCTGGCAGAGCTTGCAGAACATGCCCTGCTAAGACAGCTTAGGATCATCGCAGTGTACACCCAAGGATATTTCTACTCCCACTCCTTCTTGTAGCTGAGCCTGGCTTTGTAGAGTTTCCTCTTCTGTGCTTTGGAACACACTGATCTACTTATATGTACTGATGCTTCGGAATTGGTGGAAGTCAAGGCATCACTAGTCGACGTAGTTGGGACTACATCTTCGTCCTCCTCAGAATCTCTACTAGACCCAGCACGTACTCGCTTTCAGGTAAAAAAGTTCCTGAGGTCCATTTGTGTAGGTTTGTATATCTCTGGGTCGTATTTAGTTGCAGAATGCTGCTAGCTGAAGCATTTTCTCTTTATATACAAAAATGTGAATAAATCTAGAAAATTCTGTGTCACAGTTCAATCATGTGTTAATCTAGAATGTTCTGTCCATGTGCTATGTTGCTTTCCTAATTGTAGTGTAGATAAAATCTACACTACAATTAGGAAAGCAACCCACAGAATAATAGCACATGGACAGAACATTCTAGATTATGACACAATTGCATCTTGCCACAAAACTATTCTGTGGCAAGATGCAATTGTGTCATAATCTAGAATGTTCTGTCCATGTGCTAGTACTTTAACTATACGACAGTACCCTCAAACTGTCTCAGAATCAATCTGAGAGCATCGATTTTGCCAAAATATTCTGGGGGGCATGCCCCCAGATCCCCCTACTTGGGGCTTGCTAACGCACACCCATCACGTAAACACCAAACATTTTGAGTTCCCCCTCCCCAAACTGTAAATCCTGTATGAACCCCTGACTGGCCATCTCTCTCTTCCCCCATCCTATATACCCAATCAGTCTTTCTGTGACAACATGTTCGACTTGAACTTTATCCAAATGGTTTGCGAACCTACTCACTGACAGGGCAACATCCTGGATCTTGTTCTTTCTAACCACCCAGATAATATTTTCGATCTGAAAGTCAACCCTCACCTTTGTAATATTAGATCAGACCACCTACCAATCACTTTTACCGTCAGAATTGGGAAAATTCATTATCATTCCTTTAGAACTAATCGTGTTTACAACTATGCTAAAGCTGACCTGGAAGGCCTCATAGACTACCTTTGTAATGTCAACTTGGACACTAACATCTCCTGTGACATAAATGTGGTCTGGCTGCATATCAAGAGCACTCTTCTAGCTGCATGTGATCTATTTATACTTACTGCAAAAATACATTTTTAAAAAATACCATATGGTTCACTCCATAGATTAGGCATACTATTAATCAGATTCATTCTACAAAACGACAGTTTAAGCATAAATCTACCTCCCAGCTCTGTACTAAGCTAGACCAGTTTGAAGCACTGGCAAATCGATCTATTCTCTCTGCCAAGACATTATATGAAAGCAAGCTCATCAACCAATACTTCCAAAATCCCCCAAAAGCTAAATAAGCACTTAAGGAAAATGTCTGGCCAGTGCTGTATGCCGGAATATATGTTTCTTAATTAATGCAACCCCATTTGTTCCTCTAATGACAAAGCTGAAGCATCAATAACTATTTCAAACACCAGAAGTTCCTTTGTTTTACCTTCAATTGATGTACTACCCACACCAAGCTCTCAGTCAAATTTCATTGAAATATCTTCATCAGAAGTATATCAAGCTCTAACAAACCTAGACCCGATCAAAGCCTATGGCTGTGATGATGTAAGCCCTTACATTTTGAAACACAGTGCAGGTGTTATTGCCTATCGTATAGCTGACTTTTTTTCATCATTTATGAAATCAAGCTGCCTACCCAAGGAATGGAAGCTCCAAAAATGGAATGAATATAGCCCTAGCCCTAGCCCTAGCCCTAGCTCTAGCCCTAACCCTAGCCCCTAGCCCTAGCCTTAGCCCTAGCCCTAGCCCTAGCCCTAGCCCTAGCCCCATAACTACTCTTTACAGATTTATACTACTGACACCTCCTGCAAGGGCAGTTATAATTATGAAATAGGTGTTTTCTTCTTTAGGGAGGCTGGGTTGGGATGTTTTATAGGAATGGGTAAGGGCTTTCCACTTCATAATTGCTTGACACCATCCTATTTCTGATCAAGAACATCCAACATCCTCCAGAAAACTTTCGAATCCTGGATTACATTTCCTTCACTCATTTGTCTACTCGTTCATCAACCTTCAATAAACTTACAGTAAACTACAGGAGAACAACAGCAACCAGGCACTGTTACTTCAACCGTGTAGTTAAACTGTGGAACAGGCTGCCAGGCATGGACCTCTCTCTCCCATTTCTGACACTCAAGTGTCAGATACTGTTGTCTATGTGGTCTAACTTCCATGCAAACTTTTGTCCTAATCTAGTATATGTACATTTCATTGTGTTTGTCCATGTACTAAATGTAGTGGATTCAGTTAAATAATATGGCCCCACTGTCAGTTGGTGGGTGTTTATCAACCATATTACCAACAACTCACTTTTGTCAAGGTTGTAAAGTCATTATAAAAATAAAGTCATTATAAAAATAATAATAAACACTTCGATTTGGTAAAAAAACTTTAGAACGCGACTTCATCACGACAGGTATAGCATAGCTTACTCTACTCCTGTAGTCGGCAACATTTTTAACCACTCCTGCTTGCTTCATCAGTAGTAAAGTTTGAAACTCGGTGTCAAGCTGCTGCTTGGAAGGAACTACCAACTTTCCCGCAACATCCGTCAGTGCTGGATTTACATGGAAAAGCTGGTTACCAAAGTAATATTTGTTTCGTGTATGCGGCACAGTCGCCACAAGCAAGTCAAGGCAATATGAACGCCGTTTAATGTAATCTTCAGGGGGAACTACACCTGAAAAACTTTGGATTTTTTTTATTTTATTATTTTATCAGTTCAAACTGTTGCTGTACATATCTACTAGCCAATTCTAAAGTTTTAGAGCTATTGGATGCTCCATTTCAAAGTTATGATGCAATTTATCATTGATTTGAAGAGAAACCAACAAGGAACACTAAATTTAGGGGTATTTTTTTTTTATTATTATTATTTTTTTAACCTGTGGTTACAACTTTAGAGCTCAGTAGATTCTGCAAACTTCATGGTATGGACTTGATATATAGCTCAAAAGATAGGTCTCTCTGTGTGCTCTCTTTTGATACTAAAATATGTTTCATAGGTATAACTATAGGCAAGTTACTACCCTAAAGCGGAGGGACCTCAAAAACCTCCGGCAAAACCACCGAAGTGCATGAAAATGGCTCTAGCGCATGCAATGACCGTTCGTTAAAAATTTATTACCTGGTCAGACACGTGGGTGCAAAATTGAAGGCGTTGATTGTCAACGCCCTCAATTTTCCAACAGAGAACGGTCGAGAGGTAATAGCACGGTCATTGCGTGCTTCCTCTAGCCACTCGTACCATTTCAATGTTTTTGCACTTCGCAACTCGGAGTGGTTTTGCCAGAGGTTGAGGTTTTTGAGGTCCCTCCGCTTTAGGGTCTAGTAACTTGCCTATAGTTATACCTATGAAACATATTTTAGTATCAAAAGAGAGCACACAGAGAGACCTATCTTTTGAGCTATATATCAAGTCCATACCATAAAGTTTGCAGAATCTACTGAGCTCTAAAGTTGTAACCACAGGTAAAAAAATAAAAATTAAAAAATAAAAAAATACAACTGTCACCCCTTTATAAAGGGGGGGACATTAAATTAAAATAAACTTGTGGTTACCACTTTATAGCTCCGTAGATTCTGTAAACTTCATGGTATGGACTTGATATATAGCTCAAAAGATAGGTCTCTCTGTGTGCTCTCTGTAATATAGACCTAAAGTGGATGGAACCTCAAAAACCTGAATACCAGCATAAATATCTCCAGATTGCCAAGTAGCTAGAGGAAGCCCTCCTCTACACAATGAGTGTTTGCTAAAATGTAAGTACGTGGTCAAGCGCGCGGGTGGAAAATGATTATTAACGAAATTCATTTTCCACCCGCGCGCTTGACCACGTCTTAGATTTTAACGCCTTAAAAACACTCATTGAATAGAGTGGTGCTAATTTCAACTCTCTAGCACTTGGCATATTTATGCTGCCAGTTCAGGCATTCAGGTTTTTGAGGTTCCCTCCACTTTCCCTCCACTTGTAGCTCCTGTAACTTGGCTATAGTTATACCTATGAAAAATATTTTAGTATCAACAGAGAGCAGAAAGAGAGACCTATCTTTTGAGCTATATATCAAGTCCATACCATGAAGTTTACGGAATCTATGGAGTTATAAAGTGGTAACCGCAAGAAGAAGAAAGGGTGTGGGGTCACTCTCCCCCAAAAATGCAACTGGCCAGGAATTTTGAAAATCTATTTTGTTCTGATTTTGCGGCGAACATAACTTTGCCACACTTGACTCAATTTCAATATTTGAGGATTCATTTGAGAGCTCTTTTAGTGATCTGTGATAGAACGGTTTCAATTCTTTTTTTTACTTGAAGCATTGCCGAGTTATGGTGATTAGAAGAGGTGACTGTCACAGATTTTGCGTATATTTTGTGTGGTTGGAAATGAAATGCCTTAGAACTAATGAACATGAGATGTGTTGAAAAATATGCCTCCCAGCTAAATGTCTTGGTAAGCTACAAACCAAATTTGGGCATCTATAGACCAGGCACTTTGGAATTATCCTCGCCGCAGTTTGGGGGGTGCAATTTTTGGAGTGACCCTCGCCTTTTTGGATGCATCTTCTAAGAAAATGTGCCTATAGAAACATTTCACATATCATCTTAAAGCACACAGAATGAGCAACAAGTTGGTATCAAAAGTATCTTCACAGAAGAAAGGGAGGGAAAATTATGATGGCTACAAAAATGCGTTCAAATTTTGGTGGTTTCAGGTGTATATAGTCCCCCCTAAGGCGCGGCTAATCCATTTCTGGGACATTCTTTTGATTCGTTCATAACTTTTTTGTTCTGTACACTATGATGTTTTTTTGTTTGTTTTTTCTTCTTCCTTCCAAAAAAAAGCTCAATAGCCACTGGCTAATGCAAAGAGCACACAATACACAAATACATTATGAATGTTATGAAATTGTTTGTATGTAATGTTTAAATAAGCTAAGAGAACGGGATTCCTTAATATTGTTCGGAAGAGCATTCCACTTACGAATGACAGAAGGGAAAACAGATACATTAAAAGACTGAGTACGAGGGAAAATGATAGTAAGGTTGAGGGGGTGGTTTGATCTAATGTAAGGTGGAGGAGGCTGATGTGCAGGCAGTGAGGTTGGAAAGTCAATGTAATTATGCAAAAGCTTAAATAGAAGTATGAGTTTAGAGTTGAGACGACGAGAGGAGAGTGTAGGGAGTTTTAGATTTGAACGTAAGAGGGAATAGTCAGAGGACCAGTCTTTAGAACAAATTTTGCATGCAAAGAATTGTATTTTTTGGATAGACATGGAGAGGTGCGCAGATTGTGGGTCCCATAGAAAAGAACAGTATTCAAGGTGAGGTCTTATTAGAGAGGTGTATAGACGCAGAAGAGAAAAGGAGTCAGAGTGATGATAAAATTGTCTGTATAAGAGGCCTAAGAGACGACGAGACTTACTACAAATGAAGGATATGTGTTTAGACCAGGATAGTGTTGAAGATAAGAGAACACCCAGATACTTGAACTCAGAGACTAAATCAAGAGGGGAACCAAGTAGGTAGAGTGAGGGCAAAGTTTTGAAGATAGGAGAGACTTTGTAAGTTATAAACATCCATTTCGATTTTGAGGAATTTAATGTAAGAAAGTTGGATGAGATCCAAGAGGAGACAGTATCAAGATTTTGTTGAAATAGGGAGAAATCAGAAAGGGAGTTAACAGGTTGGAAAAGTAGGATATCATCAGCATACAGGATAATCTTGCAGGAAGAAGACAGAGGGACTTTACATACTCCATTAATATAAATGATAAAGAGAAGGGGCCCAAGGATTGAACCTTGAGGGACACCAGAAGAAACTGGAAGAGGGGAGGAGGTGGACCCAGAAATGACCACCTGTTGAGAGCGGCATGAAAGATAAGAATGGAGCCATTTGAGGAGCCAAGGGGGACATTGGAGAGTTGAGAGAAGGTGTAGTAGGGGTGCATGGGGGACAGAATCAAAGGCTTTTTTTAGGTCAAGGAAGCAGGCACACACAGCTTTATTATGTTGAAGAAGCGTATGGAAAGAATGGACAGCAAAGAGGAGGGCAGATGAAGTAGAGCGGTGAGGGAGAAAACCAAACTGAGACGGAGAGATGAGATTGGAATCAAGACAGAAGTTGTAAAGAAGACGGTGCACATGTTTTTCAAATAATTTACTTACAATAGAGAGAAGAGAGATAGGTCTGTAGTTTGAGGGAGAGCTGAGATTTGAAGTGGACTTTGGAATGGGAACAATGTTGGATAATTTCCAATCATTGGGGACATAACCAGCACGTAGAGAAAGATTAAATATGTGGGTGAGGGGAGAAGAAATGTTGAGAGAAGTCGCTTTCAACATGCGAGAAGAGATAAGATCAGGTCCAGAGGCAGTGACAGATGGTAGTCGATTAATCAGGTAAAGCACTTGATCCTCAGAACATATAAAGTCAGAGGGACATGAGGTATTAGTGGACAGAGAAGAATAGGGAGTAAGTGGAGGAGTAGAAAAATTGAAACATTCACAGAAGAATTTATTTAAAATATCAGCTTTTTGTTCATTAGAGGAGAATAAGAATCCATTATAAGACAGGGTGGGAACTGTTGACGAGTCTTTCCTCAGAGAACGAACATAAGACCAAAATGATTTGGGGGAGGATGAGAGAGATCGGAAGGAGAGCTTGTTGAGGCGAAGAGTAAAGGATATTTTATTTCTTAATGTACGATATGCAAGGAAGAGTGAAGGAGAGTTGTACTTTTTGGCCAGAGCATATAGGTGCTGTCTTAATTTCATTTTACATATTAGATCACGATTGACCCAAGGAGGATGAGAAGGTGGGAAGACAAGTTTAGAGGGAACACAGGAGTTTATTACTTGCAAGAGATTTACTTTAAAGATCCTCCACGAAGTGTCAATGTCCGGTGAGAGAATGCGGTTCCAATCGATGGAATCTAGAAGTTGATTGGCCATATCAAAGTCAGCCCGGTGGTATAACCAAACCCTCCGCCTAGAAGAATTACAGTACTTGGAGGGGGAGGCAAAGACAGAAACAGATGTGAGTATGGCGTTATGATCAGAAGAAGAGACAGGTGGTAAAATACAGCAGTTAGTAGGACAGTCAGAGGGTACAAGAACAAGATCAATAATAGAAGGTTTTCCAGTGTGTTAGTAATGAGTAGGAGATGTGGCCACCTGATTCAGAGAAAACAAATGGCATAGAGCAGTGAGGTCATTGGAAAGAATTGATGCACGAGAAGGATCAGTATTAAAATCACCAGAGATAATTAAGTTTTTAAGGTATTTTGGTGGAAAAGAGCTAAGGAGATCAATAAGTAAGCATATATCATTAGGAGAAGAAGGGGGGTGATAGAAGGAACCAATGTTGAAATTAATGCCAAAATGCTGCTCATTCAGAGAGCTTTCCAAATTTAGTTTTGACCTAGCGCCATCCTGGTCGGAGTTGTGGGCACCAAGGTGATTTCACATTATTGCACTTTACTAAACACCTGTGTGACATAAACACTGACAATTTTGACAGCACTTAGAGAACCCACAGACATGCATTTAGAATGGATTAAAACATCATAACTTGTAAAATGGATTTCTAAGAAAGGTCAGTAATTTGCTCAACATTCCAGGGCTCATATCTCCCCCATATATTTTTTTCTAGTTGATTCTTTCTATTCAAATGAAAGAGTATGAAAAGAGCTTTCAAATGATATATTAAAAGTTGATATAGGACAAAGCATGGCCCAGTTATGTGCACACAAACTTGAAATAACTCATTTTGAGATAACGGTACTTCTTCCGGTGAGCTCTGAAGACTTTTCTCAGCTATGCTACGCTTTTCGAGGTTCTTTTCCACTGGCAATTGTGTAGTCAATAGCATGGACAAAAGGAGTATAACTTTGCAGTGAAGCTTTCAAATGCTCTGAAACTTAAAATAGAAATACTACATGAACTATAATGGAAAAAATGGATTAGTCCCGCCTTAATTATGTCTAATTGGCAAACCGTCGTCACTGCACCGTTTTTTAAAAGTTTTTTTAATATAATATGTAATGAGATACACAAATAGCCATAAGCTAATACTAGTGTGTGTCTGTGTATATATAATGCTACATGAATAAAGGAGTATATAACAATTGGGCTTATTTAAATGGGAAATGTCCATTGTAGTAAAGAGAACATAACTGGCTGGCTGTAGTGGAATGTCCTTGGCTATGCACGAAAAGGAAAAAGAATTAGGCTTATAAAGAAGCTAGATGGTTCAATGGGCTGTGGATTTGCTCTGGAAGCCACAGGTATGAATATGGCTTAGCCTAGACCAGTGCAGGTGCCATTGATACCTCTGGTATAAATACTCGCACTTTAGGAAACCAATTAAGCTTCTTTTTTTTTGCTTGGACCAAAGCTAGACCAATTCAGCAGCTCTAGCTCTAGCTCTAGGTAGCTTTATAGCTCTAGTTATCTATAGGTAGCTTTATAGCTCTAGTTGTAGCCACAGGCTCTAGTTGTAGCCACAGGTAGCTTTATAGCTCTAGTTGTAGCTATAGGTAGCTTTATAGCTCTAGTTAGGTAGCATTATAGCTCTAGTTAGGTAGCTTTATAGCTCTAGTTAGGTAGCTTTATAGCTCTAGTTGTAGCTACAGGTAGCTTGATCATGGTTCTCAAAACTCTTTTACATAACATGCATATCATATGGTAATGCATGTGCTGTAATTTGATGCACCCAACAAATAGCACAACTTTTGTAATTCACTATATAGCTTCAAGGGGGAAGGGGAAATCAATGGCAATGACAAGTACAAAATCATGAATTATTAGTGCAATTGTTCAGCTCTGTTGAAGGTGCAGTCTCTTGCGTCTTCAACAGTCCAAAGTTCTGCAATAAACCACAATTAAACATATTGTAAAACTTGTTACGTGCCCGTACTTCAGCAAGAAATCCATCCATGCTGATAAGCCATAAGCCTGCCATGCATGCCATGCTGCATAAGCATGTACTAACAATGCAGGAATGCTAGAACTATATATACATGTATATATATATATATATACTGCCACCGCACTGTACTAGATTTTGCCAAATTGTTGAGTATCAACTTCGAAATGAGTTTTTTCTCTAGCTGGTTCCCATTTTTGTTTTCCACATACACTATGCTACCATGGCAAACCTGATACTCAATGCAGTCTTAGACACCTCCAGCATACCTCAGCCCTATGCTAGACATCTCTAGCATACCTCAGCCCTATGCTCACAGACACCTCCAGCATACCTCAACCCTATGCTAGACACCTCCAGCATACCTCAGCCCTATGCTCAGACACATCCAGCATACCTCAGCCCTATGCTCATAGACACCTCCAGCATACCTAAGCCCTATGCTCACAGACACCTCTAGCATACCTCAGCCCTGTGCTCACAGACACCTCCAGCATACCTCAACCCTATGCTAGACACCTCCAGCATACCTCAGCCCTATGCTCAGACACATCCAGCATACCTCAGCCCTATGCTCATAGACACCTCCAGCATACCTAAGCCCTATGCTCACAGACACCTCTAGCATACCTCAGCCCTGTGCTCAGACACCTCCAGCATACCTCAGCCCTATGCTCATAGACACCTCCAGCATACCTCAGCCCTATGCTCAGACAACTCCAGCATACCTCAGCCCTATGCTCACAGACACTCCAGCATACCTCAGCCCTATGCTCACAGACACCTCCAGCATACCTCAGCCCTATGCTCACAGACACTCCAGCATACCTCAGCCCTGTGCTCACAGACACCTCCAGCATACCTCAGCCCTGTGCTCACAGACACCTCCAGCATACCTCAGCCCTATGCTCAGACACCTCCAGCATACCTCAGCCCTATGCTCACAGACATCACAAGCATACCTCAGCCCTATGCTCACAGACACCTCCAGCATACCTCAGCCCTATACTCGCAGACACCTCCAGCATACCTCAGCCCTATGCTCAGACACCTCCAGCATACCTCAGCCCTATGCTCACAGACACCTGCAGCATACCTCAGCCCTATGCTCACAGACACCTCCAGCATACCTCAGCCCTATGCTCAGACACCTCCAGCATACCTCAGCCCTATGCTCACAGACACCTCCAGCATACCTCAGCACAGACACCTCCAGCATACCTCAGCCCTATGCTCACAGACACCTCCAGCATACCTTAACCCTGTGCTCACAGACACCTCCAGCATACCTCAGCCCTATGCTCATAGACACCTCCAGCATACCTCAGCCCTATGCTCATAGACACCACCAGCATACCTCAGCCCTATGCTCACAGACACCTACACCTCCAGCATACCTTAGCCCTATGCTCACAGACACCTCCAGCATACCTCAGCCCAATGCTCACAGACACCTTCAGCATATATACCTCAGAACCATACTCACAAATACCTCTACATACCTCACGCAAGACCTGGTCTAGGTCTTTGAAAGCTGTGTCCAAGACATCATTGACAATAGTGTGATCAAACACCCCTGGAGTGGCACCTACATAAAAATGATTATCAAAGGAGGAAGAAAGGGCATTCTTGATTTACTACAAAGCAATAATGCATGCTTATCACATACATAATACATATTGTAAGAGGATCAGGAAAGAGGTAGATTGTGCAGAAAGCTAAAATAGTTCAGGAGGATGTTGTAGACAGGAGGAAGGTCCAACCCCTTGGTGACAATGAATTGGAGATGTCCGCATCCTGATGTCGATGGTCTCTCCACACTTTCCTTCTGGTCTGATGTTGTTCTCTGGCTAAGATGGAGACTTTCTCAAGGTCCATCTTGTGGCTGTGTTTTGCATGCACTCTGCCACCGCCTCACCTTTGTCCTTGCCATATTCCTTGAGTGCAGCTTCCAAATGGAATCCTGCTTCATCTTTGTAAAACTGAACCGCAATAATCTATTTTGTATGCCGTTCCACATTTCTTAGCGTGAGGGCGGACCTTTAGGATGAACAAGTGTTCTGAGCGTCTTGACAGGCCTACCAATCACTGCAATGTTAAACTTCATAAGGCAATTGTTAAACTCTTCTGATACACCTTGCACATACGGTAGCGAGAAAAACAGATCTTTTTTTCTGGACATCGGTGTCATTGTTTTGTTCTTCTGGGTAGAGGAGTCTTCCACATGCATTTGGGTTTCTCCTTGAATGTCAGGACTTTATGTATATAGGTGATCTCTGATCTGTCACTCTCCTCTGAAATGACGTGTTCCGCTCTGTAAACAAGGGATGTGATGAGTGATCTCTTTATGTTAAAGACGGTGATTTGAGTTGGAGTTCAGATATTGGTCTGTGTGTGTAGGTTTACAATGTACAGTGACTTTGGTATTGGTACATGCATCAATCATCCTTAACGTGAACACACGTGTCCAGAAATGGGAGCTTCATGTCGTGTTCCAGCTCGATGGTGAACTGGATGTTGAGATTTAAGCTGTTGAGATGTTCTGTCAAGGATGGAATGTCATCTTCATGTAGCTTGGTGGACATGTCAGATGTTCTGTCAAGGATGGAATGTCATCTTCAAGTAGCTTGGTGGACGTGTCAGATGTTCTGTCAAGGATGGAATGTCATCTTCAAGTAGCTTGGTGGACGTGTCAGATGTTCTGTCAAGGATGGAATGTCATCTTCAAGTAGTTTGGTGGACGTGTCAGATGTTCTGTCAAGGATGGAATGCCATCTTCAAGTAGTTTGGTGGACGTGTCAGATGTTCTGTCAAGGATGGAATGTCATCTTCAAGTAGTTTGGTGGACGTGTCAGATGTTCTGTCAAGGGTGGAATATCATCTTCATGTTTGGTGGATGTGTCAGATGTTCTGTCAAGGGTGGAATATCATCTTCATGTTGGTGGATGTGTCGTCAACACACAATTCCTGAGGGTGTTCAGCCAAACTGACAAAGTACTCTGCTCAAAATCCTCCATATATAAATTGGAGACCCCATTGGTGTCCCATTGCCTGTTGATAATGTTCTCTCTTGTAAGAATTCCAGCAACTGGATGATGATCTGTGAGATGGAAAAATCCGTTCTTTCTTTCTTTAAGCGAACTGTCCTTTTCTAACGCTGTTTTTGTAACTTGATAGCTTGCGGGGGAACTGGGATGCTAGTGAATAATGAGATGCTAGTGAATAATGATTCAATCAACGTTGTAGAGACAAGTGCCTGACCGGATGGAACCTTCCTTCCGAATTACGCAGTTTCTCTGCAAACTCAATTCTGCTATATAGTAACGGAATGTTCTCCATTGCCGGCAAGTGGTTTCAGAATTTCAGTTTGATGTCTTCACCGCCTTGTAGGTAACGCTATTGATGCATGAAACAATTGGCCAGAGAGGTGTGTCCCTCCTTGTGTACTTTAGGTAAACCACAAAACTTAGGAATTTCTGTGAAGTAGGATACGACTCGTGGTATTAGGACTTCGTGACATAACCCCACCTGTCTCAGTCCTTCAAAATATCAACTTTGTTCTCTCACCGTGTTTATTAGTACGGTCTTGCTTCAAGTAGATCATTCATCTCCTCTCCATACTCTTCTTTATCCATCACTACAGTCTCGTGTCTCTTATGAACGGGTAGAAACATGCACTCTCACTCTTTCCTTAGGTTTTCCAATGTCCTCTCTCCCTCATCATTATGTTGCTTTTGGGGGGGGGGGGGCTACGCATTTTTAGCATACGTACGACCTAACCCTTAATCTGCTGGATTTTCTCATCCTTCAATTGGTCACGCCCACAGGCTCAATAGAAGCCATGATCTCTCTTTATATAGCGGCAGTTTCCACGGTTTTATTGAAGTTAAGCTTTGCTCAGGATGCTAATTTTGTCCGGTGATAATTTCTTTTTAGAAATGTTAAAGACCCTGTTTCTGCTTGGTATTTGCATCTTCATCCGATGAGACCATTCACATTTTGAAACACTCTGCTTAGCAAGTATTAGCCTTGGTGGCTTTGAAAATGTGGTGGTGTCCTGGAATGTTCCACGGGGAGCACTTCCTGTACTTGACGCTCCGAAGTTTGTTGACTGAAGTTTCCGAACGGTGAACTTGCGCTACTTAACTGTCCCGAGGGTTGGACCTTTCTCCAATCTACAACAGCCTCCTGTCATGTGACTCCACACCAACCGGCAGTCAGTCATGGGATAGGACAGATTGGTCAGTCTACATGAGGAAGGAGACGTGAAAGCTCCTGAGAGAAGCCAAACCAAGACTCAACTAAAGTAACTTAATTATCAAATATGATAGAGTCAGAGAATGATCTTCATTTGAATAACAACAATAATAACAACAACAATAATAATAATTTGTACAATTATACTCTCAGCTGACATTATAATATTATGCTTTTTGCCCCTCTGATGAAGACCGAACTATTTCAGTCGAAATGCTTGACTTCAAAACCAAATAAAGATAAATCTTTAAGCAAATACAATTTCCCCTTGGATTTGATTTCCATCCCCTCCCCCCCACCTGACACCCATCCCTAAACATGGCTGACAAGTGTGACTGATAAATTTCCGCAATCTTCCCCCTCTTCCCCTTTTAATTTCGCAAACCCTGATCCCCCCTTATCATTTTCCTGTTGCACGTGCAGCCAAGACAGTCAATCAATTACAATCCCACGCACCATATTCCAACTCCCCCTTTGCATCACTCAATCTTTTCTTAATGGCATCATCTGTTTCCGTGTTCCGAGCTCGCAGCCTGTCTTCAAGCACGGCCAGCGATGGAGGCTTGATATGAACAAACGTACAGGGAGTGCTGAGATCAAAATTTTTGATAGACCGAACCCCCTGGAGAAAATAAAAGGAGGAAGGGGAGCATGTGTCATATCTTATTAATTAATTAAACATTCTGGATAGGGGGTGTGTGGGAGGGGGGGAACACGAAATTTGAAATTTGTCTTGTTAATTATTCTGGACAGGGGTGTGTGGACATGGGTGTGTGGGAAGGGGAACATGAAATTTGAAATTTGTCTAATTAATTTGAAGAGGGGTGTGTGTGTGGGATGGGGAACACTAAATTTGAAATTAGTCTCATTAGTCAAATACATGCTCAAACTGTAATTACCAAGCACATGTATAAAGAAAGAAAGCATTCTCAGGACACCAGAACAATCAAACATCAGATGTTAACACCACACTTCTTTCTCTGTAAAGGAAGAATAGTGTCATAACACATGCAACAGCAGCAGAGCCGTTGGAAGTCTGAGTTGGTGGCAACAATCCAGTGCCTGACTGAGCATGGGACAAGCCTTGTGCAGTGGATATACCACGCTCAGTGCGGTAGCTCTGCCACACTCAGTGCGGAGGCTCTGCCACGCTCAGTGCACTGGCTCTGCTATGCTCAGTGCGGTGGCTCTGCCATGCTCAGTACAGTGGCTCTACCACACTCAGTGCAGTGGCTCTGCCACGCTCAGTGCGGTGGCTCTGCTATGCTCAGTGCGGTGGCTCTGCCACGCTCAGTGTGGTGGCTCTGCTACGCTCAGTGCAGTGGCTCTGCCACGCTCAGTGCACTGGCTCTGCCATGCTCAGTGCGGTGGCTCTGCTACGCTCAGTGCAGTGGCTCTGCCACGCTCAGTGCACTGGCTCTGCCATGCTCAGTACAGTGACTCTACCACACTCAGTGCAGTGGCTCTGTCATGCTCAGTGCAGTGGCTCTACCACACTCAGTGTGGTGGCTCTGTCATGCTCGGTGCGGTGGCTCTGCCATGCTCAGTGGCACTGCTCATAACTGCCTCTGAACTGTAAGGCTCACGATGGGTTGTCATGGAAACCTTAGCGGTCCAAGAATTGTCATCCAAGCATAATAGCAAATCAATGGAATTCCATGCAACAAATATCATACTCAACGAACTCTTAGTCTTTGTAGACAATTATTCGTGATGAAGGCTACAGAATCTATCATTGTTGAGAGAATCGCAATAACATTTAATGAAATAACATTTATGAAATAACATGGTTCATAGTGAAATTTGGTATAAATACTATTGCATAATTTAGCGGACTAACAAAAATGCTCATGTGATAGCATCAGTAATGTGTGGTATTATCATGTGATAACATCAGTAATGTATGGTATTATCATGTGATAGCATCAGTAATGTATGGTGTTAACATGTAATAGCATTAGTTGTATGGTGTTAACATGTGATAGCATGAGTAATTGTATGGTGTTAACATGTGATAGGACGAGTATTGTATGGTGTTAACATGTGATAGCACGAGTATTGTATGGTGTTAACATGTGATAGCATGAGTATTGTATGGTGTTAACATGTGATAGCATGAGTATTGTATGGTGTTAACATGTGATAGTATGAGTATTGTATGGTGTTAACATGTGATAGTATGATATTGTATGGTGTTAACATGTGTTAGCACGAGTATTGTATGGTGTTAACATGTGATAGCATGAGTATTGTATGGTGTTAACATGTGATAGTATGAGTATTGTATGGTGTTAACATGTGTTAGCATGAGTATTGTATGGTGTTAACATGTGATAGTATGAGTATTGTATGGTGTTAACATGTGTTAGCATGAGTATTGTGTGGTGTTAACATGTGATAGCATGAGTATTGTATGGTGTTAACATGTGATAGCATGAGTATTGTATGGTGTTAACATGTGATAGTATGAGTATTGTATGGTGTTAACATGTGATAGCATGAGTATTGTATGGTGTTAACATGTGATAGTATGAGTATTGTATGGTGTTAACATGTGTTAGCATGAGTATTGTGTGGTGTTAACATGTGATAGCATGAGTATTATATGGTGTTAACATGTGATAGCATGAGTATTGTATGGTGTTAGCATGTGATAGCATGAGTATTGTATGGTGTTAACATGTGATAGCATGAGTATATTGTATGGTGTTGACATGTGGTAGCATGACTTTGTATGGTGTTAACATGTGATAGCATGAGTATTGTATGGTGTTAACATGTGATAGCATGAGTATTGTATGGTGTTAACATGTGATAGTTTGAGTATTGTATGGTGTTAACATGTGATAGCATGAGTATTGTATGGTGTTAACATGTGATAGCATGAGTATTGTATGGTGTTAACATGTGATAGCATGAGTATTGTATGGTGTTAACATGTGATAGTATGAGTGTTAACATGTGTTAGCATGAGTATTGTGTGGTGTTAACATGTGATAGCATGAGTATTGTATTGTGTTAACATGTGATAGATTGAGTATTGTATGGTGTTAACATGTGATAGCATGAGTATTGTATGGTGTTAACATGTGATAGTATGAGTATTGTATGGTGTTAACATGTGTTAGCATGAGTATTGTATGGTGTTAACATGTGATAGTATGAGTATTGTATGGTGTTAACATGTGTTAGCATGAGTATTGTGTGGTGTTAACATGTGATAGCATGAGTATTGTATGGTGTTAACATGTGATAGCATGAGTATTGTATGGTGTTAACATGTGATAGTATGAGTATTGTATGGTGTTAACATGTGTTAGCATGAGTATTGTGTGGTGTTAACATGTGATAGTATGAGTATTGTATGGTGTTAACATGTGTTAGCATGAGTATTGTGTGGTGTTAACATGTGATAGCATGAGTATTATATGGTGTTAACATGTGATAGCATGAGTATTGTATGGTGTTAGCATGTGATAGCATGAGTATTGTATGGTGTTAACATGTGATAGCATGAGTATATTGTATGGTGTTGACATGTGGTAGCATGACTTTGTATGGTGTTAACATGTGATAGCATGAGTATTGTATGGTGTTAACATGTGATAGCATGAGTATTGTATGGTGTTAACATGTGATAGTTTGAGTATTGTATGGTGTTAACATGTGATAGCATGAGTATTGTATGGTGTTAACATGTGATAGCATGAGTAATTGTATGGTGTTAACATGTGATAGGACGAGTATTGTATGGTGTTAACATGTGATAGCACGAGTATTGTATGGTGTTAACATGTGATAGCATGAGTATTGTATGGTGTTAACATGTGATAGCATGAGTATTGTATGGTGTTAACATGTGATAGTATGAGTATTGTATGGTGTTAACATGTGATAGTATGATATTGTATGGTGTTAACATGTGTTAGCACGAGTATTGTATGGTGTTAACATGTGATAGCATGAGTATTGTATGGTGTTAACATGTGATAGTATGAGTATTGTATGGTGTTAACATGTGTTAGCATGAGTATTGTATGGTGTTAACATGTGATAGTATGAGTATTGTATGGTGTTAACATGTGTTAGCATGAGTATTGTGTGGTGTTAACATGTGATAGCATGAGTATTGTATGGTGTTAACATGTGATAGCATGAGTATTGTATGGTGTTAACATGTGATAGTATGAGTATTGTATGGTGTTAACATGTGATAGCATGAGTATTGTATGGTGTTAACATGTGATAGTATGAGTATTGTATGGTGTTAACATGTGTTAGCATGAGTATTGTGTGGTGTTAACATGTGATAGCATGAGTATTATATGGTGTTAACATGTGATAGCATGAGTATTGTATGGTGTTAGCATGTGATAGCATGAGTATTGTATGGTGTTAACATGTGATAGCATGAGTATATTGTATGGTGTTGACATGTGGTAGCATGACTTTGTATGGTGTTAACATGTGATAGCATGAGTATTGTATGGTGTTAACATGTGATAGCATGAGTATTGTATGGTGTTAACATGTGATAGTTTGAGTATTGTATGGTGTTAACATGTGTTAGCACGAGTATTGTATGGTGTTAACATGTGATAGCATGAGTATTGTATGGTGTTAACATGTGATAGCATGAGTATTGTATGGTGTTAACATGTGATAGTATGAGTGTTAACATGTGTTAGCATGAGTATTGTGTGGTGTTAACATGTGATAGCATGAGTATTGTATTGTGTTAACATGTGATAGCTTGAGTATTGTATGGTGTTAACATGTGATAGCATGAGTATTGTATGGTGTTAATGTGTGATAGCATGGGTATTGTATGGTGTTAACATGTGATAGCATGTGATAACATATGATAACATGTGATAGCATGATTTGCAAGCAGTACCACTCGTATGGGGACGGTAATTGCACTTGTGCAGTGTTGTTTTTTGCCGTTCCACTCTATTACATCTGCTCTGTTATTTTGTTGATACATTGGGACTGGTTGTGTGTGCTGGTTGTGAGTGCTGGTTGTGTGTGCTGGTTGTGTGTGCTGGTTGTGAGTGCTGGTTGTGTGTGCTGGTTGTGTGTGCTGGTTGTGTGTGCTGGTTATGTGTGCTGGTTGTGTGTGCTGACTGTGTGTGCTGGTTGTGTGTGCTGGTTGTGTGTGCTGGTTGTGTGTGCTGGTTGTGTGTGCTGGTTGTGTGTGCTGGTTGTGTGTGCTGGTTGTGTGTGCTGGTTGTGTGTGCTGGTTGTGTGTGCTGGTTGTGTGTGCTGGTTGTGTGTGCTGGTTGTGTGTGCTGGTTGTGTGTGCTGGTTGTGTGTGCTGGTTCTGTGTGCTGGTTGTGTGTGCTGGTTGTGTGTGCTGGTTGTGTGTGCTGGTTGTGTGTGCTGGTTGTGTGTGCTGGTTGTGTGTGCTGGTTGTGTGTGCTGGTTGTGTGTGCTGGCTGTGTGTGCTGGTTGTGTGTGCTGGATGTGTGTGCTGGTTGTGTGTGCTGGCTGTGTGTGCTGGTTGTGTGTGCTGGTTGTGTGTGCTGGCCGTGTGTGCTGGATATGTGTGCTGGTTGTGTGTGCTGGCTGTGTGTGCTGGCTGTGTGTGCTGGTTGTGTTTGCTGGATGTATGTGCTGGTTGGGCATCTGCTCTTCAAGCCTTGCAATACCAGTACAGCCAAGCATGGACTCACACGAGGTCCAGCATGGGACAATCTTACTTGAAGACAAGTAGACCAGCCTCTCCCTGGCACAACCTAAGCACAACACGGTTTCTCTCATGGCTGTCAAGGAGGCACCAGCTTGCTACCTCTATAGAGAACTAGGAATATTCTAACCCAGCCAGAACATTCAACGTCTGCGCTGCACCGTAGGCATGGTAACAAAAGTTTGGAAGAGAAAAGAAAAGAAAAGAAGTCACAAATCACTAACCAACTTTCACGCCTCCTTCCTGAACCTAGTGCCGAGTTGAAATCTCTGTACAATCCTTGGCGTCTTCGGGGCGTAATGCTGCTCCTGCAGTACATCCCCTAGGATACTACACATCTTATCCTCAAGCTTCTGAAACCAACCAGATTACTAACTTCTTGGAAAAAATCACTGAAAGGAACGTAGAGCACCGTATCTTCTAACCTTTTCAATTAGTCATTTGTAGGGAGACGACCGTGAGGAATGTGGAGCACATTGTGTGTCTAATGTAACGAGCAATTAGCAAAGAATCCGTCTTTGCTACACGCCTTGAGGCAACTGCTCCAGCTCTTTGCTGTAGTTATCGATCATTGCCGCCTAGGCCTGAAATTCCTTTTCCGCTCATTGCAAAAATGATCTTTGACGCATATACAGTCACAATGAGAGTCATACACAATCACAAAGTTAAGCTAACCCTTCCCATCCCCACCCAGGTCAAAATCAATAAATAATATCAGAGACACCCACTATTTCGTTCCTCTGGGCTTCGAGACCACGGGTGTATTTGGTGATGAGGCCATGTCCTTTATTAAGGAGTTGGGCAAGAAAATTAAGGAGGAGACTAGGGAGGCTACGGCCCATTTCCAACGGTTGTCAGTAGCAATACAGCGTGGAAATTTTGCTGCTGTGTTGGGAACATCTCGGGTACAGGAAACGTCTGACTACTTTTAACTTATTATTATAATTATTATCATTATTATAATTCGCATGACTTAATTAGGTGTGAATGGACTCTGATATTGCCTGTTTATCATGTGTAATATATATATAATAATAATAATACAATTTAAATAATAAAATAAATAAATAAAATTAAATAAATAAAATTAAAAATAAATAATAACACCATATCGTTTAAAAAACACCCAACTAATTGCCCACAAATATGAAGTGCCCCCACTTTAATTGCAATGCTTACTTGCATGTCGATATCCAGCACACATGTCAGCCCTTTATCCTGGCATCTCTGCACAGACTCTATGCTGCAACAATCAGAGTGGAGCATTAATATCTCTGTCTGGGTAAGAGAAGACTAACTAACTAACAATCATCAAGTGCAGGTGGAGGTTACCAGAACTCTACATGATTGCTTAACAATTGCCATAGGTAATAGCAGGGGTGTATTTGGGAGGGGGGGACATTAGCCCCACCCCCCCTTGTGTCATTCTAGCCCCCCCCCCCCCCTCCCCCTTACAATTTTGGGAGATTTTAATAGCTTATTATACTGAGTCAGGCCCCCCCCCCCCCCTTCCCCATGCCCCAGGTTCGCAAAATGTCTCTATACAGCTCTGAATAGATTACCATATATATCTGTTTATTTCACAATAATGATAACCTTTTAATGATTGTGGGGGTCGGGACTGACCCCTTTTGGTGCTGCAGCCACCAGTCTTAGCCGTCTCCTACTGTCGTAACTAACCCTGGAAGCCAGAGAAGTTTAGGCTTTAATTTCAGTGATAATTAGGGTTTCCGATTGTGAGCCTAATTAACTAGACAGGCCTGGCAGCTGGGCCTAAATACCCATACTGCCAGGAAGTAATTAAGGTGAACTCAAAGTGGGTGGCCAACATACACAGACAAGACAATTGTATTACTAACAGGTAGGTACGTAGGTCAATATAAATAGATAATTAAGAGTTAGGCAGCCGAGTTCTAATGCGTTAGATATTAACGCTTTATCTTTATCTCCGTATTAGGTCTTCTCCATCGGGATGCTGGTGAACCTTGCTAGGTGTGTGTCCTGTGTGGGATGGCTCTGCTGGTGTGGGTGTGTGGAGGGTAGACCTCTACAATGATGAGATGACGACAATGATGATGGTAAAGGGTGTTCATATTGTAACATTATTCCAGTATATGCTGCCTGTGGCCTGGGGGACAGTTGCAATTTGGAAGGATGGCTAAGTTTCAGTTGAGGAGAACCGCAACTTGCAACTGCCATCCTTGATGGTTTCTTCAGGGCCTTTACATCTGTCTATGGAAGCCCTTCGGCCGAGGAAGGCTGCACAGGAGCCCGTGCTTACCTGGAAGCACCTTGCCTTCGAGAATGGAGCTACTCTGGGATGAATTTTCCCTCGTTAGTTTTTCTGGTGACCTAATCCGACATAGTTTTTGCTTGTTTACTTCAACAGAGCCAATTCAACCATCATTTTGATGTCCTAAATTTTGATGTCCTAAATTTCGATGTCCTAAGCTAGAGGGACACTATAGTCCACATGATGGGCTGTATGTACTTGAATTCTGGGCCTAAATCAGCATTTGTATGTGTAATTAATTCTTACACACTCTTCAGTGACGTTGCATTTGGTAAATCACGTGTTTCTAGGTGGGCACAGTCCAGATATTGCATCGCCTCACCAAACGAAGGGAGATTCAGGATGGGCTTCAACTTTGTGAGGGTCTAGGAGAAGCCAGGTCTTCTGGAGAAGTTTGGCAAAAGCAAAGACAAGCAGGCAAAGAGAAACAGGATGAACTACATATGATGTCCATGAGTGATAGCCAGCCTTGAAGATGGAAGCCTCTTCTTCATGGACAGCCAACATCTTCTAAGCACAGCTGATAAAGATGGAGCCACAGACGCTGGAAACTGGGGGAGCCACATTGCTGGCAGTGTAGGATCCTCTCCAAGTCACGATGCTTGCTAAACATCGTGCGTCTCTTGCAACTCGACACATTTGTTTGTTGTTGCTGTTGTTGTTGTTTTGTGTTAGGGAGTGCTAGTATATATAGAGGTCTATGCATTTTATATATATAGAGAGAGTAGAGGTCTATGCATTTTATATATATATAGAGAGAGAGTAGAGGTCTATGCATTCTATATATATATATAGAGAGAGAGTAGAGGTCTATGCATTCTATATATATATAGAGAGAGAGAGTAGAGGTCTATGTATTCTATATATATATATAGAGAGAGTAGAGGTCTATGCATTCTATATATATATAGAGAGAGAGTAGAGGTCTATGCATTCTATATATATATAGAGAGAGAGTAGAGGTCTATGCATTCTATATATATATATAGAGAGAGAGTAGAGGTCTATGCATTCTATATATATATAGAGAGAGAGAGTAGAGGTCTATGCATTCTATATATATATAGAGAGAGAGTAGAGGTCTATGCATTCTATATATATATATAGAGAGAGAGTAGAGGTCTATACATTCTATATATATAGAGAGAGAGAGTAGAGGTCTATGCATTCTATATATATATATAGAGAGAGAGAGTAGAGGTCTATGCATTCTATATATATATAGAGAGAGAGAGTAGAGGTCTATGCATTCTATATATATATATAGAGAGAGAGTAGAGGTCTATGCATTCTATATATATATATAGAGAGAGAGAGTAGAGGTCTATGCATTCTATATATATATATATAGAGAGAGTAGAGGTCTATGCATTCTATATATATATATAGAGAGAGTAGAGGTCTATGCATTCTATATATATATAGAGAGAGAGTAGAGGTCTATGTATTCTATATATATATAGAGAGAGAGTAGAGGTCTATGCATTCTATATATATATATAGAGAGAGAGTAGAGGTCTATGCATTCTATATATATAGAGAGAGAGAGTAGAGGTCTATGCATTCTATATATATATAGAGAGAGAGTAGAGGTCTATGCATTCTATATATATATATAGAGAGAGAGTAGAAGTCTATGCATTCTATATATATATAGAGAGAGAGAGTAGAGGTCTATGCATTCTATATATATATATAGAGAGAGTAGAGGTCTATGCATTCTATATATATATAGAGAGAGAGTAGAGGTCTATGCATTCTATATATATATATAGAGAGAGAGTAGAGGTCTATGCATTCTATATATATAGAGAGAGAGAGTAGAGGTCTATGCATTCTATATATATATATAGAGAGAGTAGAGGTCTATGCATTCTATATATATATAGAGAGAGAGTAGAGGTCTATGCATTCTATATATATATAGAGAGAGTAGAGGTCTATGCATTCTATATATATATATAGAGAGAGTAGAGGTCTATGCATTCTATATATATATATAGAGAGAGTAGAGGTCTATGCATTCTATATATATATATAGAGAGAGTAGAGGTCTATGCATTCTATATATATAGAGAGAGAGTAGAGGTCTATGCATTCTATATATATATATAGAGAGAGAGAGTAGAGGTCTATGCATTCTATATATATATATAGAGAGAGAGTAGAGGTCTATGCATTCTATATATATATAGAGAGAGAGAGTAGAGGTCTATGCATTCTATATATATATATATAGAGAGAGAGTAGAGGTCTATGCATTCTATATATATATATAGAGAGAGAGTAGAGGTCTATGCATTCTATATATATATAGAGAGAGAGTAGAGGTCTATGCATTCTATATATATATAGAGAGAGAGAGTAGAGGTCTATGCATTCTATATATATATAGAGAGAGAGAGTAGAGGTCTATGCATTCTATATATATATATAGAGAGAGTAGAGGTCTATGCATTCTATATATATATAGAGAGAGAGTAGAGGTCTATGCATTCTATATATATATAGAGAGAGAGTAGAGGTCTATGCATTCTATATATATATAGAGAGAGAGTAGAGGTCTATGCATTCTATATATATATAGAGAGAGAGAGTAGAGGTCTATGCATTCTATATATATATAGAGAGAGAGTAGAGGTCTATGCATTCTATATATATATAGAGAGAGAGTAGAGGTCTATGCATTCTATATATATATATAGAGAGTAGAGGGTCTATGCATTCTATATATATATATAGAGAGAGTAGAGGTCTATGCATTCTATATATATATAGAGAGAGAGAGTAGAGGTCTATGCATTCTATATATATATAGAGAGAGAGTAGAGGTCTATGCATTCTATATATATATAGAGAGAGAGAGTAGAGGTCTATGCATTCTATATATATATAGAGAGAGAGTAGAGGTCTATGCATTCTATATATATATAGAGAGAGAGTAGAGGTCTATGCATTCTATATATATATATAGAGAGAGAGTAGAGGTCTATGCATTCTATATATATATATAGAGAGAGAGTAGAGGTCTATGCATTCTATATATATATAGAGAGAGAGTAGAGGTCTATGCATTCTATATATATATATAGAGAGAGTAGAGGTCTATGCATTCTATATATATATAGAGAGAGAGTAGAGGTCTATGCATTCTATATATATATATAGAGAGAGTAGAGGTCTATTCATTCTATATATATATAGAGAGAGAGTAGAGGTCTATGCATTCTATATATATATAGAGAGAGAGTAGAGGTCTATGCATTCTATATATATATAGAGAGAGAGTAGAGGTCTATGCATTCTATATATATATAGAGAGAGAGTAGAGGTCTATGCATTCTATATATATAGAGAGAGAGTAGAGGTCTATGCATTCTATATATATATAGAGAGAGAGTAGAGGTCTATGCATTCTATATATATATAGAGAGAGTAGAGGTCTATGCATTCTATATATATATAGAGAGAGAGTAGAGGTCTATGCATTCTATATATATATATATAGAGAGAGTAGAGGTCTATGCATTCTATATATATAGAGAGAGAGAGTAGAGGTCTATGCATTCTATATATATATAGAGAGAGAGAGTAGAGGTCTATGCATTCTATATATATATAGAGAGAGAGTAGAGGTCTATGCATTCTATATATATATATAGAGAGAGAGTAGAGGTCTATGCATTCTATATATATATATGGAGAGAGTAGAGGTCTATGCATTCTATATATATATATAGAGAGAGAGTAGAGGTCTATGCATTCTATATATATATAGAGAGAGAGTAGAGGTCTATGCATTCTATATATATATAGAGAGAGAGTAGGTCTATGCATTATATATATATAGAGAGAGAGAGAGTAGAGGTCTATGCATTCTATATATATATAGAGAGAGAGAGTAGAGGTCTATGCATTCTATATATATATAGAGAGAGAGAGTAGAGGTCTATGCATTCTATATATATATAGAGAGAGAGTAGAGGTCTATGCATTCTATATATATATAGAGAGAGAGAGTAGAGGTCTATGCATTCTATATATATATAGAGAGAGAGTAGAGGTCTATGCATTCTATATATATATATAGAGAGAGTAGAGGTCTATGCATTCTATATATATATATAGAGAGAGTAGAGGTCTATGCATTCTATATATATATAGAGAGAGAGTAGAGGTCTATGCATTCTATATATATATATAGAGAGAGTAGAGGTCTATGCATTCTATATATATATAGAGAGAGAGTAGTCTATGCATTATATATATATATAGAGAGAGAGTAGAGGTCTATGCATTCTATATATATATAGAGAGAGAGTAGAGGTCTATGCATTCTATATATATATAGAGAGAGAGTAGAGGTCTATGCATTCTATATATATAGAGAGAGAGAGTAGAGGTCTATGCATTCTATATATATATAGAGAGAGAGTAGAGGTCTATGCATTCTATATATATATAGAGAGAGAGTAGGTCTATGCATTATATATATATATATAGAGAGAGTAGAGGTCTATTCATTCTATATATATATAGAGAGAGAGTAGAGGTCTATGCATTCTATATATATATAGAGAGAGAGTAGAGGTCTATGCATTCTATATATATATAGAGAGAGAGTAGAGGTCTATGCATTCTATATATATATAGAGAGAGAGTAGAGGTCTATGCATTCTATATATATATATATAGAGAGAGTAGAGGTCTATGCATTCTATATATATATAGAGAGAGTAGAGGTCTATGCATTCTATATATATATAGAGAGAGAGTAGAGGTCTATGCATTCTATATATATATAGAGAGAGAGAGTAGAGGTCTATGCATTCTATATATATAGAGAGAGAGAGTAGAGGTCTATGCATTCTATATATATATATAGAGAGAGTAGAGGTCTATGCATTCTATATATATATATAGAGAGTAGAGGTCTATGCATTATATATATAGAGAGAGAGAGTAGAGGTCTATGCATTCTATATATATATATAGAGAGAGTAGAGGTCTATGCATTCTATATATATATATAGAGAGAGAGTAGAGGTCTATGCATTCTATATATATATATAGAGAGAGAGAGTAGAGGTCTATGCATTCTATATATATATATAGAGAGAGAGTAGAGGTCTATGCATTCTATATATATATAGAGAGAGAGTAGAGGTCTATGCATTCTATATATATATATAGAGAGAGTAGAGGTCTATGCATTCTATATATATATATAGAGAGAGAGTAGAGGTCTATGCATTCTATATATATATATAGAGAGAGAGTAGAGGTCTATGCATTCTATATATATATATAGAGAGAGTAGAGGTCTATGTCATTCTATATATATATAGAGAGAGAGTAGAGGTCTATGCATTCTATATATATATATAGAGAGAGTAGAGGTCTATGTCATTCTATATATATATATAGAGAGAGAGTAGAGGTCTATGCATTCTATATATATATAGAGAGAGAGTAGAGGTCTATGCATTCTATATATATAGAGAGAGAGTAGAGGTCTATGCATTCTATATATATATATAGAGAGAGTAGAGGTCTATGCATTCTATATATATATAGAGAGAGAGTAGAGGTCTATGCATTCTATATATATATAGAGAGAGAGAGTAGAGGTCTATGCATTCTATATATATATATAGAGAGAGAGTAGAGGTCTATGCATTCTATATATATATAGAGAGAGAGTAGAGGTCTATGCATTCTATATATATATATAGAGAGAGTAGAGGTCTATGCATTCTATATATATATAGAGAGAGAGTAGAGGTCTATGCATTCTATATATATATATAGAGAGAGAGTAGAGGTCTATGCATTCTATATATATATAGAGAGAGTAGAGGTCTATGCATTCTATATATATAGAGAGAGAGAGTAGAGGTCTATGCATTCTATATATATATATAGAGAGAGAGTAGAGGTCTATGCATTCTATATATATATAGAGAGAGAGTAGAGGTCTATGCATTCTATATATATATATAGAGAGAGTAGAGGTCTATGCATTCTATATATATATAGAGAGAGAGTAGAGGTCTATGCATTCTATATATATATATAGAGAGAGTAGAGGTCTATGCATTCTATATATATATAGAGAGAGATAGTAGAGGTCTATGCATTCTATATATATATAGAGAGAGAGAGTAGAGGTCTATGCATTCTATATATATAGAGAGAGAGAGAGTAGAGGTCTATGCATTCTATATATATATATAGAGAGAGAGTAGAGGTCTATGCATTCTATATATATATATAGAGAGAGTAGAGGTCTATGCATTCTATATATATATATAGAGAGAGTAGAGGTCTATGCATTCTATATATATATAGAGAGAGAGTAGAGGTCTATGCATTCTATATATATATAGAGAGAGAGTAGAGGTCTATGCATTCTATATATATATATAGAGAGAGTAGAGGTCTATGCATTCTATATATATATAGAGAGAGAGTAGAGGTCTATGCATTCTATATATATATATAGAGAGAGTAGAGGTCTATGCATTCTATATATATATAGAGAGAGAGTAGAGGTCTATGCATTCTATATATATATATAGAGAGAGAGTAGAGGTCTATGCATTCTATATATATATAGAGAGAGAGTAGAGGTCTATGCATTCTATATATATATATATAGAGAGAGTAGAGGTCTATGCATTCTATATATATATATAGAGAGAGTAGAGGTCTTTGCATTCTATATATATATATATATATTAGAGGTCTATGCATTCTATATATATAGAGAGAGAGTAGAGGTCTATGCATTCTATATATATATAGAGAGAGTAGAGGTCTATGCATTCTATATATATATATAGAGAGAGAGTAGAGGTCTATGCATTCTATATATATATAGAGAGAGTAGAGGTCTATGCATTCTATATATATATAGAGAGAGAGAGTAGAGGTCTATGCATTCTATATATATATAGAGAGAGTAGAGGTCTATGCATTCTATATATATATAGAGAGAGAGAGTAGAGGTCTATGCATTCTATATATATATAGAGAGAGTAGAGGTCTATGCATTCTATATATATATAGAGAGAGAGAGTAGAGGTCTATGCATTCTATATATATATAGAGAGAGAGTAGAGGTCTTTGCATTCTATATATATATATATAGAGAGAGAGTAGAGGTCTATGCATTCTATATATATATATAGAGAGAGAGTAGAGGGTCTATGCATTCTATATATATATAGAGAGAGAGTAGAGGTCTATGCATTCTATATATATATATAGATAGAGTAGAGGTCTATGCATTCTATATATATATAGAGAGAGAGAGTAGAGGTCTATGCATTCTATATATATAGAGAGAGAGTAGAGGTCTATGCATTCTATATATATATAGAGAGAGAGTAGAGGTCTTTGCATTCTATATATATATAGAGAGAGAGAGTAGAGGTCTATGCATTCTATATATATAGAGAGAGAGAGTAGAGGTCTTTGCATTCTATATATATATATATAGAGAGAGTAGAGGTCTATGCATTCTATATATATATATAGAGAGAGAGTAGAGGTCTATGCATTCTATATATATATAGAGAGAGAGTAGAGGTCTATGCATTCTATATATATATAGAGAGAGAGAGTAGAGGTCTATGCATTCTATATATATATAGAGAGAGAGTAGAGGTCTTTGCATTCTATATATATATAGAGAGAGAGAGTAGAGGTCTATGCATTCTATATATATATAGAGAGAGAGTAGAGGTCTTTGCATTCTATATATATATAGAGAGAGAGAGTAGAGGTCTATGCATTCTATATATATAGAGAGAGAGAGTAGAGGTCTATGCATTCTATATATATATAGAGAGAGAGTAGAGGTCTATGCATTCTATATATATATATAGAGAGAGAGTAGAGGTCTATGCATTCTATATATATATATAGAGAGAGAGTAGAGGTCTATGCATTCTATATATATATAGAGAGAGAGTAGAGGTCTATGCATTCTATATATATATATAGAGAGAGTAGAGGTCTATGCATTCTATATATATATAGAGAGAGAGTAGAGGTCTATGCATTCTATATATATATATAGAGAGAGTAGAGGTCTATGCATTCTATATATATATAGAGAGAGAGAGTAGAGGTCTATGCATTCTATATATATATATAGAGAGAGTAGAGGTCTATGCATTCTATATATATATAGAGAGAGAGTAGAGTCTATGCATTATATATATATATATAGAGAGAGTAGAGGTCTATTCATTCTATATATATATAGAGAGAGAGTAGAGGTCTATGCATTCTATATATATATAGAGAGAGAGTAGAGGTCTATGCATTCTATATATATATAGAGAGAGAGTAGAGGTCTATGCATTCTATATATATATAGAGAGAGTAGAGGTCTATGCATTCTATATATATATATAGAGAGAGTAGAGGTCTATGCATTCTATATATATATATATAGAGAGAGTAGAGGTCTATGCATTCTATATATATATAGAGAGAGAGTAGAGGTCTATGCATTCTATATATATATAGAGAGAGAGAGTAGAGGTCTATGCATTCTATATATATATAGAGAGAGAGTAGAGGTCTATGCATTCTATATATATATATAGAGAGAGAGTAGAGGTCTATGCATTCTATATATATAGAGAGAGAGTAGAGGTCTATGCATTCTATATATATATATGGAGAGAGTAGAGGTCTATGCATTTTATATATATATATAGAGAGAGAGTAGAGGTCTATGCATTCTATATATATATAGAGAGAGAGTAGAGGTCTATGCATTCTATATATATATAGAGAGAGAGTAGAGGTCTATGCATTATATATATAGAGAGAGAGAGAGAGTAGAGGTCTATGCATTCTATATATATATAGAGAGAGAGTAGAGGTCTATGAATTCTATATATATATAGAGAGAGAGTAGAGGTCTATGCATTCTATATATATATAGAGAGAGAGTAGAGGTCTATGCATTCTATATATATATAGAGAGAGAGAGTAGAGGTCTATGCATTCTATATATATATATAGAGAGAGAGTAGAGGTCTATGCATTCTATATATATATAGAGAGAGAGTAGAGGTCTATGCATTCTATATATATATATATAGAGAGAGTAGAGGTCTATGCATTCTATATATATATATAGAGAGAGAGTAGAGGTCTATGCATTCTATATATATAGAGAGAGAGAGTAGAGGTCTATGCATTCTATATATATATATAGAGAGAGAGTAGAGGTCTATGCATTCTATATATATATATAGAGAGAGTAGAGGTCTTTGCATTCTATATATATATATAGATTAGAGGTCTATGCATTCTATATATATATAGAGAGAGTAGAGGTCTATGCATTCTATATATATATAGAGAGAGTAGAGGTCTATGCATTCTATATATATATATATAGAGAGAGAGTAGAGGTCTATGCATTCTATATATATATAGAGAGAGAGTAGAGGTCTATGCATTCTATATATATATAGAGAGAGAGTAGAGGTCTATGCATTCTATATATATATATAGAGAGAGTAGAGGTCTATGCATTCTATATATATATAGAGAGAGAGAGTAGAGGTCTATGCATTCTATATATATATAGAGAGAGTAGAGGTCTTTGCATTCTATATATATATAGAGAGAGAGAGTAGAGGTCTATGCATTCTATATATATATAGAGAGAGAGTAGAGGTCTTTGCATTCTATATATATATATAGAGAGAGAGTAGAGGTCTATGCATTCTATATATATATATAGAGAGAGTAGAGGTCTATGCATTCTATATATATATATAGAGAGAGAGTAGAGGTCTATGCATTCTATATATATATATAGAGAGAGAGTAGAGGTCTATGCATTCTATATATATATAGAGAGAGTAGAGGTCTATGCATTCTATATATATATATATAGAGAGAGTAGAGGTCTATGCATTCTATATATATATAGAGAGAGAGTAGAGGTCTATGCATTCTATATATATATAGAGAGAGAGTAGAGGTCTTTGCATTCTATATATATATATAGAGAGAGAGTAGAGGTCTATGCATTCTATATATATATAGAGAGAGAGTAGAGGTCTTTGCATTCTATATATATATATATAGAGAGAGTAGAGGTCTATGCATTCTATATATATATAGAGAGAGAGTAGAGGTCTTTGCATTCTATATATATATAGAGAGAGAGTAGAGGTCTATGCATTCTATATATATATATAGAGAGAGAGTAGAGGTCTATGCATTCTATATATATATAGAGAGAGAGTAGAGGTCTATGCATTCTATATATATATAGAGAGAGAGAGTAGAGGTCTATGCATTCTATATATATATAGAGAGAGAGTAGAGGTCTATGCATTCTATATATATATATAGAGAGAGAGTAGAGGTCTATGCATTCTATATATATATATAGAGAGAGTAGAGGTCTTTGCATTCTATATATATATATAGAGAGAGTAGAGGTCTATGCATTCTATATATATATAGAGAGAGAGTAGAGGTCTATGCATTCTATATATATATATAGAGAGAGTAGAGGTCTATGCATTCTATATATATATATAGAGAGAGAGTAGAGGTCTATGCATTCTATATATATATAGAGAGAGAGTAGAGGTCTATGCATTCTATATATATATATATAGAGTAGAGGTCTATGCATTCTATATATATATATAGAGAGAGAGTAGAGGTCTATGCATTCTATATATATATATAGAGAGAGTAGAGGTCTATGCATTCTATATATATATATATATATATTAGAGGTCTATGCATTCTATATATATATATAGAGAGAGTAGAGGTCTTTGCATTCTATATATATATATATAGAGAGAGAGTAGAGGTCTATGCATTCTATATATATATAGAGAGAGAGTAGAGGTCTTTGCATTCTATATATATATAGAGAGAGAGAGTAGAGGTCTATGCATTCTATATATATATATATAGAGAGAGTAGAGGTCTTTGCATTCTATATATATATAGAGAGAGAGTAGAGGTCTTTGCATTCTATATATATATATAGAGAGAGAGTAGAGGTCTATGCATTCTATATATATATATATAGAGAGTAGAGGTCTTTGCATTCTATATATATATAGAGAGAGAGTAGAGGTCTATGCATTCTATATATATATAGAGAGAGAGAGTAGAGGTCTATGCATTCTATATATATATAGAGAGAGAGTAGAGGTCTTTGCATTCTATATATATATAGAGAGAGAGTAGAGGTCTATGCATTCTATATATATATAGAGAGAGAGTAGAGGTCTATGCATTCTATATATATATATAGAGAGAGAGTAGAGGTCTATGCATTCTATATATATATATAGAGAGAGAGTAGAGGTCTATGCATTCTATATATATATAGAGAGAGAGTAGAGGTCTATGCATTCTATATATATAGAGAGAGAGAGTAGAGGTCTATGCATTCTATATATATATAGAGAGAGAGTAGAGGTCTATGCATTCTATATATATAGAGAGAGAGAGTAGAGGTCTATGCATTCTATATATATATATAGAGAGAGAGTAGAGGTCTCTGCATTCTATATATATATAGAGAGAGAGTAGAGGTCTATGCATTCTATATATATATATAGAGAGAGTAGAGGTCTATGCATTCTATATATATATAGAGAGAGAGTAGAGGTCTATGCATTCTATATATATATATAGAGAGAGTAGAGGTCTATGCATTCTATATATATAGAGAGAGAGAGTAGAGGTCTATGCATTCTATATATATATATATATATATTAGAGGTCTATGCATTCTATATATATATATAGAGAGTAGAGGTCTATGCATTCTATAT